>NC_069464.1:17231139-17284252 GCF_026875155.1 Cherax quadricarinatus | reverse complement strand
CCAGGTTTCCCCATGCGGATGTTTTGTATCTTTTTGTCCCCTTTAGATGGTATGCCTGGCAATTTAAGTTATAGCACAGTCTTTCCTGTACTGAAGAGGTACACAGTTCAGGGTGAAAAAACTTACAGGGCTCTGGTGACCTGGTGGTTAACGCTCTCGCTTCACACGGTGAGGGCCTGGGTTCGATTCCCAGCCAGAATAGAAACATTGGACGTGTTTCTTTCCACCTGTTGTCTATGTTCCCCATCAGTAAAATGGGTACCTGGGTGTTAGTCGACTGGTGTGTGGTCGCATCCTGGGACACTGACCTAAGGAGGCCTGGTCACAGTCCGGGCCGCGGGGGCGTTGACCCCCGGAACTCTCTCCAGATAATCTCCAGGAAGGGAGTTTGCATTTTCCTGTTGTCATATGGGCATGGCATTTTCTAGGGTGGTCATAGTTGCACGTCCCATCTGTTTTTCCAGATTTCCCATGCCAGCAGATACCAAGTGCATAGTATGTGCACAGGCTTGGTTTCCGTTTGCCTTGGGTTTCTGTGACTGTATTCCCTGTTGGTGCATGTTTCCCTGTCTTACTTCTATCCTCCCTAGCACCAACAATGGAGCTCCCACCAGTTGTTTTTGGTAATATATCCTCACTATTGCTAGTGGAGTCCTCTTGTTTGCTATTTCCTGCAGTATTTCTAGTTTGCAATATTGGTTTTATTTTATCTTTGACTACACTTGTTTCCCTACTATGGCTCCTGTCCCCTATGAGGTCATTTATATGTATTCCTTCCTGCGTATAATTCCCGACTACCTGGACAAAATCTCCAGCTTCACCATTACTGTCTCCCAGGACAGTATCTCCAGCTTCACCATTACTGTCTCCCAGGACAGCACCTCCAGCTTCACCATTACTGTCTACTAGGACAGCACCTCCATCTTCACCATTACTGTCTCCCAGGACAGCACTATCAGCCCCACATTTACTGACTATCAGGACTTCATCTCCAGCCTTACAGTTTCTGACTACATGGCCAGTATCAAGGGCAGTACCATTCAGCCCAGACTTTTTATGTTCCCATCTGTTGTAGAAAGCTTCCAGGTTTTCTATGAAAGCAGCTTTGATGTTGTCCTCTTTTAATACCCTTGTGATTTTAGTCCACAGATTTATCTCATTTGGGCATACCCAAAAACACTTCCCTGTTTTAACACTGCTTGTAGCTAGTTCTTGGATATCTGCACAAGGGGCATGACACCAATTTCCACAAAAATGACAATTTACCCATGTGGAAGCCCGTTTGTTTGACTGACCACAGACTACACACAGCTTCATAATGATTTGAATGGTTGATTTACTGCAATTCTACTAGCAACCTCTTGAATATTCTATTAATAACCTCCTTAAATGAAGCTCTAGCTATTTGTATTTCTGTTTCTAACTGTTTTTGTATATTGGACAGCTTACCATGCACGTTCCTTATTTGTATTATATCATCAAGCCTAAAAGACTTAAAGGAAAATCCCAAATTACTGCCAGTTGGGTGGGTCCTGTGCCCCTCCCCCGGAATATCTGGGTGCATGGTTTGCGTTTCCTGAACATCGAAGTGTGCCTGCCCCCTAAACGTAGGTGTTACAAATGCCAGCGCTGTGGCCATGTTGCAGTGGACTGTGGAATGCTACATTCTTGGTGTGGTAAGTGTGCTGGGATGCATTCCACTAGAGAGTGCACAGTGGGCCCTGACAGCCAGAAATTTAAGTGTATTAACTGTGGGGAGGTTGGGGTTGCAGTTTCCCACAAGGACTGCGGTCGGAACCCAAACAACCTTCGAGGTAAACCTGATAACAGTCCTTTGATGGTAACTGAGGATGGGGCCATCCAGTCTACCACAGCCGGATCTGAGACTGAGCCTCTGCAAAGTGTGCAGGAACCCCACCTCACTGCAAACAATTCTGGTGATACCAGAATGCCATCACACACACCAGCTGTGGAGGAGCTAGCCATCCCTGCTAGCACATATGGAACTACTGGTCTGCCACTACAGATACCTATGGCTACTCCTGAATATGGGGATAAGTTTGTCATTTCTCCCAATACACACGACTACAACAGTCAGACGGACGCCACACAGGTGACCTCCCTGGAAGTTGGAGATGAGTCAGATGCACGGGACCTACCTGCAATGAATGATGAAGCAGAGAACACTAATGTAACCATGGTGCCTGTTGGGGTGATAGGTGTTAAAGGAAGCACTAGCCCAGAAGTGCCATCCTCCGGAGAGGCATTGGATCCGCCTGACCTTCCTCATATTATAGCAAGTTTCCAGGAAGAAATTGAGCATCTTGAACAGATCCTGACAAGTTTAATAAATATATGTAATCAGGATGATGCTCTTGAGCATGGTGATGATGTCAAAAGTGCAGCAATCTCCGTTCGGCTTCCAGCAGTTTGTGAGAAAGAAGCCCATGGCTCTTGCCTTCAAAGCTTGCCTCATAACTGGCTGCCAAAATGCTGAAAAGTGCTTGAGAATGGAGGTTCTGAAGATAAAGACGTACGAGCTGTGCTATTTGCTCTTAGGTGTCTGCACACTGCAGTCAAAGCATAATAGTTTTACCATCTTATGAGCAGGAGATTGTGGTAACTCACTACAATGGATACATTACAAATCTTTTCATGGAGCATTGCTTCCATCAGGAAGCGGTTGCCTGACTTGCATCATATTGGTGCAACCAAGAATATTGATGTCATCTGTTTGCAGGAATGTAGATTGAAAGATGGAGCACCTCCACCAAACTTCCCGGGATTTCAGCTTTAACCTAAGGTAAACCCAACTGTTGTGGATGCATGCAGAAAAAAATTCCCCACATTCACTCTTTCCCTTGCAAGTCGAGTTAACAGCAGTATCATGGGTCAAAGTTATGCAGGCGTTTTTTCCCATAAAATTTTTAATCTCTATGCCCCAGCGAACCACTTCGCCCTGATGCTTTACCAGATCGCATCAAATAAACCCTACCATCTTCTTGGAGTTTTTTCCCAACAAAAATATGGGGGGTTTTTACAAACACCAATGGAAAAAAACTAGTGAATTGCTGTGAGCATGAAAATGTTCGAATTGGGGCACAAGGGCCTACCACATATAGGGTGGCATACTAATCTGTGTCTTGGATTTAATACTCATATACGATGCAATTCTAGTTGATGATCTTCTATTTGATCACTTCCAAGACAAAAACTGTCAATCTTTATACACCCCAGCAATAAAGGAGCAAAATACAGAAGGAGGAAATTTATTCTCAAACCAAAAAACCAGAGAAAAATTTATTAACCATTTGGGATCAAGGGGTATAAGAAACGAGCCCCTGGCACACAAAAATTTTAAAGATGATTTAATTACCCTATTGGTGTTTTTACAGATCAAGGGGGCAGGAATGGGAAACAAAGACCCTCCACATAAATAACAAAAAAAAAACCAAGTAAATACATAATGATCCACAGCTGCGCAATCTAACACATGCAGCTAGGAGGTTTGGTAAAATCCCGTAAATGTAGAACCCCAACCCTGCTCAGAACGTTCCAAGCTGCACTAACAAATGCAAGGAATAGAAAGGAAAAACTTAGGAACAGGAATGGGAACAGTTTGTTGGGGATTAAATAGGCCACCCCTTGAGTTTGGTTTGGGAAAAGGTATAAAAAAAATAACCAGGAAAAAGACGGCAATGTTGCTCATCCCTTTCCTTTTAAAAAACAAATGACCTAAAAATAACTGGTCCAAAACACCCAGGCATAAAACCCTTTCCCATCTATATTAGAAAAAATTTAGAGAGATTTGAAGAAATTTGAAACTGATTAATTTTATACCCAAAATAGATGAGAGTGTTTGCCTTTTTACGAGTATGAATTAGATAATGCATTAACAAAGGTCGACGCTGCTCCTGGAGAGGAGGGTTTAAAACCCTATGATATTCTCAAACTCTAAGGCAGTCCTGATAACCCTTGTTGGCATGTATAATCTCAGTTACTTTGAGGGCGTTCTTCCTACTTCCTGGCCAAAATAGTCTCATTGGCCTATCCTAAGCCCCAACGCCTGAAATTTTTAGGCCGATCCCCTTTAATAGTTGTCTTTGAAAAAACTTTTGAAAATGATGCTTAACAGATTGTACTACAGAATCAGACATCAACTTTCCCCCTACCAGGGGTTCAGAAAGGTAAAAGTTGCAGAACTGTATTTCCACCTTTCTACTGCAACCCTCTACTTTTTTACCACTTTTCTTGATCTAAAATCTGCATTTGATATTGCAAACAGAACCGTTTACTACATGAACTAGCCAAAATAATTTTGGTGGTAGCTTACTCTGGGGAAAATAGGTACCTGTCAAATAAGTATCCTCTGCCCTTTTTCCCAAGGCTCAGAAGTGATTTAAAGAAAAGTCTTTTGGTACACCCCAGGGAGGAGTTCTTAGTCCCATGCTATTTAATATTCTGATTAATGCTCTCCTAAAGCTCTACCCGCCTCACCAAACATAAGCTAAGCTATGTGATATATATGACCATACAAAGGGCATAAGGATGAAAACATTCTTTAAAGAAGTTCAAGCATTTGTAATCGACTAGGGCCCCATAATATCTTCCCTAAAACAAAGTATTAAAAGCAAAAGAATCCCCACCCATCTATTTGCAGGGTGAAATCATTAGCACGTAAAAAAAAAAATTTAAAATTCTTGGTGAAATGTACCCTTTTTAAAAAAATCCCTATACCCCAACTAACAAGAAAGTAAAACTAGGGTAAAAGCCTCAAAGCTGTTGCTGGTACAATCCCAATATGGTGCTAAGTGGAACGTGAGAAAGATGTACATACCTATGTTAGGTCTTAATTTATTACGTGCTCCTGTTGTATTAGCTAGAGAAAGTTTCCCCCCGACCCCTTTGGGGTTAATGCAAAAAGAGCTTCAGGATATTCTTGGCGTCCCAGATCTACAAAGTTTTTAAATGGGAAGGGGCTTTGGTTTTCTAGTTTTAGTGTGGGTTTTTGAAATTAACACTGTACTCGGGATTAAATTTTGAGAAACGAACAACACTGTCACAGTAATCTTACCAAGTTCTGAGGGAAATACACAAGATCTAAATGGATTTTGAAAAGTGCAAAAGCTTAAGTTTTATAACCCGCATGAAATTATCACTGTAGGCAACGAGCATTTTACCCCCCCATGGAAAAATTTTTCATTTTTAAATCACTACCTAAAGTCCCTCCCAAAAGCTCTTGCTAGTAATCCCTTCCTTAAATTCTTTTTGGGGCAAATGCCAAGAAGAAATTTCCACCCCAGCTGGTAGTAACAATTTCACAAGTTATACCTGATGGATCTAAACAGGAGTCTTCTGGCAGGGCTGCTCTGCTCTTTTTTTGCCACCTCCCTATTAAGAACGAAAATAAAATTTTTTGAGTCAGGGATAAGAATTAACAACTGGGGGTTTACACTGCAAACTGAATTTTTTGCAATCTAATGGGGCTAAAGCTAACTATGACACTGAGCTTGACTCTATCATCATTTCTGATTTATGTATCATTGAAGGCTCTTGGCTCATATAAAGACTCCAACAACATGCCATTGGGGAAGCCCGGGATAGATACTCAAAAAATTAGGACAAAGGAAATTTAATGTACAATTGCTATGGATCCCATCCACATTTGGTTACTCCTTTATGATAAAGTTTATATTTTTGCCCAAAAAGATTTTCCAGAAAGGGGAAGTAGAAAAAACTTTGGGATAACTTTTCAGCATTAGGGAAAAATATTAGGAGAGAAGTAAATAAAGAAGATGATTGTTTAGGAATGCAGTTAAAGCCTGATAGATCTATAACCCACATGAAACATGAACGTAGTAATATGTTTATGGAGCAACTTGCAATTGAAAAAGACGACTGATGTTTTTAGTGGCAGGCTTTGGGTTGGTTACAAGTATTTGGCAGTTTCGGAGACACAAATGATGATCAAACTAAATGTAAAATTTTGTGAACAGGCATATGGTACTTTTCTTGAACACATGTGTTAATTGTCCCCCTTATTGAGGAAAACAGAGACAGACAGTATAATAAAACCCATGTGACTTTAAAATCTTTTTAATGAAAATAAGAACCAAAATACTAAGCAAATTTCCTAAATTTGCTTGTAACAGATAAGTGAACTATAGATATGTAGATATAAATCCATATGTATTCCTGTTAACCCTTTGGGGCCTAGTTCCTAGGCCTTTTGTGTATCCACATGCTCTCGCGCTACCGTCCACAGGATGGATATGGGGTGCACAATAAACTAGCCACTTCGGTGGCAAAATCTAATCTACTAGGTCGATATTTTGCTCTTACAGTGGACCCCCGGTATTCGATGGCATCGGTATTCGATAAATCCAGTTTTCAATGCATTTTAACGCAAAAATTCAGTATTCGATTGAAAACCCGGTATTCGATATGATTTGTACGAGACCTGTCCACGTGTGGCCTGAACTGCTCCGTGTGTGCTAGTGTTTACAAGCCAGCCAGTGTGCGCGCATCTAAGGATACATTCGGTACATTCCATATTATCACTGTGTTTGGTGCTTGTTTCTGCAAAATACAGTGGACCCCCGGTTAACGATATTTCTTCACTCCAGAAGTATGTTCAGGTGCCAGTACTGACCGAATTTGTTCCCATAAGAAATATTGTGAAGTTGATTAGTCCATTTCAGACCCCCAAACATACACGTACAAACGCACTTACATAAATACACTTACATAATTGGTCACATTCGGGCCCCAAGAAAGCTTCTAGTGCCAACCCTTCGAGAAAAAAGTCGCTAATGACTTATGAAATGAAGAAAGAGATAATTGCAAAGTACGAAAGTGGAGTGCGTGTGTCGGAGCTGGTCAGGTTGTATAATAAACCCCAATCAACCATCTCTACTATAGTGACCAGGAAAACGGCAATCAAGGAAGCTGTTCTTGCAAAAGGTGCAACTGTGATTACGAAACAGCGACCGCAAGTGTTAGAAAATGTTGAGAGATTGTTACTGGTGTGGATAAATGAAAAACAGATAGCAGGAGATAGCATCTCTCAAGCGATCATTTGTGAAAAGGCTAGGCAGTTGCATGACGATTTGGTAAAGAAATTGCCTGCAACTAGTGGTGATGTGAGTGAATTTAAGGCCAGCAAAGGTTGGTTTGAAAGATTTAAGAATCGTAGTGGCATACATAGTGTGATTAGGCATGGTGAGGCTGCCAGTTATGTTGTGCCACAGAAGTCCAGTGACTCTCAAGCTGGTCCTAGTGGCATTAAAAGAAGAAGGGAAGAAACCCCGGAAAAGGACTTGCTACCTCAAGTCCTAATGGAAGGGGATTCCCCTTCGAAACACTAACACCTCTCCCCTCCTCCCATCCCATCAATCATCACCAGATCTTCATTAAAGGTAAGTGTCAATTATTTTATTGTTAATGTAATTATTCTATTGCATTAAACTTAATATTTCATGTAGTAAAAAAATTTTTTTTCATACTTTTGGGTGTCTTGCACGGATTAATTTGATTTCCATTATTTCTTATGAGGAAAATTGATTCAGTTTTCGATATTATCAGTATTCGATGAGCTCTCAGGAATGGATTAATATCGAATACCGGGGGTCCACTGTAGTTACAAACTAAAATCCAAGTTATGAGCAAGCTTCAGATATGCTGCTACTAGTTGGCGCAGTGAATGCCACAACATCCACTCAGCAGTGCATGTGTTTACCTTGCCGTGGAAGCATCTCTCTTGTGTTGTGCTTGTGCTTTGCTAAATTTCTTTTTCCTAACCATAGGTCCTAAGAAAGTTAAGTGCAAAGGACAGTGCTGAGAAGAAGAAGAAGATATCCACTGAATTAAAGCATGAAACTATAGAAAAACACAAGTGAGGTGTGCGGGTAGTGGAGTTGGCGAGGCAGTACCAGCGAAGTACAGTGGACCCCCGCTTAACGATCACCTCCCAATGCGACCAATTATGCAAGTGTATTTATGTAAGTGCGTTTGTACGTGTATGTTTGGGGGTCTGAAATGGACTAACCTACTTCACAATATTCCTTATTGGAACAAATTCGGTCAGTACTGGCACCTGAACATACTTCTGGAATGAAAAAATATCGTTAACCGGGGGTCCACTGTATTACTATGATATGTCCCATACTAAAGTAGAACGAACTCCTCCAATGAAGTGAAAAAAAAAAAATTGTAGCAATTAAGTTCAGCGATAAAGTGTAGCATTAAGGGTGTAGCAAATAAGCGATTAAGTGATAGAAAAAGCACAAAACAAAACAAACTCCTCCAATCTCTTCTGGCTATCTTTGTTGTTGTTGGGGTTTATAGAGCCACTGACAGCATACGCCACTCTGCCTATCTTTTCTACCCACCACCTCCGCCAACATCTGTTCTCCAAGGTAAATACATACACTTTATAAAAACCAATTTATTACATTTTTATACAATATTTCTTATTTATAAATACATTGTTTCAGTGTTTACCTTATGAAACTAGTGATCTAGTGCAGTTAGCCTCACAAACACTGTTTTCTCTTATAATATGACCTCAGAAGGGGAAGCATGGGAAGATATGGTCAGAGCAATAATTATTTTTACCTCGGGAATGGCTGCCACCACTTGTCACATAATGATATATTTTATTCATTCTAGAGTATATATCATGTTTCTATGTTATTTATATTGTTTATCACATCATATTAGATCAATTTTGATAAATAAATAAGCCGTAGAGTTGATATGAGCATTTTATTGAAGTACAGTGGACCCCCACCTTACGATATTAATCCGTTCCTGAGAGCTCATTGTAAGCCGAAATTATGGTAAGGCGAATTAATTTTCCCCATAAGAAATAATGGAAATCAAATTAATCCGTGTAAGACACCCGAAAACATGAAAAAATTTTTTTTTTACCACATGAAATATTAATTTTAATACACACAAACTGAAGAAGACATACACAATTACTATTCTACTAAGAATAGATTACATAACACTTACCTTTATTGAAGATCTGGTGATTGATGGGATGGGAGGAGGGGGGAGAGTGGAAATTAGTGTTTAGAAGGGAAATCCCCTTCCATTAGGACTTGAGGTAGCAAGTCCTTTTCCGGGGTTACTTCCCTTCTTCTTTTAATGCCACTAGGACCAGCTTGAGAGTCACTGGACCTCTGTCACACAACAAATCTGTCCATAGAGGTACCTCCCGTTCCTTTAAGATTTGCCTAAAATGGGTCAGAACATTGTCATTGTAATAGTCACCAACATGGCTTGCAATAGCTGTGTTAGGGTGATTTTCATCCATAAAGGTTTGCACTTCAACCCACTTTGCACACATTTCCTTAATCTTTGAAGTAGGCACAATGGATTCCACAACTGGCATAGGCTTCTCAGGGTTAGCCCCAAACCCTTCAAAATCTTTCTTAATTTCCATACTAATTCTCACCCTTTTTACCACAGGGTTGGCACTAGAAGCTTTCTTGGGGCCCATGGTTACTTATTTTGTAGTTACAAGAACAAAAAACATTGGGATAAGGTGAAATGTACTGAATGTATGCATGGATGCAACCGCACTGGCTGGCTTGTAAACACTGGCACCCACGGGGTAGCTGAGGCCACACGTGGGACGTGTCCTGGACGAATCACATAAGGCGAGTTTTTTATCATGAGGCGAGGCAAAATTTTTGCGTTCAAATGCTTCGTATGGCGGATTTAACATAACGTGATGCGTTCGTAAGGTGGGGGTCCACTGTACAGTGGTACCTCGAGTTTTGAACAGCTCCCAACTCGAACAATTATTTAAGGGTATTTTTTTAAGTGCTTTTGTAAGTGTATTTTTGGGGGTCTGAAATGGACTAATCTAATTTACATCATTCCTTATGGGAACAAATTTGTTTGGTATCGGCACTCAAACAGCCTTCTGGAGCGAATTAATCTGTAACTCGAGGTACCACTGTATTTTCTCCTGCCTCCCAAGACCAGGAATTCTGCTGGAATGGAATAATGGCATTTCAATTAATTTCAACGAGGAAAACTGATTTGATATATGAGCAAATTGAGTTACGAGCTAGGTCACAGACTGGATTCAACTCATAAGTCAAGGTACCACTGAAGATCTAACATAGTACTAAATATCAATAATGAGGAATGCCACGAAACGATTAAAGTGGCAAATTGTTTTAATTCACTACACAACTGTTGCATCAATACTAGTAAGTAAACTATGAGCTGCATCAAATACCTCTAACACAGACTCTGATAAGTTTAAAACATACTATACCAATAAAGGAGTAACCCCAAACAGTTGTCAACTAGTAAGAGCACCAGCCCAGATAACATCCCATCTAAGTTCCTAAAAGATGGTGCCTCTGAATTGCCAATCACAATTGCTCACATAATAAATTTGTCCTTCACCACTAATACCATCCTGGAGGAGTTCAAGGAGGCCAGAGTTACTCCTATTTTCAAGAAAAATAGTAAGTCTGATGTCAGCCACTATAGGCCTGTTAGTATACTCAGTGTGGTATCTACTGTCAAGTAGTTAATTATCTTAATTACAACAACATTCTCCATAGTTACCAGGCTTTAGGAGATCTTACTCAACCAACACCTTCCTAATTAATCTGATGGATTACATGAGAACTGAAATGTTGATAAGGAACCTCATAGCATAGGAATGGTAGCCTTAGACTTGCAAAAGGTCTTCGATACTGTCAACCATATTATATTATGTAAGAAACTTAAAGTTAATGGTATAGGTCCCATAGACTGGTTTAAGTCCTATCTTAGCAACAGGAAACATATTGTCAAAATCAACAAAACAGAATCAGAACCTCTGCCGATAGTATTTGGGGTTCCCCAAGGTAGTATTCTGGGTCCTTTATTATTCTTATGTTATGAAAAACGACATGCCCATCAGTGTCAAGTGCAAACTCCTACTGTATGCAGATGACAGTACTCTGTTAGTGTCAGGTAAAAGGCCACAAGATATAGCTAATGTAATAACACTGGAATTGGAGTCCTGCAGCAAATGGTTAGTAGACAACAAACTATCATTACACCTCAGGAAAACGGAAGCCATACTCTTTGACACAAAACATAAACTGAGTAGGGTAAATAATTTTAATGTTTTGTGTAATGGGAACCCATCACTTCAGTTTCCTCAGTGAAATATCTGGGAATTCCCTTTGACCCAAGCATGTCAGAATTGATAGAGAACAATGTAGTAAAGATAGCGAATGCCAGACTGAAGTTGGAAATATAAACACATATGCAGTATAATGTGATCCTTTATTGACAACGTTTCGCCTACACAGTGGGCTTTTTCCATTGTGTCGGTATTTTATACCATTTATTTTCAGACTGAAGTTCCTCTACAGACAAGCACAGTGTCTACCTGTTGAGGCTTGCAGGATCCTATGTCTAACTCTTATACTATGTCATATGGACTACACTTCCAATTCATGGTACTCTGCATTGACAAAAAACTGAAAGATAGACTATAAATCACCCAAAACAAAATGGCAAGATTCATCCTGGGGCTGGGACCAAGAGAACATGTAGGCCAGGATGAATTACAACAACTGGATATGATGAATGTTGAAGACAGAGTAAAACAACTGAAATTAAATCAAACTTATAAAATTGCTCACAAACAGTGTCCAGAATATCTTGCTGCCAATTTTGTCAAGGTTGAGAACCAAAGCAATCATAGTACTAGGGGAAGAGAGCACAACTTGTAAATATGAATAACTCATTTTTCCTCATTCCTAATGGGAGCCCTTTGATTGAACTTTGTATAGAAAGGGGTTTAGTTATAGGTAATACATATTTTATTAAAAAGAGGATAAATAAGTATACAAGATATGATGTAGGGCAAAATGACAGTAGTTTGTTGGATTATGTATTGGTAGATAAAAGACTGTTGAGTAGACTTCAGGATGTACATGTTTATAGAGGGGCCACAGATATATCAGATCACTTTCTAGTTGTAGCTACACTGAGAGTAAAAGGTAGATGGGATACAAGGAGAATAGAAGCATCAGGGAAGAGAGAGGTGAAGGTTTATAAACTAAAAGAGGAGGCAGTTAGGGTAAGATATAAACAGCTATTGGAGGATAGATGGGCTAATGAAAGCATAGGTAATGGGGTCGAAGAGGTATGGGGTAGGTTTAAAAATGTAGTGTTAGAGTGTTCAGCAGAAGTTTGTGGTTACAGAAAAGTGGGTGCGGGAGGGAAGGGGAGCGACTGGTGGAATGATGATGAAAAGAGAGTAGTAAGGGAGAAAAAGTTAGCATATGAGAAGTTTTTACAAAGTAGAAGTGATGCAAGGAGGGAAGAGTATATGGAGAAAAAGAGAGAGGTTAAGAGAGTGGTGAAGCAATGTAAAAAGAGAGCAAATGAGAGAGTGGGTGAGATGTTATCAATAAATTTTGTTGAAAATAAGAAAAAGTTTTGGAGTGAGATTAACAAGTTAAGGAAGCCTAGAGAACAAATGGATTTGTCAGTTAAAAATAGGAGAGGAGAGTTAGAGGTATTGGGAAGATGGAGGGAATATTTTGAGGAATTGTTAAATGTTGATGAAGATAGGGAAGCTGTGATTTCGTGTATAGGGCAAGGAGGAATAACATCTTGTAGGAGTGAGGAAGAGCCAGTTGTGAGTGTGGGGGAAGTTCATGAGGCAGTAGGTAAAATGAAAGGGGGTAAGGCAGCCAGGATTGATGGGATAAAGATAGAAATGTTAAAAGCAGGTGGGGATATAGTTTTGGAGTGGTTGGTGCAATTATTTAATAAATGTATGGAAGAGGGTAAGGTACCTAGGGATTGGCAGAGAGCATGCATAGTTCCTTTGTATAAAGGCAAAGGGACAAAAGAGAGTGCAAAAATTATAGGGGGATAAGTCTGTTGAGTATACCTGGTAGAGTGTATGGTAGAGTTATTATTGAAAGAATTAAGAGTAAGACAAAGAATAGGATAGCAGATGAACAAGGAGGCTTTAGGAAAGGTAGGGGGTGTGTGGACCAGGTGTTTACAGTGAAACATATAAGTGAACAGTATTTAGATAAGGCTAAAGAGGTTTTTATGGCATTTATGGATTTGGAAAAGGCATATGACAGGGTGGATAGGGGAGCGATGTGGCAGATGTTGCAGGTGTATGGTGTAGGAGGTAGGTTACTGAAAGCAGTGAAGAGTTTTTACGAGGATAGTGAGGCTCAAGTTAGAGTATGTAGGAAAGAGGGAGATTATTTCCCAGTAAAAGTAGGCCTTAGACAAGGATGTGTGATGTCACTGTCGTTGTTTAATATATTTATAGATGGGGTTGTAAGAGAAGTAAATGCGAGGGTCTTGGCAAGATGTGTGGAGTTAAAAGATAAAGAATCACACATAAAGTGGGAGATGTCACAGTTGCTCTTTGCTGATGACACTGTGCTCTTGGGAGATTCTGAAGAGAAGTTGCAGAGGCTGGTGGATGAATTTGGTAGGGTATGCAAAAGAAGAAAATTAAAAGTGAATACAGGAAAGAGTAAGGTTATGAGGATAACAAAAAGATTAGGTGATGAAAGATTGGATATCAGATTGGAGGGAGAGAGTATGGAGGAAGTGAATGTATTCAGATATTTGGGAGTGGACGTGTCAACGGATGGGTCTATGAAAGATGAGGTGAATCATAGAATTGATGAGGGGAAAAGGGTGAGTGGTGCACTTAGGAGTCTGTGGAGACAAAGAACTTTGTCCTTGGAGGCAAAGAGGGGAATGTATGAGAGTATAGTTTTACCAACGCTCTTATATGGGTGTGAAGCATGGGTGATGAATGTTGCAGCGAGGAGAAGGCTGGAGGCAGTGGAGATGTCATGTCTGAGGGCAATGTGTGGTGTGAATATAATGCAGAGAATTCGCAGTTTGGAAGTTAGGAGGAGGTGCGGGATTACTAAAACTGTTGTCCAGAGGGCTGAGGAAGGGTTGTTGAGGTGGTTCAGACATGTAGAGAGAATGGAGCAAAACAGAATGACTTCAAGAGTGTATCAGTCTGTAGTGGAAGGAAGGCGGGGTAGGGGTCGGCCTAGGAAAGGTTGGAGGGAGGGGGTAAAGGAGGTTTTGTGTGCGAGGGGCTTGGACTTCCAGTGGGCATGCGTGAGCATGTTTGATAGGAGTGAATGGAGACAAATGGTTTTTAATACTTGACATGCTGTTGGAGTGTGAGCAAAGTAACATTTATGAAGGGATTCAGGGAAACCGGCAGGCCGGACTTGAGTCCTGGAGATGGAAAGTACAGTGCCTGCACTCTGAAGGAGGGGTGTTAATGTTGCAGTTTAAAAACTGTAGTGTAAAGCACCCTTCTGGCAAGACAGTGATGGAGTGAATGATGGTGAAAGTTTTTCTTTTTTGGGCCACCCTGCCTTGGTGGGAATCAGCCAGTGTGTTAATAAAAATAATAAAAAATAAGATATTATCTCCTTTACAGTATAATAATAATTATTATTATATTATAAAGGATATATAATAATAAGATATTATCTCCTTTATAGTATACTAATAAGGTATTAAAAAGACTCCAATGGAAATAAGTCACTTTGTCTGACTCTTTTTGGGTTATCCCAGGTTCTCTATACATATGCTGCTATCAGTGGCGTGCAGAGGTCTGGTGATGCCTGGGGTCAACTCCTTGATTGTATGCCCCAAATCACTATCGTATTTCCCTCTCTAATTGGATGCCCCCCCATTTGGATACCCGGGGCCACTTCCCCTTCGCCCCCCCCCCCTGCACGCCACTGGCTGCTCTGTGTGATAATCTATGGAACTGTATTTGTGTATACCTAAATAAACTTACTATATTAATACAATGCCATTTATTTTCTGTCTGTGCAAGAGTGAGGTTTTCTCTTTCTCTCTCTCTATCTTGCTGGTGAAGATACCTCACCACCAGTGCTTCTTCTGGGTGGATGTTTCACTGCTGTATATTTCTTGGAAGCTTTATGGAAGGAAACCTAAATGAGGTGGTACCTTGATAAAGAGCTCTTAATCCAAGGAATTAGTCATACACTGATTACCTCCCACTTCTTGGTGCTGTATGGCACCTGTGGGTTTAAAGCTTTCCCTTAAATGTAATAAAAATAATAATAATAATAATAATAATAATAATAATAATAATAATAATAATAATAATAAAAGTAAAGAACAAAAAGGTACAATTCTGTGACTAGAACAATAGACAATAATAGTAATAGTAATAATAATAATAAAATAAAAATTGTTATTATTATTATACTATATTCACACACATGACAGGTCACGTGTATCTGTACATATCTGTAACCCGTCACTATCAGAGGTTACAGGTATGCTCTAAACCAGTGTGCATCGTGTGGCAAACAATGCATAATAACATCTCTCATCACTTTACCTATCATTCCTGAGTGCCACCAGCATCACCCTGATCAAGGGCGTGATGCCAGTCCCAGCGCCCAGAAGGCAGAGGTCCGTAGCCGTGATGGTGGCTGCTGTCAACTTTTCATGTGAGAAGGTTCCCTCTGGAAGGCTCACCTCAATACTCGAGCCTAGGGTGAGGGCGTCCAAGGCTGGGGTTAAAGCGCCTTCCTCGTAAATCTGAAATGTGTACATACAGCATCCTCTTTTTGGTGTTCCACATTTTCATTGGCTTTCAAATGAGTCATTGTTCATCATGCTCAGTGCTTTTACTGCTTTTCTGCCATTTTCAAACAACAGTTGTTTACCTGGAGTTTACCTGGAGAGGGTTTCAGGGGTCAACGCCTGCACGGCTCGGTCTGAGACCAGGCCTCGTGGTGGATCAGAGTCTGATCAACCAGGCTGTTACTACTGGCCATACACAAACTGACATATGAACCACAGCCCGGCTGGTCAGGTAATGACTTTACGTGCCTGTCCAGTGCCTTCTTGAAGACAGCCAGGGGCCATTGGTAATTCCCCTTATGTATGCTTGTGTAAGGGAACCGCAACCAGCTTCATATTTTAACCCTTTGACTGTTGCAAGCCCCTTTCTGAAATTGTCATTCTATGTCGTAAAAGTTTTGGAAAAAAAAAATTATTTTTTCTTATGATATGATAGAGAATCTTTTCCCAATGGTAATGATACCAAAAGTACAAAATTTGCTCGAAAACTCATGGAATTACGCTCCCACAAAGTTAGCGGTCTCGGCGACATATACACATCGGCGATTTTGCCAACTTTGAGCCCTGTTTTTGGCCAATTCTGCTGTTCCAGTTGACCAAACTCATAGCTATTTCTTTAGAACTCCATTTTCTCTATCAGTTGAGTACAAGAAACTGCCCATTTACCAATTTGAACTACCCAATAAAGTGGTCAGAAATTGGCAATTTGGCCAATTTCATGCAAATTAAAAAAGATGCCAATTTCAAAATAGGGTCCAGAATAAACAATGTAGACATTCTTGGCACTAAAATAACATATCCTCTGTTCATTAGTCACGTCTATAGGCCCCTCTTATATTACTATTGCTTTCTATTTTGATTTTTTATTCATACAAAAAAATACAAAATTTACTGTTATGCAGACTACTGCATTATTGTGAAAATGGTATAAATAATATCAGTGCACTAGTGAAAGAATATTAGACTCCCCAGTTGACGTGTATTGGACGTGTATTGTTTACTCCTGAACATTGGTAAAAATCGAACATTTCCGCTACTTTGAGCTCAATTTCAAGGTCGTTTTCATCGTGAAAGTAATGAAAATCATCTCTATTTCTGTAATATGTTTTCCATTTTATCTCCTGAGACCATGAAAACGAGAATACAACGATAAATACTATACGAAAATACACCTCAAAGTCAGCGTTTTAATCCAAAAAAACGGTCATTTTTTTTTGTTTCATTATGCACTGTGTGTTGCAGGATTTTTTTTATGTGGTGCACACTGACCACATAGACCCATTCTCTCACATGTGGGTCTACTAGCTTTCTCCTGCTTGATTTGAAGCCGCTAGAATTTATGCGTATAAATACGTACGTCAGAAACAGTGGCGCGTAAGATGTATATATACGACGTAAACAGTCAAAGGGTTAAAGTAAGTATTGTATGTAGTGTGTATTTATTTTACTTTTTTATCCTTTTTTTTATGCCTAGCTGTACTGAGCACTTAATATTTGATAGTGTAAACATGTTATTATACATGCATTTGACATTGAAAAAATCGCTCTTTTCCACTCACCGGTGATTTTTGCTTACCGTACAGGATCAGGAACCTAAGAGTCATAGAAATGGGGACCTCTTGTATGTCAAAATATCCCTCTCAATGGAAGAGAAAGCTGTGGAATTAAAGCACTATCCTCATAACTCTGAAATGCATCCCCATGTAAATTGTCTTATGTACCCATTCACAGATTTCATGTTAGTGTTCTATTCCTCTCAATGGAGGAGAAATCTGTCAAGTTAAAGTACCATACCTGGATGATGTTTTCAGGGATCAATGCCCTCAGTCAGGCCGCCTGGTGGTTCAAGTCCTGATCAACCAGGCTGTTACTGCCAGCTGCATGCAGTCCAATGTATGAACCACAGGCAAACTGGTCAGGAACTGGTTCGAAGACAGCCAGAAATTTGTTGGTAATTTCTCTTATGTACACAGGAGGGCATTAAAAACCTGGGAATGTCTGATACTTGTCAAGTTTTCTCTTGGGTAGTATTGGGAAAAGGTTAGAGGAATACATGGGTGGCTTTGATAACTGCATGGGCCAGTAGGCCTGTTGGAGTGTTCCTCCACTCTGATGTTCTTAACCCCTTAACTCTGGCACACACACACATTAAAATTCCTGTGTGGGTAGTGGATAGTGGTAGTGGATAGGCCACTACCCTTTTATAACCCCACCTACCCATCCTCCCTCCCCAACCTTTCCCAAATTCCATCCTTACCCATCCTTCTTTCCCCCTCCCCTCTTACCAAAGTTCTGGTCAGAACCTCGAAACCTTGTTTGGAGTTAAGATTTTGAAAAAAAAAAAAAAAATTTTTTTCCTTTTTTTTCTTTGCAGTGAAAAAGTATTTTTTTTATGAATCAAGTAAGACTAAAATGAGCAAACTCTCATGAAAACTTACGATTTTATCCTGTGCTGATTATTATCATGAGGAGCACTAAACCCATAGGCATCATACAGCACTGTGGGAAGGAGAGAGGATGGAAGACATTCAGGCATTCAGACATTCAGGGAATTGGAGCACAGATCCAATTCCCTAGATCAAGAGCCCCTCACCAGCATCAAGAAAAGTCCCTTGAGGAGCTATGGTGTGCTGAAATTGGTTAAAAAATGATCACTCATCAGAAATAGAGGCATAAATGTGGCATTGTTCAACTTTAAATGGTTATTCTAGGTTATATCAACTTAGAGTCTGCAGGGTCCTCAACCTTCCCATCCATACTCAAGACAGCAAGGGTTACTCCGACCCTCAAGGGAGGTGATCCAACTGAACTGAACAACTATAGACCTATATCAAACTTGCCCTTACTTTGTAAAATATTCGAAAAAATAATACACAAACGACTTTACTCCAACCTTATATCCAACAACATACTTAACCCCTGCCAGTTTGGGTTTAGACCAAAAAAAAGTACTAATGATGCTATTATACAAATGCAAGTTTCAACTGCTGGATAGTGGATATTGTGTGTTGCTGTATCGACATGTGAGGATCAAGACTGTTTCAACATGTAACCAAAAATACTGCTGGAACAAGTGTAGAAGTCTTCAAGAGGAAACTGGACAGGTATCTTCACCAGGCCAAACCGGAAAAACTGTTAAAGACAACTAAATACTTCTAGTAGTTATAGACCAGCTAGTTAGAAGAGTTGTAAAGTGTTGCAAATGACCACCACCACGAAAATCTGTGTAGTCTGCAAAAAGGGTAACAGACAAAATCATGCCTGGATTGCTTGCAATCTCTGTGGTAAATGATCCCATGGATTGTGCAGTAATTTTAAACCAGCGACCACGTCTGATAAAAAATCAGAGAAATATTTTTGGGTCTGCCAAATTGAGATACACCTGTATGAGGAAATTACATCTATATTAAAAGACAAGAACACCAATAAAAGATCCTTCTTGAAATACACATCAGCATGGCATGACAGCTGGGAAAATAAAATGGGTGGGTTGGACAGGACTGTTTTGGAAGACAGTGCTCCTGAGGGTGCTACTGCTGTCCTGGAGGACAGTGCATCAAAAGGAGATAGTGGCCCTGGTGATGAAACAGGCAATGACAATGCTATTCAATTTACAGAGGTACATAACAGCGATACTGCTGGAGATGGAATAAAAGGGGATGATGCCTCAGGGAATAGTGTAGACACATTACCAGCAAAACCTGGTGGAAGCGCTGATGTCCATACAGGAGTGGCAGGTAGAGGGGAAATAGAAAAAAATGCACTAGCAGTGAACACAGCTACAAAAAATTCTAGCAAACAAAATTCCAATCTATGCAAATTCTATGCCTTAGGTATCTGCAGGCATGGCATATCTGGTAAAACAAGTGGGAACATGCACCTTTGACCATCCCAAAAAATGCCACACCCACATGACAATAGGAGGGTGCAACTCCCCGTCCATGAAAGAAAATGCTATAATGCATACTGCCAGGCACATTATGTAAAGGGGACAAGAAGGCAAAGACCAGCCAGACTATGGGAAACAAAAGAGGAGTGCCATAACCACTCCAGAGAAAGAAGTTTTTAAGGGCCAGGAAGGAAAAAAGACTGGCAAGAAATGACAGTAATCTTACACCAACTGAAAACACTTCTGGAGCAGAGGCACAGACATTGGCCTCCACTCCAGAACAACAAATATTAGAGCCAGCACACATACAGAGTCTAAAGCCGTCAACAAACAAAATTCCTTACATCAAGGGACTCCAATGTTTGCAGCACTCACAGAGACCCACATAGAGGATAATTTTGACAACGAAATATGGATCCCAGGTTATAACCTATTCAGATGTGACAGACTAAACAGGCAACAAGGGGGGGAGGGTTGCCCTGTACGTCACAGAGTCGCTCATTTGCTCAGAACTACTAAACATCTCAAATAATGTAGGTGAAGTTTTGGCAGTAAAGATTGAAAACCAAAACCTTGTCACTGTGGTGGTATACAAGCCTCCAGATGCAACTTCCCAGTAATTCCAGGAGCAGCTTTTGAAAACTGACCACAGTCTGGAAAATCTCCCAACTCCTACCCCAAACATCTTGTTACTAGGAGATTTCAACCTGAGACACCTAAAATGGAGAAGTGTAGCAAATAATATTTTAGCAGAGATCATCCCAGGAGGTAGCACAGATGAAAATTCACACACGCATGAACTATTAAATCTCTGCACCAAATTCACTTTAAACCAGCAAATATTAGAGCCTACAAGACTAGAAAACACACTGGACTTCATCTTCACTAACAACAATGATCTGATACGTAATATAACCATATCAAAGACAATACACTCAGATCACAACATAATAGAGGTACACACATGTATGCATAGAGATCCTGACCAACAAAATGTGATCAGTCATGAGTGTGTCTTCACAAAATTAAATTTCAGTTACAAAAACATACAATGGGAACAAGTTAACCATGTCCTAAATGAAACAAGCTGGAAAGATATCCTAAACAACATGGATTCAAACCTTTGCCTAGAAAAAATAGACTTTGTGGTTCTTGAGATCTGCTCATGGCACATTCCATTAAGAAAAAGAGAGAGAAGTTGTAAACTAGAAACAGAGAGATTCTCCCTATACAGATGAAGGAGAAGAGTCACAGAGCTGCTGAGAGGGGCCAATGTATCTGAAATACGAAGGGGGGCACTGGTCAATGAAATTGCAAATATCGAACTTAAGCTCAAGGAATCTTACAGGACACAAGAACTGCAGGAAGAACTAAAAGCCATAAAGGAAACTGAAAAAAAAACAAAATGCTTCTTCTCTTATGTCAAATCTAAGGAAAAAAAAACATCCAGTATTGTGCCCCTGGTTAGGCAAGATTGGACATACACAGATGGCAGACAAGAAATGAGTGAGATACTAAAGTCCCAATATGACTCAGTGTTCAGCGAGCCACTGCCCAGACTAAGGGCTGACAATCCAAATGAATTCTTCATGAATGAGACCCAAAATTTGGTCATCTCAAAAATCTTGGATATTATCCTAACACCACAAGACTTTGAAAAGACAATCAGTGGCATGCCCAAGCACTCTGCCCCAGGCCTAGACTCATGGAACTCCTTGTTCATCAAGAACTGCAAGAAGCCGTGTTGTGTGCCTTCATCATTCTATGGAGAAGGAGCATGGGCACAGGGGTCATCCCACAGTCACTAAAAACAACAGACATAGCCCCACTCTACAAAGGTGGCAGTAAAGCAATTGCAAAGAACTACAGACCGATAGCACTAACGTCCCATATCATAAAAAACTTTGAAAGGGTTCTAAGAAGCAAGATTGCCAACCACCTAGATACCCATCAATTATATAACTCAGGGCAGCAATACTCCAAGCAGGCATTAACCAAATCTTCAAATGGTCCACTCAAAACAATATGAAGTTCAATGAAGAGAAAGTTCTATGTACTCAGATATGAAAAACTTGAGGTAATTAAAAATGCATCAGGGTATACGACAAATTCTAACCATACAATAGAGCAAAAAAGTAATGTGAAGGACCTGGGAATGATAATGTCATAGGATCTCACCTTCAAAGACCACAACAATGTATCTACCGCATCTGCTAGGAAAACGATATGATGGATAATGAGAACCTTCAAAACTAGGGACGCCAGGCCCATGACGATTCTCTTCAAATCGCTTGTTCTCTCTAGGCTAGAATACTGCTGTACACTAATGGCCCCTTTCAAGGCAGGTGAAATTGCTGACCTGAAGAGTGTACAAAGAATTTTCACGGCACACGTAAGTACGATAAGGCATCTGGGGCTCTGGTGGCCTGGTGGTTAACGCTCTTGCTTCACACGGCGAGGGCCTGGGTTCGATTCCCAGCCAGCCAGAGTAGAAACATTGGACGTGTTTCTTTCCACCTGTTGTCTATGTTCCCCATCAGTAAAATGAGTACCTGGGTGTTAGTTGACTGGTGTGGGACGCATCCTGGGACACTGACCTAATTTGCCCGAAATGCTGAGCATAACAAGGGACTTTCTCATATACAGTGGACCCCCGCATAACGATTACCTCCGAATGCGACCAATTATGTAAGTGTATTTATGTAAGTGCGTTTGTACGTGTATGTTTGGGGGTCTGAAATGGACTAATCTACTTCACAATATTCCTTATGGGAATAAATTCGGTCAGTACTGGCACCTGAACATACTTCTGGAGTGAAAAAATATCGTTAACTGGGGGTCCACTGTAGTAGTATGTCATTGTTGTCAGCTAGGACTGTATACCTTGTACATGTACTTGTAGTAAATAAAGATATTATTATTATTATTATTATCTAATTTACTGGAAATGGTTGAAGGCCCTTGATTTGTATTCCCTGGAATGCAGGCGAGAGATACATGATAATATACACTTGGAAAATCCTAGAGAGAGAGTAGTACCAAACTTGCACATGAAAATCACTCCCAATGAAAGTAAAAGACTCTGCAGAAGATGCAACATTTCTTTTTCTCCATTTATTGTTATAACCTGCTTACTTTTAGCCCTAGCCATGGTTCCAATGAATAAAAGAAATGCTTCTCATTATGTAAAGCACTGACACAGTACATTATCCATTAAATGTTATGTTATGTTAATGCCCAGGGTTTGTTCCCTGGACCTCAGCAATGAGAGCCGCTACTTTCACCGTTGCCCAGAGGTGAGAATAGCGACTCACATTGCTGAGGTCCAGGTAATAAACCCTGGGCATTAACATTATCCATTAAAGATAAGGTGGCTTTGAAGCCACTGTCGGTTGCCATGAGCTCAGTCTCATGATGCAGGAGAATATGCTTTATTATTACACTAATATCAACACTACAGCTTATTTGCCTATCACAATTGATCTAATATGATATAATAAACAATATAAATAACATAAAACATGTTAAATACTCCAGAATAAATAATATTTGGCATAACACTGAGCAGTTCAATGGAGGTATGAAGAGGATATGGTATACAAATACCAATATACAAATACAGTGGTCCCTCGCTTTTCGTAGTTCTCAGCAATCATAGATTTCAGAAATCATAGGGGTATTTTCGTATAAACATGGACTCGCTTTTCACAGGTTGACTCGCGAGTAGTAGTTCTTCTGGGGTGCATACCCACGGCGTGAGCCGGGGCGGCAGCCAGTCTGGCATTGTTTACCAGTGAGCGAAGGTCCCTTCACGTGCTCCAGCGAAATATTTCATAATATTCCATTTGTACTAAATAAGCTACCATGGCTCCAAAGAAAGCTCCTAGTGCCAAGCCTGTGGTAAAGAAGGTGAGAAATATGATTAAATTTAAGAAAAAATCATTGAACAATATGAAAGTGGTACAAGTGCGGCCGAACTGGCCAGGATGTATAAGAAACCCTTCACAACCATATGTTCCATAGTGGCCAAGAAAAAGGAAATCAAGGATGCTGTTGTTGCAAAGGGGGTAATTATGCTGACAAAAATGAGATCACCAGTACTCGAAGAGGTTGAGAAGTTATTACTGGTGTGGATAAATGAGAAACAATTAGCAGGAGATACTCTTATGTCTTCGATTATTTGTGAAAAGGCTAGGCAGTTGCACAACAATCTGGTAAAGAAATTGCCTGAAAATAGTGGTGATGTGAGTGAATTTAAGGCCAGCAAAGGCTGGTTTGAGAGATTTAAGAACCTTACTGGCATACACAGTGTGGTAAGGCATGATGAGGCTGCCAGTTCGGACCACAAGGCGGCTGAAAAATATGCGCATGAATTCCAGGAGTACATAGAGGCTGAAGTACTGAAACCTGAACAAGTGTTCAATTGTGACGAAACAGGCCTCTTTTGGAAGAAAATGCCAAAGAGGACCTTCATTACACAGGAGGAAAAGGCAATGCCAGGACACAAGCCTATGAAAGACTGGCTGACGCTAATGTCCTGTGCTAATGCTAGTGGGGATTTCGAAGTGAAGCCATTACTAGTGTACCATTCTGAAAATCCCAGAGTGTTCAGGAAAAACAATGTTATGAAGAGTAAATTGTGTGTGTTTTGGAAATCTAATGGTAAGGCATGGGTCACGAGGGTAATTTTCGTCGAGTGGTTCAATGAAGTGTTTGGCCCTAGTGTGAAGAATTACCTCCTGGAAAAGAAATTGGATCTCAAGTGCCTGCTAGTAATGGACAATGCACCTGCTCATCCTCCAAACTTGGATGACCTAATTTTCAAGGAGTTTGGGTTCATCACAGTAAAGTTCTTGCCCCCAAATACCACTCCTCTCCTCCAGCCCATGGACCAGCAGGTCATTGCAAACTTTAAAAAACTCTACACCAAAGCAATGTTTCACAGGTGCTTGACTGTGACCACAGACACTCACTTGACCCTAAGGGAATTTTGGAGAGAACACTTCAGCATCCTCCATTGCATAACCCTTATAGGTATGGCTTGGGAGGGAATGACTACCAGGACTTTGAACTCTGCCTGGAGAAAATTGTGGCCAGATTGTGTCGACAAGAGGGATTTTGAAGGGTTTGGGGACTGACCCTGATGAGCCTATGTCTGTTGTAAAATCAATTGTGGCACTGGGGAGTTCCATGGGGTTGGATGTGAGTTTGGAGGATGTGGAAGAATTGGTGGAAGACCACAACGAAGAGCTCACCACTGAGGAGCTGCAAAAGCTTCAGCAGGAACAGCAACAGATTGCAGCTCAGAATCTTGCTGCAGAGGAGGAGGAAGAGAGATGGAAGATGGTGCCTTCTTCAGAAATTAAAGAGATTTTTGCTATGTGGGGTAAGATGGAAAACTTTATGGAGAAACATCACCCTGACAAGGTTGTTGCAAGCCATGTTGGCAACATGTACAGTGACAAAGTCTTGGCCCATTTTAGAGAAGTTTTAACCCTTTGACTGTCGCGGCCGTATATATACGTTTGTGAGGTACCGTGTTTGACGTATATATACTCATAAATTCTAGCGGCTTCAAATCAGGCAGGAGAAAGCTAGTAGGCCCACATGTGAGAGAATGGGTCTGTGTGGTCAGTGTGCACCACATAAAAAAAATCCTGGAGCATGCAGTGCATAATGAGAAAAAAAAAACTCCGACCGTTTTTTTTAATTAAAATGCCGACTTTGTGGTCTATTTTCGTATAGTATTTGTGGTTTGTATTCTCGTTTTCACGGTCTCATTTGATAGAATGGAAACTATATTATAGAAATGGAGGTGATTTGATTAATTTTACTATAAAAAGAAACCTGGAAATGGAGCACAAAGTACAGGAAATGTTTGATTTTTGCCGATGTTCAAAAGTAAACAAATGATGTCATTGTCCAATAAATGTCCAAATAGCCATTCTAATATGCAGTCATGAATGGGTTGATGTAATTTTTTACAATTATTACAGTATTGCAGTAGTCTGCATAACAGTAAATCTTCTATTTTTTGTTTGAATAAAATTTCAAAATAAAAAGCAAGAGTAATATCACAGGGACCTGGAGACATGACTGATGAACAAAGAAAATCTTATTTTAGAGCCAGGAATGTCTGCATTGTCATTCTGGACCTTATTTTGAAATTGTCGTATTTTTTAATTTTCGTGAAATTGGCCAAATTGCAAATTTCTGACCATGTTATTGGGTAGTTGAAATCGGTAAATGGGCAGTTTCTTGTGCTCAATCGATAGAAAAAATAGAGTTCTGAAGAAATAGTTATGAGTTTGGTTGACTGGAATAACGGAATTAGCCGAAAATAGGGCTCAAAGTAGGCGAAATTGCCGATTTTTAAATATCGCCGAAGTCGCTAACTTCGCGAGAGCGTAATTCCGTCAGTTTTCCATCAAATTTCGTTTTTTTGGTGTCTTTACAATCGGGAAAAGATTCTCTATCATTTCATAAGAAAAAATAATTTTTTTTTTTTTCGAATATTTTGCGACACCAGGAGCAACTTCAGGATTAGGCCCTTCGACAGTCAAAGGGTTAAAGAGACGCCAGAAACAGAGCTCTCTGGACAGTTATTTTGCAAGACAGGACTCCAGTGACTCTCAAGGTGGTCCTAGTGGCATTAAGAAACAGAAAAGAGAAGCAACCCCAGAAAAGCAATTGGTACCTGAGGTGTTGCTGGAAGGGGATTCCCCTTCCAAACTATAAACAATCCAATCTCTCTCCTCCTCCAGTCTCCCATACACTAAGAAGAATCTCCAATAAAGGTAAGTGTTATGCTGTTAATGTTTCATTCATCATTTCCCATTGTATTATTTATGTACTACATGTATATTTCATGTAAAAAATTTGTTTGTTTTAATACTTCTGGGTGTCAGGAACGGACTAATTGTATTTACATTATTTCTTATGGGGAAAATTGATTCGCAAATCGTAGATTTCGTTAATAGTAGCAGCTCCAGGAATGGACTAACTACGAAAAACGAGGGACCACTGTATACAAAAATTAGAGAAAACGAAGTATAGTACAGGGCTAACTGTGATATACACTCGTACTGCACCATAAACCTGAAACAAAAAAGCTATTTTCTCTATATAGATTATCACACATAGCAGCATACGTGTAGAGAACCTAGGATAACCCAAAAAAGTCAATGTGGCTTATTTCTAGTACCTGGCTTAGGTTAGCCTTATATGATTTTTGGTAAATATTTGATTCCCAGCCAGGGTAGAAACATTAGGCGTGTTTCTTTACACCTGCTGTCTATGTTCACCCATCAGTAAATGGGTACCTGGGTGTTAGTGGACTTGTGTGGGTGTTACCCTGGGACACTGACCTAATTTGCTTGAAATACTCTGCATAATAAGCAGCTTTCTATATAGTAGTATGTCACTGATGTCAGTTAGGCCTGTATACTTTGTACATTTTTTTTTTTTCAACAAGTCGACCGTCTCCCACTGAGGCAGGGTGACCCAAAAAGAAAGAAAATCCCCAAAAAGAAAATACTTTCATCATCATTCAACACTTTCACCTCACTCACACATAATCACTGTTTTTGCAGAGGTGCTCAGAACACAACAGTTTAGAAGCATATATGTATAATGATACACAACATATCCCTCCAAACTGCTAATATCCCAAAACCCCTCCTTTAAAGTGCAGGCATTGTACTTCCCATTTCCAGGACTCAAGTCGGGTTATATAAAAATAACCGGTTTCCCTGAATCCCTTCACTAAATATTACCCTGCTCACACTCCAACAGATCGTCAAGTCCCAAATACCATTCGTCTCCATTCACTCCTATCGAACACTCTCATGCACGCCTGCTGGAAGTCCAAGCCCCTCGCCCACAAAACCTCCCTTACCCCTTCCTTCCAACCTTTTCGAGGATGACCCCTACCCGTCCTTCCTTCTCCTACAGATTTAAATGCTCTCCATGTCATTCTACTTTGATCCATTCTCTCTAAATGACCAAACCACCTCAACAAACCCTCTTCAGCCCTCTGACTAATACTTTTATTAACTCCACACCTTCTCCTAATTTCCACACTCCGAATTTTCTGCATAATATTTACACCACACATTGCCCTTAGACAGGACATCTCCACTGCCTCCAACTGTCTCCTCGCTGCTGCATTCATAACCCAAGCTTCACGCCCATATAAGAGTGTTGGTACTACTATACTTTCATACATTCCCTTCTTTGCCTCCATAGATAATGTTTTTTGACTCCACATATACCTCAATACACCACTCACCTTTTTTCCTTCATCAATTCTATGATTAACCTCATCCTTCATAAATCCATCCGCCGACACGTCAACTCCCAAGTACAGTGGACCCGCAACCAGCGATGGCATTGATTACCGATAAATCTGACTAGCGATACATTTTAACGCAAAAATTTTGCCTCAACTAGCGCTTAAAAACCCGACCAGCGCTATTCGTTCCGTACCATACGCGTCCACTTTGGCCTGAGCGCACCTCACTTGTCCCTTGGGTGCCAGTGTTTACAAGCCAGCCAGCCACCATGGTCGCTTCCAAACATACAACAACTGGAATATTTCATATTATCACAGCCTTTGTTTACCTGGAGAGAGTTCCGGGGGTCAACGCCCCCGCGGCCCGGTCTGCAAAATAAATCACCATGGGCCCCAAGAAAGCTTCTAGTGCCAACCCTACAGCAAAAAGGGTGAGAATTACTATGGAGATGAAGAAAGAGATCATTGCTAAGTATGAAAGTGGAGTGCGTGTCTCTGAGCTGGTCAGGTTGTATAATAAACCCCAATCAACCATCACTACTATTGTGGGCAAGAAAACGGCAATCAAGGAAGCTGTTGTTGCCAAAGGTGCAACTATGTTTTCGAAACTGAGATCGCAAGTGATAGAAGATGTTGAGAGACTGTTATTGGTGTGGATAAACGAGAAACAGACAGCAGGGGACAGCATCTCTCAAGCGATCATATGTGAAAAGGCTAGGAAGTTGCATGACGATTTAATTAAAAACATGCCAGCAACTAGTGATGTGAGTGAATTTAAGGCCAGCAAAGGTTGGTTTGAGAGATTTAAGAAGCGTAGTGGCATTCATAGTGTGATAAGGCATGGTGAGGCTGCCAGTTCAGACCACAAAGCGGCTGAAAAATATGTGCAGGAATTCAAGGAGTACATAGACAGTGAAGGACTGAAACCTGAACAAGTGTTTAATTGTGACGAAACAGGCCTGTTTTGGAAGAAAATGCCAAGCAGGACGTACATTACTCAGGAGGAAAAGGCACTCCCAGGACATAAGCCTATGAAAGACAGGCTTACTCTGTTGATGTGTGACAATGCTAGTGGTGATTGCAAAGTGAAGCCTTTATTGGTGTATCACTCTGAAACTCCCAGAGTGTTCAGGAAAAACAATGTCCTCAAGGCTAATTTGTGTGTGCTGTGGAGGGCAAACAGTAAGGCATGGGTCACTAGGGACTTTTTCTATGACTGGTTACACCATGCATTTGCCCCTAATTGAAAAGAAATTAGACCTTAAGTGCCTCCTGGTATTAGACAATGCTCCTGGTCATCCTTCAGACTTGGCAGAGTGACTTTCTAGGGACATGAGCTTCATTAAGGTGAAGTTTTTGCCTCCTAATACAACTCCTCTCCTGCAGCCCATGGACCAGCAGGTTATTTCCAACTTCAAGAAACTGTACACAAAAGCTATGTTTGAAAGGTGCTTTGTAGTGACCTCAGAAACTCAATTGACTCTAAGAGAGTTTTGGAAAGATCATTTTACCATCCTCAATTGTGTAAACATTATAGGTAAGGCTTGGGAGGAAGTGACTAAGAGGACATTGAACTCTGCTTGGAAAAAACTGTGGCCAGAATGTGTAGACAAAAGGATTTTGAAGGGTTGAGGCTAACCCTGAGAATCCTATGCCAGTTGAGGAATCCATTGTGGCATTGGGGAAGTCCTTGGGGTTCGAGGTTAGTGGGGAGGATGTGGAAGAGTTGGTGGTGGAGGACAGTGAAGAACTAACCACTGATGAGCTGCTAGATCATCTTGAACAGCAAGAGGGCAGACCTGAGGAAACTGCTTCGGAGGAGGGGAGAGAGAAATTGAAGAAGTTGCCTACTTCTAAGATAAAGGAAATGTGTGCAAAGTGGCTTGAAGTGCAAACCTTTTTTGATGAAAATCACCCTGACACAGATACTGCAAGCCGTGTTGGCAACCTGTACACTGACAATGTTGTGAACCACTTTAGGAAAGTCATAAAGGAATGAGAGGTACAGGTATCTATGGACAGATATGTTGTGCGACAGAAGTCCAGTGACTCTGAACCTGGTCCTAGTGGCATTAAAAGAACAAGGGAAGTAACCCCAGAAAAAGACTTGCTGCCTCAAGTGCTAATGGAAGGGGATTCCCCTTCTAAACACTAACACCTCTCCCCTCCTCCCATCCCATCAATCATCACCAGATCTTCAATAAAGGTAAGTGTCATGTAACTGTGCATGTAATCTTCAGTTTGTGTGTATTAAAATTAATATTTCATGTGGTAAATTTTTTTTTTTTCAATACTTTAGGGTGTCTTGCACGGATTAATTTGATTTCCATTATTTCTTATGGGGAAAATTAACTTGACTAACGATAATTTTGACTAACGATGAGCTCTCAGGAACGGATTAATATCGCTGGTTGAGGGTCCACTGTATCTGAAAACATTCACTTCTTCCATACTCCTCCTCCCCAATTTGATATCCAATTTTTCTTTATCTAAATCATTTGATACCCTCATCACCTAATTCCTTTCTATGTTCACTTTCAACTTTCTACCTTTACAGACACTCCCAAACTCATCCACTAACCTTTGCAATTTTTCTTTAGAATCTCCCATAAGCACAGTATCATCAGCAAAAAGTAACTGTGTCAATTCCCATTTTGTATTTGATTCCCCATAATTTAATCCCACCCTTCTCCCGAACACCCTAGCATTTACTTCTTTTACAACCCCATCTATAAATATATTAAACAACCATGGTGATATTACACATCCCTGTCTAAGACCTACTTTTACCGGGAAATAGTCTCCTTCTCTTCTACACACCCTAACCTGAGCCTCACTATCCTCATAAAAACTCTTTACAGCATTTAGTAACTTACCACCTATTTCATATACTTGCAACATCTGCCACATTGCTGCCCTATCCACTCTATCATATGCCTTTTCTAAATCCATAAATGCAATAAAAACTTCCCTACCTTTATCTAAATACTGTTCACATACATGCTTCAATGTACGTGTAGTAAATAAAGATATTATTATTATTATTATTATTATTATTATTATTATTACATATTATTATTATTATTATTATTATTATTATTATTACTATTATTATTATATTATTATTATTATTATTACAGTGGACCCCAGCCTTATGATCAGCTCCCAACTCGACCAATTATGTAAGTGTATTTTTGTAAGTGCTTTTGTACATGTATTTTTGGGGGTCTGAAACAAACTAATCTAATTCACAATATTCCTTATGAGAACAAATTCGGTCTATAACGGCATCTGAACAGACCTCTGGAATGAAATAATATCGTAAGGCGGGGGTCAACTGTATTATTATATTATTATTTTCTCAGTTGTCTGTTGGGTTATCTTATTCAAACTTGGGCAATGTATGATGGAAAGATACTTCTTAACATACACCAAAAATGAAAGAAATCAGACCATAAATAGCGGAGTTCACTTCTCAGCCATTAGCGGCCGCTTAGCAGTATATTTTTGTATGGTTTTTATGGTTATATTCTCATTTTTTCAGTCTCATTTGATAGGATGAAAGATATATTACAGAAATAGATATGATTTTGATTGCTTTCATGATGAAAAGTACCTTGAAATTGCACTCACAGTAGCAAAAATGTTCTATTCTTTAGCGAAGCTCAAGAGTAAACAAATGACGTCACCGTCCAATACGTGTCCGCCTGCCAGTCTAAATTCCAATACGGAGTCAAGAATGGGTTGACATTATTTATACAATTATTACAACAATGCAGCAGTCTGCATAACAGTAAATCTTCTATTTTTTTGTGAATAAAAATTCCAAATGGTAAGCAAGAGTAATATAAGAGGGGCCTGTAACCATGACTAATCGAACAGAGAAAATGTTATTTTAGTGCCAGGAATGTCTACATTGTTTATTCTGGACCCTATTTTGAAATTGGCGTCTGTTGAAATTTGTGTGAAATCGGCCAAATTGCCAATTTCTGACCACTTTATTGGGTAGTAGAAAAAAAGTGAATGGGCGGTTTCTTGTACTCAGTTGACAGACTAGAAGTAAATAAGTTTATTCAGGTATACACAAATACAGTTACATAGATTATCATACATAGTAGTGTATGTATAGAGAACCTAGGATAACCCAAAAAAGTCAGACAAAGTGACTTATTCCCAGTACCTGGCTTGGGCTTGCCATATATGATTTTTGGTAAATATTTTTTTTTTCTCGGTTGTTTGTTGGGCTATCTCATTGAAACTTGGGCAATGTATGATGGAAAGATGCTTCTTAACGTACAACAAAAATAGAAAATACGGCCATTAGCCGCCTCTTTGCAGTATATTTTTGTATGGTTTTTATGGTTGTATTCTCATTTTTTTGGATTCATTTGATAGAATGGAAGATATATTACAGAAATAGACATGATTTTGATTGCTTTCATGATGAAAAGTACCTTGAGATTGAGCTCAAAGTAGCAGAAATGTTCTATTTTTGCCGATGTTCAATGAACTTTGTGTAAGTCAAGTGTGTTCTAACCTAACCACTCTGTAATCCGGCAAAATTAGTAATCCGGCACACTACAGGTCCCAATGATGCCGGATTTGTGATGAAGGACCTGTATCAGGAGACAGTGTTTCACAGTCAATCATATGTGAAAAGGCAAGGCAGTTGCATGCGGATCTCATTAAGAAAATGCCTGGAACTAGTGTTGATGTTAGTAAATTTAAGGCCAGCAAAGGTTGGTTTGAGAGATTTAAGAATCGTAGTAGCATACACAGTGTGATAAAGCATGGTGAGGCTGCCAGTTCTGAAAAATATGTGCAGGATTTTAAGGGGTACATAAGAGGCAAAAAAATTAAAACCCCAACAAGTGTTCAATTGTGACGAAACAGGCCTGTTTTGGAAGAAAATGCCAAACAGGATCTACATTACTCTGGAGAAAAAGGACTTGCTACCTAAAGTCCTCATGGAAGGGGATTCCCCTTCCAAACAATAATATACCTCCATCATCTCCCCTCCTCCCATCTCATCACTCATCAATAAATCTTCAATAAAGTTAAGTGTCATTTATTCTTCAAGTATTTATTCTTCATGTCTCATTGTTTTCTGTGTAGGAAAATGTATATTTCATTTGAAAAAAAAAAATTTTTTTAATACTTTTGGGATTCTAGAACAGATAAATTGGATTTCCATTATTTCTTATGGGGAAAATTAAATCAGATAACGATAAAATCGGTTAAGGACAAGCTCTTTGGAACGGATTAAAATCGTTACCTGAGGGTCCACTGTATACAGCCCTCAATAAAAATGAATATCCTCTGGGGCTCTTCATTGACCTATGGAAAGCATCTGATACAGTGGACCACAATTTCCTGCACCTAAAACTAAGTCATTATGGCATCGGAGGACATTCCCTCGATTTCCTAAAATCTTATCTTAACGATAGACACCAGTATGTACATGCACATGGAGTCAACTTCACTATCCAGCCTGTAGCTGTCGGAGTGCCCCAGGGTAGTGTTATAGGCCCATTGCTCTTTCTCATCTACATTAATGATCTCAATGCATCCAAACTCCTTAAACCAGTTCTATTCGCAGATGACACTACTTATGTCTACTCCCACTCAAACCCAGCTATACTGAGAAACACTGTAAACAACGAGCTGTTAAAAATATATACTTGGATGATGACCAACAGACTCACTCTCAACATAGACAAAACATACCTCATGCTGTTTGGAAACAGAGCCTTAAATATCCAACTTAATATATCGATAAATGGTTCCCTTATTTCAAAACACACTGAGGGTAAATTTCTAGGTCTTCTCCTTGACTGTAATCTTAAATTTCAGTCCCACATCTAGCATATATCCAAGAAAATTTCTAATTAAGTAGGTACCCTTTCCAAGATACGATACTATGTACCCGAAACGACACTCCTTACCCTATACCACTCCTTAATATATCCTTACCTAACCTATGGTATTTGTGACTGGGGATCAACCACAGATAACCACCTTAAACCTTTAATAACCAACCAAAAGTTGCTGTGCAGATGATTACAGCTCCTGTCCTAGACAGCACACTCCACCACTTTTCAAAAGCCTGAACTTGCTAAATATATGAGACATACACTCATATTATTGTGCCTACTACATATAGAAAACATTAAACTCCAATTGGCAGAGAGCATGCATAGTTCCTTTGTATAAAGGCAAAGGGGATAAAAGAGAGTGCAAAAATTATAGGGGAATAAGTCTGCTGAGTATACCTGGTAAAGTGTATGGTAGAGTTATTATTGAAAATATTAAGAGTAAGACGGAGAATAGGATAGCAGATGAACAAGGAGGCTTTAGGAAAGGTAGGGGGTGTGTGGACCAGGTGTTTACAGTGAAACATATAAGTGAACAGTATTTAGATAAGGCTAAAGAGGTCTTTGTGGCATTTATGGATTTGGAAAAGGCGTATGACAGGGTGGATAGGGGGGCAATGTGGCAGATGTTGCAAGTGTATGGTGTAGGAGGTAGGTTACTGAAAGCAGTGAAGAGTTTTTATGAGGATAGTGAGGCTCAAGTTAGAGTATGTAGGAAAGAGGGAAATTTTTTCCCAGTAAAAGTAGGCCTTAGACAAGGATGTGTGATGTCACCGTGGTTGTTTAATATACGTATTTATAGATGGGGTTGTAAGAGAAGTAAATGCGAGGGTCTTGGCAAGAGGCGTGGAGTTAAAAGATAAAGAATCACACACAAAGTGGGAGTTGTCACAGCTGCTCTTTGCTGATGACACTGTGCTCTTGGGAGATTCTGAAGAGAAGTTGCAGAGATTGGTGGATGAATTTGGTAGGGTGTGCAAAAGAAGAAAATTAAAGGTGAATACAGGAAAGAGTAAGGTTATGAGGATAACAAAAAGATTAGGTGATGAAAGATTGAATATCAGATTGGAGGGAGAGAGTATGGAGGAGGTGAATGTATTCAGGTATTTGGGAGTGGACGTGTCAGCGGATGGGTCTATGAAAGATGAGGTGAATCATAGAATTGATGAGGGGAAAAGAGTGAGTGGTGCACTTAGGAGTCTGTGGAGACAAAGAACTTTGTCCTTGGAGGCAAAGAGGGGAATGTATGAGAGTATAGTTTTACCAACGCTCTTATATGGGTGTGAAGCATGGGTGATGAATGTTGCAGGGAGGAGAAGGCTGGAGGCAGTGGAGATGTCATATCTGAGGGCAATGTGTGATGTGAATATAATGCAGAGAATTCGTAGTTTGGAAGTTAGGAGGAGGTGCGGGATTACCAAAACTGTTGTCCAGAGGGCTGAGAAAGGGTTGTTGAGGTGGTTCGGACATGTAGAGAGAATGGAGCGAAACAGAATGACTTCAAGAGTGTATCAGTCTGTAGTGGAAGGAAGGCGGGGTAGGGGTCGGCCTAGGAAAGGTTGGAGAGAGGGGGTAAAGGAGGTTTTGTGTGCGAGGGGCTTGGACTTCCAGCAGGCATGCGTGAGCGTGTTTGATAGGAGTGAATGGAGACAAATGGTTTTTAATACTTGACGTGCTGTTGGAGTGTGAGCAAAGTAACATTTATAAAGGGGTTCAGGGAAACCGGCAGGCCGGACTTGAGTCCTGGAGATGGGAAGTACAGTGCCTGCACTCTGAAGGAGGGGTGTTAATGTTGTAGTTTAAAAACTGTAGTGTAAAGCACCCTTCTGGCAAGACAGTGATGGAGTGAATGATGGTTAAAGTTTTTCTTTTTCGGGCCACCCTGCCTTGGTGGGAATCGGCCAGTGTGATAATAAAAAAATAAATAAACTCCAATATAAACCCTCCACTTAAACTTCTCCTTGATAGCTACAACGGAACACACAGTCATAATACAAGGCATAAGACACTCTTCAACATCCCTCGTGTCAGTCTCACGTTGTGCAAAAATGCAATGCACATAAAGGGCCCAAAGATCTGGAATTCACTACCTGAACCCGTAAAGGATCCCTGGACTACTTATAAATTTAGGACTTTGCTTAAAAATCATCTCATCTCTCAATACTAACTAAACCAACCAAAACAAATCCTAATCAGTTATTATATTATGTTATATGACTTCTAGTCTATTAAACATCTGTCAATCCATGAAATATTACTGCTTGAACCATTAAAGTTAACCACTATTATCTTGTCTAGATTTAAGTAGTTATTATGTACTATGATCAGTCTGCCTGAGATGCCCCAGCATGATACTGACTTTCTTTGTACTTAGCAACCCAAAATTGTAATTACATGTTGTAATCTTTACAAAGAAATAAAATCTTTACTTTTATAGACTAGCCTTAAAGAAGAGGTTCCTGTATGTGATATGGTTAAGTTTTGCAATAAGAACATAAGAATAGAGGAACACCACAGTATGCCTACTGGCCCATAGCAGGCAGGTCCTTCTCAAAACCAGCCATTCACACCCAACTATTTGTCCAATCTTTTCCAAAAGTCACCCAAGAATTTCCTTAAATACCTCAGGTACTGATCAAACCCAGCCCCTCTCACTCAATTGTACAATCTCTCTTCAAAGCTACCCAAGGTTTTAGCTTCTAATACCCACCATGAGGTCTGGTCATGGACCAAACTCCAGGCGGACCCTATCTGGAGTTTTTCTGGAGAGGGTTTCGGGGGTCAAGGCCCCAGCAGCCCGGCCTGAGACCAGGCCTCATGGTGGATCAGGGTCTGATCAAGCAGGCTGTTACTGCTGGCCACACATAAACCAACGTGCGAACCACAGCCCAGCCAATCAGGTACTGAGTCTAGGTGTCTGTCCAGCGCCTCCTTGAAGACAAACGGGTCTACTGGTAATCTCCCTGATATATGCTGGGAGGCAGTTGAACAGTCTTGGGCCCCTGACACTTAATGTGTTGTCTTTTTGTGCATTTGTGGCACCCCTGCTTTTCATTGGGGGAATGTTGCATCTCCTGTGAAGTCTTTTGCTTTCGCAGGGATTGATTTTCGTATGTAGGTTTGGTACTAATCCCTCAAGGATTTTCCATGTGTATATTATCATGTATCTTTCTCGCCGGCATTCCAGGGAATACAGATCAAGGGACTTCTACCATTCCCAGTAATCTAGGTGCTTTATCATACTTATGTGTGCTGTGAAAATTCTCTGCACGTTCTCCAGTTCAACTATTTCACCTGCCTTGAAGGGGCCAGTTAGTGTACAGCAGTATTCCAGCCTAGAGAGAACAAGCAATTTGAAGAGAATCATCATGGGCTTGGTGTAACTAGTTTTGAAGTTTCTCGTTATCCATCCCATCATTTTCCTAGTGGATGAGATAGATACATTGTTGTGGTCTTTGAAGGTGAGATCCTCTCACATTATCACTCCCAGGTCTTGTACATCAGTTTTTTGCTCTATTGTGTGGTTAGAATTTGCTCTATGCCCTGATAAAATTTTAATTTCCTCAAGTTTTCCACATCTGAGTATTTGAAATTTCTTTCACTGAACTCTGTATTGTTTTCTGCAGCCCATTTAAAGATTTGGTTGTTGTCTGTTTGGTGTCTTGCAGTGTCTTCGATGGAGGACACTGTCATGGCAATTCAGGTGTCATCTTTGTCTATGTCAGATAAGAGGATGAGAAACAGGATGGGAGTGAGTACTGTGCCTTGTGGAACACAGCTTTTCATTGTAGCCACATCAGACTTTACTCTGTTCACTATTACTTTTTGTGTTCTATTTGTTAAGAAGTTATAAATCCATCTACCAACTTTTCTTGTTATTCCTTTTTTATGCATTTTGTGTGCTATTACACCAGGTCACATTTGTCAAAGGCTTTAGCAAAGTCTGTGTATACAACACTGCATTTTGTTTATCCTCTACAGCATACAGATCTTGTCATAGTGGTCCAGTAGCTGGGACATGCAGGAGTGACCTGCTCTAAACCTGTGTTGCCCTGGGTTGTGTAACTGATGGGTATCTAGGTGGTTGGCAATCTTGCTTCTTAGAACCCTTTCAAAGATTTTTATGATATGGGATGTTCGCACTATCGGTCTGAAGTTCTTTGCAATTGCTTTACTGCCACCTTTGTGGAGTGGGGCCATGTCTGTTGTTTTTAGTGACTGGGATGACTCCTGCGTCCATGCTCCCTCTCCACAGAATGCTGAAGACACATGACAGGGGCTTCTTGCAGTTCTTGATGAACATGGAGTTCCATGAGTCTGGGCCTGGGGTATAGTGCATGGGCATGTCATTAACTGCCTTTTTGAAGTCTTGTGGTGTTAGGAGAGTGTCAGAGATTTTTGAAATGACCAAATTTTGAGTCTCGGTCATAAAAAATTAGCTTAGATTGTCGACCCTGAGTCTGGTTAATGGCTCAATGAACACCAAGGCACATTTGGACTTCAGAATCTCACTCATTTCTTTACTGTCATCCGTGTAGGTCCCATCTCATCTAAGCAGGGGTCCAATACTGGATGTTGTTTTTGCCTTAGATTTGGCATAAGGGAAGAATTATTTTGGGTTTCTTTCAGTTTCATTTATGGCTTTAAGTTCTTCCTGAGATTCTTGTCCCCTGTAAGATTCCTTAAACTTAAGTTCAATATTTGCTATTTCTCTGACCAGTGCCTCCCTTCGTATTTCAGATATAATGACCTATTTCAGCAGCTCTGTGACTCTTCACCTTTGCCTGTATAGGGAGTGTCTCTTTCTTTCTAGTTTACATCTTCTTTCTTTTTGTTAACAGAATATGCCTTGAGCAGACCTCAAGTGCCAGAGTTAATATTTTATAGGCAAAGGTTCAGAGCCATGTTGATTAGGATATCTTCCCAGTTTGTTTCATTTTGGACATGGCTGACTTGTTCCCAGTGTATATTTTTGTTACTGAAGTCAAATTTTGTGAAGGTACCCTCATAACTGATCACATTTTGCTACTCAGAAGCCCTGCACATACATGTCTGTACCCCTATTATATTGTGATCTGAGTGTATTGTCTTTGCTATGGTTATATTACGTAGTGAAGATGAGGTCCAGTGTATTTTCTAGTCTTGTAGGATCTAATATTTGCTGGTTTAAGATGAATTTGGCACAGAGATTTAATAGCTCGTGTGTGTGTGAATTTTCATTTAAGCTGCCTCCTGGGTTGAGCTCTGCTAAAACGTTATTTGCTACACTCCTCCATTTTAGGTGTCTCAGGTTGAAATCCCCCAGTAGCAAGATGTTTGGGGCAGGAGTTGGGAGATTTTCCAGACAGTGGTCAATTTTCAAAAGCTGGGAAGTTGCATCTGGAGGCTTGTATACAACCACAATGACAAGGTTTTGGTTTTCAATCTTCACCGCCAAAACTTCAACTACATCATTTGAGGTGTTTAGTAGTTCTGAGGAAATAAGCAACTCTGTGACATACAGGTTTACCCTCCCTTGTTGCCTATTTTGTCTGTCACATCTGAATAAGTTATAACCTGGGATCCATATTTCATTGTCAAAATGATCCTTTATGTGGATCTCTGTGAAACCCGCAAACAATGCATCTGACTCCGTGAGAAGTCCCTTGATGTAAGTTTTTTTTTGTTTGTTGATGGCTTTAGAGCCTGTATGTTTGCAAAGATGAATGTTGTTACATTGATGGAATTTAGAAGGGCTTTGTTTGCTGTTTCGGTTGTATATATACGTCTTATGAGCCAATGTGTTTGACGTATATATACTCAAAAATTCTAGCGGCTTCAAATCAAGCAGGAGAAAGCTGGTAGGCCCACATGTGAGAGAATGGGTCTGTGTGGCCAGTGTGCACAATATAAAAAAATCCTGCAGCAAGCAGTGCATAATGAGAAAAAAAAAACTCCGACTGTGTTTTTGGATTAAAATGTCAACTTTGAGGTGTATTTTCGTATAGTTTTTATGGTTATATTTTTGTAGCCACAGTTGATAGAATGGAAAACATGTTATAGAAATGGAGGTAATTTGGTTGGTTTTACTATGAAAAGGACCTTGAAATGGAGCTCAAAGTAGGGGAAATGTTTGATTTTTGCCAATGTTCAAGAGTAAACAAATGATATCATTGTCCAATAAATGTCCAACTAGCCATTCTAATATGCAGTCATGAATGGGCTGACATTATTTATACAATTATTACAATATTGCACTAGTCTGCATAACAGTAAATCTTCTATTTTCTGTTTGAATAAAAATTCAAAATAGAAGCAAGAGTAATATCAGAGGGGCCTGGAGATGTGACTGATGAACAAAGAAAATTTTATTTTACAGCCAGGAATGTCTGCATTGTTCATTCTGGACTCTATTTTGAAATTGGCATATTTTTTTAATTTTTGTGAAATTGGCCAAACTGCCAATTTCTGGCCACTTTATTGGGTAACTGAAATCAGTAAGTGGGCAGTTTTTTATACTCAGTTGATAGAATAAATGGAGTTTTAAAGAAACAGCTATGAGTTTGGTTGACTGGAACAATGGTATCAGCCAAAAATAGGGCTCAAAATGGGCAAAATCGCTGATTCGTAAATATCGCCAAGGTTGCTAACTTCGCGAGAGCGTAATTCAATAAGTTTTCCATCAAATTTCATATTTTTGGTGCCATTACCATCGGGAAAAGATTCTCTATCATTTCACAAGAATTTTTTTTTTTTTTTTTTTCAAATATTTTGTGAAACCAAGAGACAACCTCAGGATTTGGGGTTGCGACAGTCAAAGGGTAAATATCTGTTGTTCTGGAGTGGTGGTCAATGACTGCCCCTCCACTCGAGAAGTGTTTTCAGTTGGTGTAGGATTTCTGGCATTTCTTGCTAGTCTTTTTTCCTTCCTGGCACTAAAAGACCTCTTTCTCTGGAGAGGTTTTGGCTTCCCTCTTTTATTTCCCATGGTCTGGGTGATCTGTATCTTCTTGTTCCCTTTAGATGGTGTACCTGACAGTATATGTTGTAGCATTGTCTTTCATGGACTGACGAGTGACACATTTTGTAGTGAAGTAAGTTACAGGAAGGGGGGTTGCACCCTCCTGTTGTCATGTGGGTGCAGCATTTTTTGGGATGGCCAAAGGTGCATGTCCTACCTGTTTTTCCAGATATACCAAGCCTGCAGATACCCAAAGCATAGAATTTACATAGATTGGATTTTTGTTTGCCAGGATTTTTTGTGGCTATATTCCCTACTTGTGCATTTTTTTTCTGTTTCCCCACTGTCTACAGCCCCTGTATGGACATCAGTGCTTCCACCAGATTTTACTGATAATGTGTCAACAGTGTTTCCTGAGGCATCATGCCCTTTTGTTCCATCTCCAGCAGTATTGCTACTTTGTTTCTCTGGAAATTGTATAACATTACTTGTTATCTCCATTTGGTGCACTGTCCTCCAGGACAACACCAGCCCCATCTGGTGTACTGTCCTCCAGGACAACACCAGCCCCATCTGGTGCACTGTCCTCCAGGACAACATCAGCCCCATCTGGTGCACTGTCCTCCAGGACAACACCAGCACCCTCTGGTGCATTGTCCTTCAGGACAACACCAGCCCCTTCTAGTGCACTGTCCTCCAGGACAACACCTCCAGGACAACACCAGCCCTATCTGGTGCACTGTCCTCCAGGACAACAGCAGCCCCATCTGGTGCACTGTCCTCCAGGACACACTAGCCCCATCTGGTGCACTGTCCTCCAGGACAACACCAGCACCCTCTGGTGCACTGTCTTCCAAGTCAGCCCCATTCGATCCACCCACTGAATTTTCCCAGCTGTTATACAAAGCTGTCATGTTTTCTAAGAAGGAAATTTTGTTGTTGTTGTCTTTTAATACAGATGTAATTTTCTCCCACAGGTGTATCTCTATTTGACATATTGTTCCATAAAAATTATTTATCAAATGCAATAGAAGTGTTTTTGGAAGGGGTGGAAAAGATGCATTACAATCCAAAAACTTAAGTGGATGTGACTTGGACCTGCTTACCATGGGCCAGTAGACCTGTTGCAGTGTTCCTTCTTTATGTTCTTATGTATAACTGGAGAACACAACTTGCCTTAATGAAAAGATATACTTGTCTGCCGTATTCCCCCGGGTCTGCCGTAGACAAGGTTGCAGATATTGGAGTGTAACGCCTCGCTACATCTGCAGCAAATATAATACCGATGGATCAGACGTCACTCTGTTATAGTACAAAATACAATGAAAATCAGAGCTGTAAAGAGATTATATAACTTGCATACACATTCATTTTGAAGGTAAAACATTAAAGACAGTAGAGATGAGTTTTTAAAACCATGGAATGGGTGGGGTTTCAAGCCATGGGTTGAAACCCCACCTATTCCCCGATTTGTTTGCAATCATCTTATTATGATTTCATGAATCATGAGTGTTTAAAGCTCACCTCTCTCAGGTAACTGGACATACACATGATGAACTAAGCTTAAGTGTATATTTGTTAGGTAACTAGAGGTAAACATAAAGTAAGCTTATTAAGCTCACCTTTCTCAGGTGACTGGATGTAATGTGATAAAAGGGTTAGAAAACCGACAAGCTGAAGAATGAGACACTAATGGAAGATTTTGGGATCTTTACTGAGGAAAAGTTTCACCACACAGTGACTTCATCAGTCCAATAAGAACATGAGAAAGGAGGAACACTGCAATATGCCTGTTGGCCCATACTGGGCAAGTCCTTCACAAATCCATCCCACTAACAGAATATTTGCCCAACCCATTTTCAATGCTACTCAAGCAGTAAGTTTTGATAAATCTATTTACTCATGTGCAAGTCCCACTCAAATCCAGCCCCCTCTCTATCATGTATTTATCCAACCTAAATTTGAAACTACCTTACTAGGCAGACTGTTCCACTTATCAACAACCCTATTTCCAAACCAGTACTTTCCTATATCCTTTCTCAACCTAAACTTATCTAATTTGAATCTATTATTGAGGGTTTTCTCTTGGAGAGATATCCTCAAGATCTTACTTATATCTCCTTTGTTAATACCCATCTTCCACTTAACCCTTAAACTGTCCAAACGTAGATCTACGTTCATGTGCGTAACACTCTGACCTTGATTTTCCCCATTTGAAAGCATGTAAAAAAAGTATATCTACATTTGGAGCCCCCCACATGTGGACGTAGATCTACATTCAGACAGTTCAAGGGTTAAACACTTCGATCATGTCTCCCCTCATTCTTTGTCTTACAAGTGAATGTAATTTAAAGGACTTCAATCTTTCTTTATACAGAAGATTTCTAATGCTATGTATTAATTTTGTCATTCTTCGCTGAATGTTTTCTAATGAATTTATATCCATTCTGTAATATGGAGACCAGAACTGAGCTGCATAATCTAGGTAAGGCCTCACAATTCAATTCAATTAAATTCAAAGTTTATTCTCTATAAGGATTACAATGCTGAGTTTACAGAATTTGGTTATTGTATTGTTTACATGTAGTAAAATAATAATTACAGAGTGCACCACTAGAACACCTAGCATGGCTAGGCATTTCGGGCAGACTTAAATTAAATCTTAAGTTTAAAATATTACAAAATTATGAGGTAAGTTGGTATTATGGCTAAGTGACTAAATACTAGTTTGTGAGTTTAGCAATATGAATGCTTTTGTTTTGGCACTATACATAGTTTCAGTATTGGAGTATCACAGGCCAACTTATGACTAGTTAAGATTCATTATTTTGAGACTGAGATTGATATTTCTGTTTATGGTCAAATGGGTGAGTGAGTGTAAGTGTGAACCACCAGGTGGTATTCGTGTAATTAGTTGACAGGGTGTATCAGGGAGATAAGATGTTTTCTGATGGTAGTTTTGAAGGTGATGAATGAGTCTGCAGTTTTAGAATTTTCAAGTAGGGTGTTCCAGATTTTAGGGCCTTTGACATACATTGAATTTTTGTAAAGGTTTAGTCGGACACGGGGAACGTCACAGAGATGTTTGTGTCTGGTATTGTGCCTGTGGGTTCTGTAGCAACTATCAAGAAAGCATTTTAGGTCAAGGTTAATATTGGAATTTAAGGGCCTGTTTGATGTAGATTGCACAGTAGTAAGTGTGGATGTACTGAAAAGGGAGTAAGTTTTAGATCTATGAAGAGTGGGGGGGGTGTGTTGCCAGGGATGGGATTTAGTGATTATTCTTACTGCGGCTTTTTGTTGGTTATTATTGGCCTTTAAAGGTGTGTTGCTGCAGTTGAACCCCAAGCACATATATATAGGTGAGGTATGGATATATAAGTGAATGGTATAGTGTGAAGAAGGGCAGTTTGCGGCACATAGTATCGTATCTTGGAGAGGATCCCAACCATTTTGGATACTTTTTTGGTTATGTGTTGGATATGGGTGCTGAAGTTCAGGTTGTTGTCGAGGTATAGGCCTAGGAATTTGCCCTCATTATGCCTGGCAATTAGAGTGTTGTCGATCTTAATGTTAATTTGCGCATCTCCTGCTCTGCTACCAAACATAATGTAGTAGGTTTTGTCAGTGTTAAGCGTAAGTTTATTGGCTGTCATCCAAGTCGATATTTTGATCAGCTCCTCATTAACAATGGTGTTGAGGGTGGCAAAATTAGGGTGAGAGATGACATAAGTCGTGTCGTCAGCAAAGAGAATGGGGTTCAGGTGTTGAGATACGTTTGGAAGATCATTGATGTATATGAGGAAGAGCAGGGACCAAGGACACTTCCTGCGGAACTCCAGTATCAAGTGGCTGTGTTGTTGATGCTGTGTCTTTAATGGTGACATACTGATACCTATCAGTAAGGTAAGATTTGAAATATGCAAGCGCATGGCCTCTTATACCATAATGGTCAAATTTGTGGAGTAGGATGCCATGGTCTACTGTGTCAAAAGCTTTTCTTAGGTCAATAAAAATTCCTAGTGGATATTCCTTATTTTCCAATGCTGTGTAAAGCAGATCTAGCATTTTTATGATTGCATCGTTAGTGCTTTTATTTTTCCTGAATCCAAACTGGCAGGGGTTGAGTATGTTTTGTGCCGTTATAAATGAATATAGTCTCCTGTGCACGAGTTTCTCAAAGATTTTGGATAGCAATGGTAAGTTTGATATTGGCCTATAGTTTTTTTAAATCTGTAGGGTCACCACCTTTATGTATTGGTGTAACCCTTGCCATCTTGAGTAGTTTCGGGAAGGTGCTAGTTTCTAGTGACTTGTTAAAAAGTAATGAGATAGCATGCGAGAGGACATGGCCGCTCTCTTGTACATAATGGTGGGACTTGAGACAGATTCCCTGAGTTACTTTTAAGTGACTTTATAATCTCGGTGACTTCCATGGGCTCAGTTGGAGCAAGATAGAAGGAATTTGGGAAATTCCCATCTAGGTAGTCCCTGGCATGGGCATTGGTGCGTGGGATTTTATTGGCGAGATTAGAACCTATGGTTGAGAAGAAGTCGTTTATCTTGTTAGCTGTGTCAGTGGGATGCAGTGGTGTTTCATTAGGTTTAGTTAGGGCAATATTCTTGTTTTTTTTCAGTTTTTGGGTCCCTAGAATCTGAGAGAGTGTTTTCCAGGTCTTTTTTATATCTCCTCTTGTATCAGTGAATCTACTGGTGAACTTCTGTTGAACTTCTGTTGCTTACACTTGTTATAAGTCCCAGTAATCTATCTGCCTTATTACGTACACTTTGCTGTCTTGGCTTAAGGTTGCTGCTTACCATAACCCCCAAGTCCTTCTCGCATTCTTAATGGCTAAGTTCTACATTATTTAGCTGATAAGTGCTAGGATTATGAACATTCCCAAGCTTCAGAACTTTGTATTTATTTACATTGAACTGCATCTGCCACTTTTCTGACCACGAACCAAGTTTGTCTAAATACTCCTGAAGTTCCGTGATATCTACACCTGAATCGATTATCCTACCTATCTTCGTGTCATCAGTGAATTTGCTCATATCACTAGTAATTCCCTCGTCAAGGTCATTGATGTACACCTACCATCCGACTTATGACCTGCTCGACTTACGACCACTCGACTTACTACCGTGTTTTTTTTTTGCCAAATTTCTGGGAAATAAACAACTATTTGTGTTGTACACAGTGTTTATCCTAAACCTTACAGTATAAAATACAGTACTAACAGCATAAAAAGTAAAGTAAAACATGAAATACCAAAATAAAACAATAAAATAAAGTCATTACAAAAATGTGATGTTGATATTCAGTAGTAAAGTTCGACTTACGTCCATTTCAACTTACAACCGGTTTCTCGGAACTGAACTCGGTCGTAAGTCGGATGGTAGGTGTATACAGTGGACCCTCGCATACCGTTGGCATCACATAACGTTAAATCCGCATACCGATACATTTTATCACTAAAATTTTGCCCCGCATACCGCTAAAAAACTCGCTCAATGCAATTCGTCCTAGACGCATCTAATGTGCGGCCTGAGCCAGCCTCACATGTTCTGCAGGTGGCATTGTTTACAAGCCAGCCTCCGCGGTAACATCCAAGCATACAATCAGAACATTTCGTATTATTACAGCGTTTTTGGTGATTTCATCTGCAAAATAAGTGACCATGGGCCCCAAGAAAGCTTCTAGTGGTAAAAAGGGTAAGAAATACTATCATACCACAGTCAGCTGCTGCTGCACCATGGTCAGCTGTTGCTGGACCAGTCAGCTGTTGCTGGATCAGTCAGCTGCTGCTGCACCATGATCAGCTGTTGCTGGACCAGTCAGCTGTTGCTGGATCAGTCAGCTGCTGCTGCACCACAATCAGCTGTTCCTGGAGCAGTCAGCAGTTGCTGAATCAGTCAGCTGCTGTTGCACCACGATCAGCTGTTGCTGGACCAGTCAGCTGTTGCTGGATCAGTCAGCTGCTGCTGCACCACGTTCAGCTGTTGCTAGACCAGTCAGCTGTTGCTGGATCAGTCAGCTGTTGCTGAACCACGATCAGCTGTTCCTGGAGCAGTCAGCTGTTGCTGAATCAGTCAGCTGCTGTTGCACCACGATCAGCTGTTGCTGGACCAGTCAGCTGTTGCTGGATCAGTCAGCTGCTGCACCACGATCAGCTGTTGCTCGACCAGTCAGCTGTTGCTGCACCACGTTCAGCTGTTGCTGGACCAATCAGCTGTTGCTGGACCAGTCAGCTGTTGCTGGATCAGTCAGCTGCTGCTGCACCACGATCAGCTGTTCCTGGAGCAGTCAGCTGTTGCTGAATCAGTCAGCTGCTGTTGCACCACGATCAGCTGTTGCTGGACCAGTCAGCTGTTGCTGGATCAGTCAGCTGTTGCTGGATCAGTCAGCTGTTGCTGAACCAGTCAGCTGTTGCTGGATCAGTCAGCTGCTGCTGCACCACGATCAGCTGTTCCTGGAGCAGTCAGCTGTTGCTGAATCAGTCAGCTGCTGTTGCACCACGATCAGCTGTTGCTGGACCAGTCAGCTGTTGCTGGATCAGTCAGCTGCTGCACCACGATCAGCTGTTGCTCGACCAGTCAGCTGTTGCTGCACCACGTTCAGCTGTTGCTGGACCAATCAGCTGTTGCTGGACCAGTCAGCTGTTGCTGGATCAGTCAGCTGCTGCTGCACCACGATCAGCTGTTCCTGGAGCAGTCAGCTGTTGCTGAATCAGTCAGCTGCTGTTGCACCACGATCAGCTGTTGCTGGACCAGTCAGCTGTTGCTGGATCAGTCAGCTGTTGCTGGATCAGTCAGTTGCTGCACCACGATCAGCTGTTGCTGGACCAGTCAGCTGTTGCTGGATCAGTCAGCTGCTGCTGCACCACGTTCAGCTGTTGCTGGACCAGTCAGCTGTTGCTGGACCAGTCAGCTATTGCTGGATCAGTCAGCTGCTGCTGCACCATGATCATCTGTTCCTGGATCAGTCAGCTGTTGCTGAATCAGTCAGCTGCTGTTGCACCACGATCAGCTGTTGCTGGACCAGTCAGCTGTTGCTGGATCAGTCAGCTGATGCACCACAATCAGCTGTTGCTGGACCAGTCAGCTGTTGCTGGATCAGTCAGCTGCTGCTGCACCATGTTCAGCTGTTGCTGGACCAGTCAGCTGCTGCTGGATCAGTCAGCTGTTGCTGGACCAGTCAGCTGTTGCTGGACCAGTCAGCTGTTGCTGGACCAGTCGGCTGTTGCTGGATCAGTCGGCTGTTGCTGGATCAGTCGGCTGTTGCTGGATCAGTCGGCTGTTGCTGGACCAGTCAGCTGTTGCTGGACCAATCAGCTGTTGCTGGATCAGTCAGCTGCTGTTGTACCACCATCAGCTGTTTCTGAACATGACTCGTCCCGAACCTGTCCCGGACCTGTTTGTCCAGCCTGAGCGCCTGCCTTGCTGTCATTGTTTACAAGCCAGGGTGGCTGGTTGCATGCATACATTCGATACATTTTGTATTATTCCATTATTTATAGTGCTTGTAACTGCTAAATAAGCCACCATGGGCCCAAAGAAAGCTTCTAGTGCCAACCCTGTGGTAAAAAGGGTGATAAATACTATTATACCACAGTCAGCTGCTGCTGCACCATGGTCTGCTTTTATTAGACCAGTCAGCTGTTGCTGCACCACAGCTGCTGCTGCACCTCAAGGAAGGTTCCTTGATGTTGGTGAGGGGCTCTTGATTTAGGGAATCGGATCTCTGCATGCTCCAGTTCCCCGAATTAAGCCTGAATGCCTTCCACATCCCCCCCCCAGGGGCTGTATAATCCTTCAGGTTTAGCGCTTCCCCCTTGATTATAATAATAATGCTGCTGCACCATGGTCAGCTGTTGCTGCACCACAGCTGCTGCTGCACCATGGTCAGCTGTTGCTGCACCACAGTCAGATGTTGTTGTTGCTGCACCACCATCAGCTGTATTACTCGAAGATGTGGAGAGAGTGTTGTTGGTGTGGCTTAACGTGAAACAATTACCTAGAAACAATTAACCCCGGAGGGTTAGCCACCCAGGATAACCCAAGAAAGAAAGTGCACCATCGAGGACTGTCTAACTTATTTCCATTGGGGTCTTTAATCTTGTCCCCCAGGATGCGACCCACAACAGTTGACTAACACCCAGGTGAACAGGAAAAAATGCCTGGAACTAGTGCTCATATTGGTGAGGTTAGTGGGGAGGATGTGGAAGAGTTGGTGGAGGAGGACAATGAAGAACTAACCACTGATGAGCTGCTAGATCATCTTCAACAGTAAGAGGCCACACCCGAGGAAACTGCTCCGGAGGAGGGGAGAGAGAAATTGAAGAAGCTGCCTACTTCAAAGATTAAGGAAATCTGTGCAATGTGGCTTAAAGTGCAAACCTTTTTTGATGAAAATCACCCTCACACAGCTATTGCAAGCCGTGCTGGTGACTATTACACTAACAATGTTGTGAAACACTTTAGGAAAGTCATAAAGGAACGAGAGTCCACTTTTTCCCAGTGATATGAACCAAACAAACAGTAAAGAAATTACTCTGCAGATCATAAAGGACCAAACAAGTGTTATTGTACCAGAGTCAGAAATAAAAGAAGCCAGATTACTAGGATCCCATGGTAGAAAAAGTGTTATGCTTAGATTCCACTCACATGACAGGAAAAAAGACTTAATTATTGCATCTACAGGAAGGCCCCGCTTTACGGCGTTTCACTTTACGGCGTTCCGCTAATACGGACATTTCAAATTATGACCAAAACTCACTATACGGCTCCCCCCACCTGACTTTCTAATACGGTCACCGTGCCCCACCCTGTTTGTTTACATTCTCCATGAGCTCAGTAAGCACTAAGTCTCTCCATTTTGTCTGGAAACTCCAAAATTTCAAATGTTTTTAAAAGTTATTTCATATTTTATATATACTCTGATAATTATACTTATGTATACCTGTACCTAAATAAACTTACATACATCGAGTCATTTAAATGTCGTATATTACGTTAATATACACATTTTCATTAATCCATCCATGATATTTTTTTCAAAATTATATAATAAACACGATGCATAACATATAAATAAGATAAATACACCCCACAGTAGAATAAATAAACAAATGTGAGATGTCGTAGCAGACGACTTGCAAAGTGGTGATTATAACAATACTGAGTCTCATTAAATGTCGTATATACGGTAATATACACATTTTCATTAATCCATCCATGATATTTTTTTCAAAATCATATAATAAACACGATGCATAACATATAAATAAGATAAATACACCCCACAGTAGAATAAATAAACAAATGTGAGATGTCGTAGCAGACGACTTGCACAAGTGGTGATAATAACAATACCGAGTCTCATTAAATGTCGTATATTACGGTAATATACACATTTTCATAATCCATCCATGATATTTTTTTCAAAATTATATAATAAACACGATACATAACATAAAAAAGATGATAAATACACCCCACAATAGAATAAATAAACATAAATATAAGATGTGGGAGCCACATAACTTGTACAAGTGACGCCAAGAATAACATTTTCTCTAATCTAACATAAGAGTAAATGTGTTACTGGGGGTAACTGTAGAAAATTATTCCTTTCGTATGTATGTAAGTTTATTCAGGTATACACAAATCAGTTACATAGATTATCATACATAACAACATACGTGTAGAGAACCTAGGATAACCCAAAAAAGTCAGTGTGGACTTATTTCCATTGCCTTCACTCAGAGCTTCATTTCTTCTCAAAATGATGTTACATGAGAATGGGAGTGTTCTTCTTTATTAATTCTACCGTATCAATGTAGAGACAACTGTACACAATGTAACTTGTACACAAACCAGACGTGTACACTTCGTTTGTTTACAAAACTTACCTTCGCCTGGTTTGTTTACATAATGCGCCTGCCCCTCTCATGTATTCATTCTTTCTCTCTCTCATTTATTCGTTTTATCTCATTTACTTACTCCTGACCCTACATTAAGACTACAAATATTTTAAGGTAAGTAATGAGTGAACTGTATATACATTTTATCGCTCTGGGATGCTTAAATATCATAGAATAGTATGTGTGGGTGGGGTGGCCTGGTGAGGCTATTACAATACATACACACACTTGATTTCTTACAATAAATACTACTTGTCTCACCCTAGATTAAGACTATAAATATTTTAAGGTAAGTAATGAGTGCACTATGTGTGTATTGTACCTTTTTATTGTTTTTTGATGCCTGGTTCTATTGCTAACTTAATATATGTTAGTGTAAACTTGTTATCTAGTGTTTGTATGCATTTATAAGTGGAAAAAAAGGGTGTTCCACTTTACGGCGATTTCCGCTTTACGGCGGTAGCCTGGAACCTAACCCGCCATATAAGTGGGGCCTTCCTGTATTAAAGTAAAGAAAGAGGTATACATAAACGAGTGTCTTACCAAAAAACGTCAGAACCTCCTGTATAGTCAGAAACTTAAGCAGGAGAATAATGACACAATACACCAATGCTTCACACGAGATGGGAAAATTCTTGTTAGGAAAACAAATGTAGGTCAACTGTACACAATAACGAACGAGAATGATCTATCACGATTTCTCAGGGATACTAATCTTACAGAGAATAACTAAACAATGCCCAAACCAAAAAACCCTGTAGTGAGTGTATTTTTTTGCCCCTTATTTTCAATTTCATTGTACAATCTTTTAGTAATTAAATAATCAATCCCCTCATTTTGTGATTTTTAGTAAACAAAGTACCTTTTGTAATTTTTTATTTACATTTTTTGCTTAAACATTAGCTGGGAAAGATACTTTCTCTGTCCCTTTTACCTCATATTTTTTTAAATACATCAAATTTTAAATTTCTTACTAAAAAAAATAATTATCATTTTTTCTATAATTTCAATTTACTCTTAAAATTTTTGACATTTAATAACCATTATTTTTCAATTTTCCCTTTACCCTTTTTTAAAACCAATTTACTATCTTAAGTATCTTAATACTTTGTACTGCCAATAACCCTAGTATAACTACCATGCAAATTGAATGAAATAAACATTTCTTTTTCACTTTTTTGTAACATTATTTCTTTCTAAAATTTTTTTTAAAAAAACCATATTTACTACCAGTAAATTTTTACTTTTTTACATTAAACATTATTTTATACTTCCCATAACTTTTGTTCCCAAAATTTTAATTTGCATTTTCAACCCCAACCTTTTATATTCCTTTCCCTGTGCCCTGTCCCCCATCTTATATATTTTATAACCAAGACATTCCCCTGGTTATTTTTTACATTATTCTTTTGGTACTTTAATTGTGAATTATTTTTTGTAAATTTAATCTATTTTAACCCCGTCTTGTCAAAACCCTATCCCAAAACTCTAGACAATTGCAAGTCCCATTTAAATTTTGTATTTTTAATTATAATTTTTTAATTAGGTGGTAAGTTACTAAATGCGAAAAGGTTTTATGAGGATAGTGAGGCTCAGGTTAGGGTGTGTAAAAGAGAGGGAGATACCCCCCGGGTTTAAAATAGGCTTAGACAGGGTGTGAAATGTCACCATGGTTTTTTAATATATTTATAGATGGGGTTGTAAAAGAAGTAAATGCTAGGGTGTTCGGGGGAGGGGGGGGATTAAATATGGGGGAAACAAAATTTAAAATGGGAATTGCACAGTTACTTTTTGCTGATGATACGTGCTTATGGGGGGATTTAAAGAAAAATTGCAAATTATGGATGAGTTTTGGAATGTGTTAAAAGGGAGAAAGTTGAAAGTGAAAATAAAAAAAAAGTAAGGGGAGGGTATCAAAAGATTTAGATAAAGAAAAATTTGGGTTCAAATTGGGAGGGGGGAGTAGGAAGAAGTGATTTTTTCAGTATTGGGGTGACGTGTGGGGGATGGATTTGAAGGATGAGGTTTTAAACCCAGAATTGATGAGGGGGAAAAAAAGGGATGGTGCGTTGAGGTATATGTGGAGCGTGGAGTCAAAAACGTTATTATGGGGGCAAAGAAGGGAATGAGAAGTATAGGTTTTCCAACACCTTTTGGGTGTGAAGCTTGGGGGGGTAAAAGCAGACGAGGAGACGGTTGGAAGGGAGTGGAGATGTCCTGTTAAAGGGGAAAAGGTGGGGTAAATATTATGCAGAAAATTGGGTGTGGGAAAATTTGGAGAAGGGGTGGAGTTTAAAAAAAGCATTAGTCCCGAGGGCAAAGAGGGGGTTTTTGAGGGGTTTGGCCATTTTGAGAGAAAGGATCAAAGTAAATGACTGGGAAAACTAAAATCTATAGGGGAAAGGGAAAAAGGGTAGGGGGCGTCCTCGAAAAGGGTTTGGAAAGAGGGGTAAAGGAGGTTTTTTTTGGGGGGAGGGGCTTTGGGCTTCCACAAGGTGCATGAGGGTTAGATAGGAGTGGGGAATG
>NC_069464.1:17191941-17229441 GCF_026875155.1 Cherax quadricarinatus | reverse complement strand
GGGGAGGATCAAAACGAAGTTGTAAATTCAATAAAGAGAGGTAGGTTAAGGGAGCAAAATAACTTTACACTGACACAGTACACATCCGATGCCTGACCACTCGGTTGAGGTTGCGATTTGTGCTACTGCCACCTCCTCTACTGTTTCTTCAGGCGAGCTACCTTGTTACCAAACATGGTGCCTGTTGTTGTGGGGAGGCCACAGTAAATTACCATCGGTATAAGAGTGCTTCGTGGGGCCCATTTCACCCTCTTCCAGCGCAAAGGTGTTACTCCCCGAACATCATTTGGGTGAGTATTGGTATTCAGGGACGATTGAGGGCTGTATAGTTGTTGCCCTGAATGGAGCATATAGAATCCTGCGTTTAACTGAATTCCAAATCTGTGTATGAGTCCGTTGGTGCATCAGATTTCAAGACGTGGAGGTCTTGATAGATACTCCAGCTTGTGAAAAGGTCGCAGTTTGGTCAGAAGTCATTCCTGCCACTTAACGTGCATCAAGGCTCCGTAATGTTACATTGAGGCAGATGAGGATTGGACAGGAGTGTTTTTGAAGGGATATGGGACTGCTACATCTGGCACAACAGGGCAAGCTATGTGACGGCTTGGTGCTTACATGGGCCGTCTGAGGGAACTTTTTCCCTGAAGATTGACTCTGAAGACATTCCCATACACGTCATACGTCGTGTTAGAGGGGACTTCAGGACACAAGTATTGTTTCGTTTCGTGGACAGAGTGTACCGTGCAAGGTTATGTGGATGCATTACGAACTCATATGGCGACAGCGCTGTGTGAAGCTGAGGAGGGCGCATGCACCATAATTGGTTTTTGAACACAGTTACCAGGTGGTAGCTGTTGTTGAGAGCCCCCACGCCGAAAGCAAGGGCTTGGGCGCTTGTGGAGTGAAGTGGTTGAGGGGAACCCATAGAGGAGGACTGGAGTGTGAGGCAAGCTGTTGACATAACAGGACTTTTTGTTCTAGGCATAGGCAGGAGGAAAAACGTGCAGAAGATGCAACTGCAGAAGGAGGTTTCAGGCTCTTGAGAGAAAAAAGGGCTTCAGGAAGTGTTGAAGACATTGACGCCGGCCTGCAGAGGATGTTTGTTTCCTGAGTGGTGAGAGGTATGGCATTTGCCTGTGGAGGAATGTGTTGATAATAAAAAACCATAGCAGGGATTGACGAGCAAGCAGTAAGCTTGAGATGTTGCCGAGAGCCGTGGAACGGGGAGTGGTGGAGGTTTGTGGTTCATCGTGAGGGGAACTCAGAAGACTACATGGACGTGGAGGGGGATCACGAGGAAGTGTCAGCGGCGGCATCAGACTCAGATCGATGTTCTGACGCCGGCCGCAGAGGTCTGGGAAGGATGGACGAAGTACTGTCCGAGGTTGTCAGGATAAGAGGGGACATCGCAAGGAGAAACGGGGGGGCGGGTGGTCTGATGGTGTGAAGCCCTGGTGCTGGCTACTTGGGGCAGGAGGGCCTGGGATCGAATGAAGGAGAGGAGGAAGGTTGGGAAAATTATAAAGAGGCTTAGGTGTATGACTGAACGTAAATTGGGACTGTGTAATAGTGTGTGCAGAGGGACACTTGGTTTCGATTGTTTCTGTGTATATTATTAGAGTGGATGTTCGTGTTCCTGCAAGAACACAATTTCAAGGAGGGAAGAGAAAGCTGTGACCGTGGGGGAGTTTCGGGTCATCACTTTGCCATCTGGCCGCACGTTTTGGAAGGTGGTGTGGGTATCATTGATCAGGGAGGCAAGCACGTTTGTGTTGATAATGAAGTGAGGGGGGAGGGTGTTTGTTGCGTGTGGATGGGTGGTGGAATGGGGAAGAGGGGTAACCTTTGTTGTGTTGTATGCACCTGCTGAGAAACGATGTGAAAGTAAAGCTGGAATGTGTATGTGTGTTCTATTTTATTTTTTTTACTGTGTTTTTATTTTCGTGGTTTACCTGCGGTGGCTTACTCTTGGTGGGGCTCTGGAAACTGTGTTTTAGGTGGGTGATGTGGAACCAAATAGGGGCAGGGGCACCAATTGTTTCTGCGGCCTTACGTAGGACATATTGAGGGATATGCAGTTGTGGGGATGCAGCAGTTGGAGGGGGGAGTGTGGGAGTAGAGGCACAAACTTTCGTGAGAGGGGTTATGTCGATAGGTTAGTTTGGTTGTACATTTCTCAAGGGGTTTTGGTAAATATTTTTCATCACTATAGAGGTAGCTTTTTGGATTCCACAGGGTGGTTGTGGCAGAGTGTGTGGATGGGAGTCACTGGCGGGTATCTCTAGGGCGGTCTATTGGAAGTTAATACCAGATGTGTTAGGAGAGAGGAGGATTTGGAGGGATTTACAAAACTGTGGGAGGGTTAAGTTGCGGGGGTACATTGGGGTGGAGGATGTGGTAAACATGGTGGTGGTGTGGCTAAAGAAAGAATTAGGGCAATATTACTTGAGGAAGGGGAAACGAATTACTCTTTTTATCATATGGGGGCTGGCAACTATTTGGACGGGACATGGTTCAACGGGGTTGTTATGCGTTGAGGAGTCGTTGGGCGGGTATTTTTCCTATGGATGAATATGCGCTCTTAGGGGATGCTGCGCGAGCTCCCAAGATGTGAGGTTCAGCGGAGAGGGTTAATGGGTCAGGTGGGGATGAGGTGTATATGTATAGGGGCGTCTTAAGCATTCCGTCAATGTTGTGTATTTTTCTTTTTGCTAGGCAAATGCCAATTGGCAGCCAGGCACAGCTATGCCATGGTTTTAGGAAGGTCATGAGTCGGTTGGTGTGGTGGTATAGGGCTTGGGTCAGGTTATACACACCACAGACGGAATGGGAGTGTTTGCGGATGAGTGGTATGGAAAGTATTGGCAAAGGGATGGGGTAGGAGCTGGGGTTTTAAAACAGGTGTGTGAGAATGTGATATGTCTGTTGGGAAACAGTGATAGAGAAGCGTTGGGAGGGGAAATAACTGAGGAGAAACATAGAAGGCTTTAAGTGAAATGCATAAGGGTAAAGCTCCGGGAATCAATGGACTCCCGGCAGAGTTTTTATCTACAGCATTGGGAGCTAATGAGGGGTTTTTTGATTAGGTTATTAAATTTAATGAAGGAGAGGGGAGAGTTGGGAGAGAAGCAAGCAACAGCTGTAGTAGTATTGGTACCGAAGGGTAAGGGGCAACATACACTTAGGGACTACCAGGCAATATCGTTGTTATGCACAGATTATAAGCTGTTTGCCAAAATTTTGGGGAATTGGTTTAAATGCGTAGTAGATATAGTAGTATCGAGAACTCAGTTTGGGTTGCCAGGGAGGTCTATGGTGGAGGGACATGGGTTCCTAAGGGATTTCGTGGAAGCAAAAGGGGAGGAGGGGGGGTTTGGTGGCTTTAGACTGGAGAGGCATTGAGAGCCATCCTCAGGGGACAGGGGTTTGAGGAAGAAATAGTGGGATGGGTAGATGCTTTGTATCGCAGTGTAATGGCGAAGGTACAGATTAATGGGAGAGTGAGTGGAAAGATTGTAATGGAAAGGGTACTTCGACAGGGGTGCCCTATGTCACAACTTTTATTTGCATGCATACAGGACCCCTTTTATAGGATGATGGAGAAGCATATGTGCAATAGGGGGGGTGAAGGGAGTAGAGTTGGGAGGGTTTGGCCAGTCTTAATAGGGTATGTTGATGACACTACTGTTCTGGTTAGGGAGAGGATGTCAATGGATACCTTTGATGGGGTAGTACAATTGTTCTCGGATGCAACTGGTATGAGAGTGAATTCAGAAAAGTCCATGGTCATGGGGTTAGGAGCTTGGGCTGGGAGGGTTGAGTGGGGTAGTTCAGTGGTGGGGAGGCAGGTGAACTTGTTAAAAATTTGTGGTCTCATCTATGCAGACGATCTGGATGTAGCGCACAGGGAAAACTCGATTAGGTTGGTGGATAGGATTCAGGGGTGACTGGGTGCATTGAGGCCTTATCATTTGACCCTTGTACAGCATGCCATTGTCATTAATGTCTTATTGTATAGTAAGGTATGGCACGTGGCGGCCATGTTCCCATTAACACTGACTGCGATAGCAGATATACTTAGGAGGGTTTTTAAATTTTTGTGGGGCTCAGGATGTGATTGGCTTAAAAGGGATGTGGTAATGTTACCTGTGCAACAGGGGGAGTTGGGTTTGCTGGACTTAAGAGGAGGGTCAAATGTATCTTTATTAAAAGGGAGGTGGTGAGGGAAGGTGTGGGTGGGGGGGGTGGTATGGTCAGGATCCATGAAAGATTGAAACAAATGTATTCGGGAGTGGAGTTGTGGGAGTGTGAAACTGTTTTGAGGGCTATGGCGTGGGCTCGAGATCCGGGGAAGGTCAAATATAGGTGCCATGTGTCGATTGTTGGTGGGAGGGTTGTGGCGCCTGTAGAGGGAATTTTCCCCATGTATACATGGAGAAGTATATGGAATAGGTTAAGTAGGATGAGGTTACAACCACGAGCACGTGACATAATGTATTGGTTTTCTGCACAGGATTTTGCCTTTGGGTACAGTTCTGAGGGATAGAGGTGTGGTTGGGGGGGGTGTATGTGGAATATTGAAGGTGAGGAGTCGGCGTTTCATGTTGAATATTTTTGTGAGGGGATGGGAAGCGTCAGGGGTTGGTTGAGTAGGGTACTCCAAAGATTGGGGGAAAAGGGGAATTTTCCCTGTTCTGAGAGTTTTAAGTCTTGACATGGGGGGATTGGATGAGGATTCATTAGGGCTGTGGGGTACATTATGGTAGATTATATATTACATATCGTGGGAATTGAGGGGGAAAGGGGTTAGGAGGTGAAGAGGTGGGTTTTAGCGGTACGTTTTGTAAAACGTTGTGCCGTAACAGGGAAATTTATGGGAGAAGGTGGGAGCGAGCTTTCTCGAGGGATATAGAGAACTTACGTAGAGGTTTTATTAGATTTGTAATCAGGTGGGAGGGGCAGGGTAGGGATGGTAAATGCAAACTGTAGGATGGTGATGTCAGGGGTAGAAACGGGGGTCGCCTCCTTGGGGTTGACAGTTGCAAAGAATGTGCGCCAGAGAGTTGGATAATGTAACGTGCGAATGTGTATGACCCTGTGCGTATGGAATGTGTAACTGCACATACAAAGTTGTGGCTGTCTGCGCGCGTCTTAGATACGCTGTTGTGATTAATGATTGGTTGAACTTCATTGTGGCAATGTTCCTGGACTTGATAAAGCACTAGATGTGTATCTTAACCGGGTTGAAGTGTCAATGTGTAAAAACTTGGTCATGTTTCCTTTATGTTAATATTTGTTATTAAATGTACTGTGTCTTTGGTGCTACTGTTTCACCAATATACTTATATAATTACCACTTAGGTTTATTCATATATGTCAAGATAGGATGTAAGCTACAAGTTGGTGATAACGGTCATATTTTTTCGGGGTGAGGAGGAGGGGGGTAATTAATGTATAATAAGTTTAAGTCATTAACGGTAATACCAACTTTATTGGTAGTTGTATACGTGTGTTTTGAAATGTAATATTCACATGTGCTTGTCTTAAGGTATTGTGATTTTGGTAGTCCTGCACCATCCATGTTGTAAATTCTCTTTCCTCACGTGACACGTGTCATGATATTCCTAAATTGAGGATAATTAATGTCATGATTATTCAGATTGGTGATGAGGTTAATTTTCAATGTGTGTGAGTGGGGGGAGGGATGATGGGTCACCTGCGTTGCAGCACAGGTTTCTTAATAATACATTTGTAGGTCTTGTGAAATTTGTTGCGAGTTGTATTATAGGTGATTGTCATTAGGCTTGGTGCATTATTATTGTGTTGAGGTTGTAATTTATTATTATACCTTTATTCCTTCTTGAATTGTGATATTGTTATAGTACCTTATCTTACTCTTCGGGCCCGCTCAAAGGTTGAGGGACTCTTTACCCATCTTTTGTATACCAGGGTTCTACAGTCCCTCCCATTATGTCCCTTTAATTTGTACTGATAAAGCCACTGGATGGCGAAACGTCTACAATTTAAAGAATTCCCAGACGTTGCACATGTGTCTAATTTCCATAAACTGACACAGGAAGAAGCGAGAGGAACTCTTAAGAAAAATATAAACACAAGAATGACCAGACAGGGTATCACTGGCTACTGAAAAAATGTTAAGTCAACAAGAGGAAGACAGCGAAAAACGGGTATACCAATAAGAAAAAACGGGAAATAAGGACAGAAAAAAAACAGTTAACTATAGACCAGTGTTTGTCTAGTACACTGGCAAAGATACTAGAAAAGATAATGAGAAAGATGATTGTAAAGTAACTAGAAAGAGACACGTAAGAACAATCATGGGCCTATTATTATTATTATTATTGGTAATAGTAGTAGTAGTATATTTGAAAAAAAGAATGTCAAATATCGTCTTAAGAATTAATAAGAACAGTAATAAAACATTAATTAAATAAAGAATGATGGATGGTAAGTTACTTGAGTGTAAGAAAGTATCTGACACAGTATGATACAGGAGGCTGATACATAAACCTGGATGATACTCTAGAGGACACAAGAAACAGATAGCAGACAACAAAGGGTAATGGTAAGAAAGGGTTGAGGTTCAAGTGGGCATGTGAGACGAATGGGGTGCCCCATGGATCAGTGCTGGGACCAATGTTGTTTCTTATATATGATCTACTGGAGGAATTCGAATGTTCTGAAGAGAAAATGTTATTATTATATGAGGTCTATCTCTCTCTCTCTCTCTCTCTCTCTCTCTCTCTCTCTCTCTCTCTCTCTCTCTCTCTCTCTCTCCACTATCACACAATCTACCCACCACACTGATAGTCTCTTAAAGGTCTCCTTCAACATGTATTGATTATACCTTACTGGAAATCATTAAATAATTTTTGCTCTGCCTGTTGATGCTGTTGCTGTTGCTGCACCTGTTGCAGCTACTGTTGCTACTCTTGCTGTTGCACCTGTTGCAGCTTCTGTTGCTACTCTTGCTGTTGCACCTGTTGTAGCTTCTGTTGCTACTCTTGCTGTTGCACCTGTTGCAGCTTCTGTTGCTACTCTTGCTGTTGCACCTGTTGCTTATGTTGCCGTTGCACCTGTTGCAGCTTCTGTTGATACTCTTGCTGTTGATGCTTCTGTTGCTGCTGCATCTGTTGGTGCTTCTGTTGCTGCTGCTGCACCTGTTCTAGATTCTGGTGTTATTCTTACTGTTGCAACTGTTGGTGCTACTCTTGGTGTTGCACCTGTTGGTGCTTCTGTTGATGTTGTACCTGTTGATGCTGCAGCTGTTGCTGCTCCACCTGTTGATGCTTATGTACCTGTTGATGCTGCACCTTTGTTGCTGTACCTGTTGCTGCTGTACCTATTGATGATTCTGTACCTGTTGCTGCTTTTGCTGCTGTTGTTGTTGCTCCTGCTTCTACCAATGCCGTTGCTGCTTCTGTTGCTCCCGTAGCTGTATCACTAGCGCACTCATCTCACATGCTGAGGTCCGGAGTTCGAATCCCCGGTACGGCTGGATAACATTAGGACGTGTTTCCATACGACACCTGCTGTCCATGTTCACCCATCAGTATAAAATAGGTACCTGGGTGTTAGTGGACTGGTGGGGTCGCACCCTGGGAAAAAACTGACCTTTTTGGGGGGGGAAATCCCTTATTTTAGTAAAATATAATTAAATTATTATTATTATTATTTTTTTTGGTTGGCTGTTGGGGGTCTCCCTGAGCTTTTTTGTAGTTGTGTTTCTTTTTATTACTTTTTTTTCGTTTTTATTTTTTTTGTTGCCCGGTAGTGCTGTTCTTGCTTCTGAAAATGCTGCTCCCTTTGTTGTTTTTGGGTCTTTTGTGCTGCTGTTTCAGATGTATGGATGTAAAAATTTGGGTTTATCCGCAGATGGGGATGTGTACCGGGGATGTCTTACTTATTTTCAAGTTTCAGAGGTGGAAAATTTGTGGGGATGTCCAGGGATGTTGATTTTGTTTGGTCATGGGGGGGGAATATCTTTTTAAAGTAAATTGTGGATGGGGTTTTTCCCGGGATGTTGATGTAAAATGGTCATGGGGAAATATCGGTTTAAAAAAAATTGGGGGAGCGGATTTTTCCGCGGATGTTGATGTAGATGGTAATGCGGAAAACTGTTTACAGAAAATTTGTGGAGCGGAGGGTTCCGGGGAATGTTGTTGTAAGATGGTCAGCGGAATCTGTTTACGTAAATTGTGGTTTGCGGATGTTTCGCGGATGCGGAGGTCTGAAAAATAACTACCAGTGCTGTTCCACTGTTTTTTTATTACTTCTTTTTTTGGTTTCCAGTAGCTTCTGTTGTTGTTGTTTTTGGGTGTTATTTGCTGCTTTGTTTTGTTTTGTTGTTTTGCTGTTACTGTGCTTCTGATGGCTGTTGTTGTTGTTTGTTATGCTGTTTTCTGTTGTTGTTGTTGCTGTTACTGCTGCTTCTGATGCTGCTGTTGTTGTTGCTGTTACTGCTGCTTCTGTTGTTGTTGTTGTTGCTGTTACTGCTGCTTCTGTTTTTTTGTTTTTTGTTGTTGCTGTTACTGTGCTTCTGTTGTTGTTTTTGCTGTTCCTGCGGGCTTCTGATGCTGTTTTTGGGTTGTTGTGTTATGTTTCTTCTGATGCGCTGTTGTTGTTGCTTTTTATGCTGTTTCTGTGCTGCTGTTGTTGTTGCTGTTACTGCTGCTTCTGTTGTTGTTGTTGTTGCTGTTACTGCTGCTTCTGATGCTGCTGTTGTTGTTGTTTGTTACTGTGCTTTTTTGGGTTGTTGTTTTTTTGCTGTTACTGCTGCTTCTGATCCCTCCCGGGTTGTTGTTGCTGTTACGCTGCTTCTGTTGCTGCTGTTGTTGTTGCTGTTACTGCTGCTTCTGATGCTGTGTTGTTTTTTGTGTTACGCTGCTTTTGTTGTGCTGTTTTTGTTGGTTACTGCTGCTTTGTTGCTGCTTTTGTTTTTGGCTTTTTCTGTTTGCTTTGTTTGTGCTGTTGTTTTGTTGGTTACTGTGCTTTGTTTGCTGCTGTTGTTGTTGTTTGTTACTGCGGTTTCCCTGATGCTGTTTTTTGTTGTTGCTGTTACTGCTGCTTTTTTGTTGTTGTTGTGTTGCTTTTAAATGCTGCTTTGATGCTGCTGTTTTTTGTTGCTGTTATGCTGCTTCTGATGCTGTTTGTTGTTGTTGCTGTTACTGTGCTTTGTTTTTTGTTGTTGTTTTTGTGTTACTGTTGCTTCTGATGCTCCCTGTTGTTTTTGCTTTTTAAATGCTGCTTCTGTTGTGCTGTTGTTGTTGCTTTTTACTGGCTTCTGTTGCTGCTGTTGTTGTTGCTGTTACTGCTGCTTTGATCCCTGCTGTTTTTTGGTTGCTGTTATTGCTGCTTTGTTTTTGTTGTTTTTGTTGTGTTACTGCTGTTTGATGTGCTGTTGTTGGGTTGCTGTTATTTTGTGCTTTGTTGTTGTTGTTGTTGTTGTGTTACTGTTGCTTTTGGATGCGGGTTGTTTTGGGTTTTAAATGCTGGTTTTGATGCTGCTGTTTTTTGTTGCTGTTATGGCTTCTGTGCGGTGTTGTTTTTGCTGCTGTGCTGTTGGGCCCTTTGGGATCTGCTCCCTTATATTGTTGCTGTAATTTAATCCCCCCAGAAAAACCGATTAAAGTGAAGGGTTTCCCAAAAAACCGCCCACGTTTTTAAAATTTTGAAAACATGTGCAACTCTTGGGTATTTTTTATTGGGAAAACGTTTCCCCCACCAGTGGCTTCTTCAGTCCATACAAAGGTTTTTAAACTTGAAGAAAGGAGGAAATGAGGTAAAAAAGCCCCTTAAACCTTGAGTCGATGTGGTCAGCCCATCAAGGTGTCAAATTTTTAAAAAGAGAAAACCAGGGGGTTTGTAGATAAAAAACCCATCAAGGGGGACTAGGAGTGAAATTTCAATCTGTCAATCACAATATAAATTTTTAAAAAGGAAAAACCCAGAAAAGGAAATAGCGAAGACATTTATTTTTTACCCCAAAGATAGATTTTCCCAGAAAAAAATTCTGAGAAAATTACCCCTAAAGACACGTTTTCCAGGGGAAAATTTACGCTTTTTTTCCCCCTGAAGACCCGGAGTTTTAACCCCCCTGGCCAGACACTAACTTGGAGTGCCACACAACCCAGTTTTTAACCCAAAATTAAGCCCCTGTGATATTTTTCCCCCCTTTAAAATTTTTGTAGCAAAATTCTCGGTTGGATAGGTTAGGTTGGTTGGGGTTGTTTTTAGGTAAATGTGGGGTTTGGGGTTTTGGTTTGGGTTAGGTCATGTGGGGTTTGGGGTTTTAGGTTGGGTTAGGTTGGGTTGGGGGTCAGGTTGGGGTAAGGTTTGGGTTTGGTTGGTTTCGGGTTTCAGGTCGGGTTTGGGTTGGGTTTGGTAAAAATTGGGGTTAGGTTGGATTGGGTCGGGCCCAGGTCAAGGGGGGTTTGGGTTGGGTTAGGCTCCCTAGGTTGGGGTTGGGTTTTGGTTTTGGGTTTAAAGGTCGGGTTTTGGTTGGGGGGGTTAGTTTAGGTTAGGTTATTTTTTAGGTTGTCTCCTACCCAAAAAAAAATATATGAAAAACAATTACAAAACGGGAAGGAAAAGGAATGGCCTGTGAGCCCTGGTCATAAGGGAAATAGAGCAAAAAAAAAAAAAACCCAGAAAACATAATGTATTTTGCCTTCACCAGATGATAATACACATATGTCCCATATTTACAGATATAAAAAAATTTTTTAAGTTTTCAAAACCATGGGGGACAAAAAAAAGGCCAAAACCCGGGGAGAGAGAGCACCATGCTCAACCGCGGAAAGGGCAAGTCTTTTCCACTGCTTACTGCAAGTGAATCGTGTTTTTTTCAGTTTTAATGGGTTGCCTGTGTTTGGGCCAATAAACCCGAATTTCCCTGATTTAAAATGGGTCCCCTTCTGCTTTTAAAACCCCTTAGCACTGGTTTGCGGGTTTAAGGAGGCACCCTTATTTGGGAGTTTTTGACACACGCCGAATAAAATTTGTAACATACCCCTTTTGCATGCCACAAAAAGGGTTTGAGGAAACAAAACGGCGGGTAACTGGGACAGGGGGCAAAATTTTTAAGTTTTCACGGTGTAAATTTACTTATCAAGGGGCGGAATGTGTCAGGGGAAAAAAAAGGAGTCCCAAACTTAAATCCAGCTAGGGGAAAGTACTCTTAAATTTTGGTGAAAAAATTTAATGAAGTCTTAATGACCCTGGAAATTAAACACGGGAGCAGTAAAAATGTGATCCTTTAGGGGAAAAACTTTTTCGGGGAACATGCGGGAAGTTCCACTATATCCCTTTTCCCAGTTTTTTTTAAAATTTTCCCCATTTTTTTGGAACTTCTTAAATTAAATGGGAAAGATTTCAATGCAGTTTTTCCCCAACCCTAAACCAGTTTTCCACCCTATTTTTTGTTCACGAAATGTTTACCCAGGTAGTTTGGGTTTGTGACTTGAAAAAGGGCCCACTGGTGGGCAAAAAACTTGTAAAGGAAAGGACCCAAAATTTTTTAATGTTTAAAAGCGTTTATTTTTTCCATGGTTGTCGGTATATTATCCCATTTATTTCCCCCCTTTAAATGCCCCTGTCTAGCCCAATAGGTTTTTAAAAAACCCCACAAATCGACCCCCTTTCACAAAAACCCTCGGGGGACTGGAAAAGGTTTTGTTCCCCCCAATATGCAATTCAAAGCAGAAAAACATTCCCCAAAACCTGAAAAAATAAATTTCATTTTTTTAAAAATCACATTTGGTTTTAAATTTAAAAATGTGGACGGTTCGCCAAACCCAAGTGGTTTCCCAATGCAATATGAAGACTAAAGAGGTAGAAGATTAGGTAATCAGCCCCTCAGTCTATTTATTATGGTAAAGGGGGTTTGGGGGGAAAGAATGGGGGGTTTTTGAAAAGGGAAATTTCATTTTTATGTGTCAGAGGCCTGCGGCAGGGGGTTCCTCCTTTTTAATCTTGTGTGACATGCAGTTTTGCCCCTCATGTTGCTGTTTAGACTTTACTTTCCCAGAACCCAAACCTGGAATCTGATGATCCTAGACCCACACCAACACCCCGATCACTGTCTCTGATACTGTTTTTATTTTGTACCAGATCGTCAGTATTAGTGGAGAAAAAGGTGAAGTGTATTTTCCGGGTTTTTTGGCTCCATATTTTTGGCCTAAGATGAAATTGTTTCAGGGGATTTAAATTGTCTTTTGTGTGTGAATTTTCATCTGAAACTGCCTCCTGGGGTGATCTTGCTAAAACATTATTTTTTTATTTTAATTCATTGTTTGGTGTCTTAGATTGAAATCACCCCAAAAAAAAGATTTTTTAGGCCGGGGGGTTGGAAGGTTCCCAGGGCAGTAGTCTTTTTAAAGGGTGTTCCTTTTAAACTGTTGGGAAGTTTGGGCCCCGGGGGCTTGTTTACAACCTCAATTTAAAGGGTTTTGGTTTTCAATCTTTACTTCCCCCCCCCAATTTTTTAATACCCTTTTTTGGGGTTCAGTAATTTTTAAGCAAAAGAGAGACTGGACATAAGGCCAAATCCCAAACCCTTAACCTGTTCTTTCTGTCGCATTGAAAAAGTTTTTTAACCCGGGATCCATATTTGTTGTCAAAGTGATCCTTCGTGTGAAATCTTGGAAAAAACGTAAAATTTTTGCATTCGACTCTATGAGCAGTCCCAAAGTTTAAAAGGGATTTTTTTTTTTGGTTGATGATTTAGATCCTTCGTATTTGCAAAAAAACCAAAATGACATATTCCTTTTTTTATCTGGGGGCTTTATTTGGGGACCCAATATCTTTGCTATGGGTTTGGGGGGGTGAGGGGACTGTGCCTCCCTCCAACAAAAGTCTGGGGTTGTGGAGTATGTAATTTGTTGCCAATTTTTTTTCTTTTGGAACTTAAAAAAACTGTTTTTTTCTGACTGGGTTGTAACTACCAAGGGGTTTTTTTCCCAAGGATTGTGGGGTCTGTACCTTCTGGTCTCTTTAAAATTTTCTGTGTAGAGCAGTTTGTATTTTTATATTTTGTATATACCCTTGGAAAAAGTTTCGGAGTTTTTCCCACCCTTTGGAGCCCGGCCATGGGCCGGTCGGTTTTAGTGGTTGGCTGGTCAACCAGGGGTGCTGCTGCTGGGGCCCCCCTGCCCCACATATTCTCCTCCATGGTTGATTTTGGCCCCCCCTGGTGTAATACGGGCTAGTTTCCTCTTGAAGGGTTTTACAACTTGTTCAGCGTGTTTTGATCCTTTTTGTTTGATGGTTTTAAAAAGTTTGGGCCCCCGGTTTTTTGTTTTGTTTCGTAGAATTGTCCTTCATTGAATAAATGACATAACCATTTCGGGTTAAAAATTTTAAAAGGAAGGGGGTGACATGCCCCTTTCCAAATCACTGAGGTTTGGAGGTAAAAATTGTTCCTTTTCTTTTTTCTAAAAATTTTCCAGGGTTGAATCCCCAAGGCCCAAGGGAATCTGACCTTTGGGTCCTTTCAAAGATTTTAGGAGTTTGATTTTACTTGTTAATGTGGGATTGTCCCCCCCCGCCCGCCCCACTTCCAGCCTGTAAAAACCCACCTCCCCCCAAGTCACCCCACATAACCTCTCACGGGGCCTATCGGTTATCTAAACCTTAATTTGGATCTTCCCCTGTTTTCCCCGAAGTTCCCAACTGGTTCCGGTGTTTCTAACCTTTATAAATTATTTCCATTTTACTAGATTGTTTTTCCAAGGAGAAACCTGGGGGAACGAAAAGAATAAATCCCTTTTTGAGCTAGGTTTGGTTTTTGGATTCAAAACTGTGTTCTTTCCTTTTTTTAAAATATTCCCTGTTTTTGCAAACCCTTTAAATTTCCCACAAATGTTTTTTAAAATTTTATGGGTGAGAACGTGTTGTTGATTCGATCCCCCCACCCCATTTTATATCCATAAACCTCAAAAACCCATCGGGCCTGGAATATCCCCCGATAACACCTCAATGAGGGGGAGCTTACCAAACAATTTCGGTCGCCCCTGTACCTTCAAAAGGGACAGTTATTTGGAAATGTGGGGTTTAAACCTTTATAAATTTTATGTAATAAGGACGGGTCTTAAGAGACTGGACAGAAAATCACTTCAGTATTTCCTTTTTCATTTAACACTGGTTCATTACCGGGTTTTCATTAAGTCCTTTTTTGGACAAATCATTTTTACATAAGTCCTTACTTTATGTTGGTAAGAGAAACGTGTCGTAAGATGACCTTACTAGTAAACACTTAACCGTAAACACTGGTACTAGGTAATGAAAAATATACAGAAAAATCACTGGTTACACGAGTTTGGTAAATTTGTCCCAATAAATACTGGTACGTAATGTTTTACTGGTACAGTAGATGACTGGTAAAGTAAGATGACTGGTACAGTAAGATCACTGGTACAGTAAGATCACTGGTACAGTAAGATCACTGGTACAGAAAGATCACTGGTACAGTAAGATCACTGGTACAGTAGATCACTGGTACAGAAATGATACGGGTACAGTAAGATACTGGTACAGTATGACACGACAGTAATCACTGGTACAGTAAGATGACTGGTACAGTATGATCACTGGTACAGTAAGATCACTGGTACAGTAAGATCACTGGTACAGTAAGATCACTGGTACAGTAGATACTGGTACATTTAAGATCACTGTACAGTAGATACTGGTACATATGATACTGTACAGTAAGATCACTGGTACAGTAAGATCACTGGTACAGTAAGATCACTGGTACAGTATGATCACTGGTACAGTAAGATCACTGGTACAGTAAGATCACTGGTACGTAAGCTTACAGTAAGATACGGGTACAGAAAGAACACTGGTACAGTAAGATCACGGGTACAGTATGATCCCCGGTACAGTAGATGATTTGTACAAAAACACTGGTACAGAAGATCATGGTACAGTATGACGGTAAAGATCACTGGTACATAGATCACTGGTACAGTAAGAGACTGGTTACAGTAAAACACTGGACATAAGATACTGACGAAGATCACGGTACAGAAGATCATGGTACGTAGATCACTGGTAAAATTTAATCACGGTACAGTAAGACACTGGTACAGTAAGATCACTGGTACAGAAAGATCACGGGGCGTGTACAGTAAGATCACTGGTACAGTATGATCACTGGTACAGTAAGATACGGGTACAGTATGAATCACTGTACAGTAAGAACTGTACAGTAAGATCACTGGTACAATGATCACTGGTACAGTAAGATCCTGGTACAGTATGATCACTGGTACAGTAGATCACGGGGTACAGTAAGATCACAGGTACAGTAATCACGGGTACAGTAAGATCTGGTACAGTTAAACACGGTACAGTATAAATCACTGGTACAGTATGATCACTGGTACAATAAGACCACTGGTACAGTAAGATCACTGGTACAGTATGATCACTGGTACAGTAAGATCACTGGTACAGTATGATCACTGGTACAGTAAGATCACTGGTAAGTAAGATCCCCTGGTAAAATAAGACACGGTACAGTAAGATCACTGGTACAGTATGATCACTGGTACAGTAAGATCACTGGTACAGAATGATCACTGGTACAGTAAGATCACTGGTACAGTATGATCACTGGTACAGTAAGATCACTGGTACAGTAAGATCACTGGTACAGTATGAACACTGGTACAGTAAGATCACTGGTACAGTAAGATCACTGGTACAATAAGACCACTGGTACAGTAAGATCACTGGTACAGTAATTCACTGGTACAGTAAGATCACTGTACCAAATAAGATCACCTGGTACAGAAAGATCACTGGTACAGAAAGATCATTGGTATAGTAAGATGACTGGACAGAAATGATCACTGGTTTACAGTAAGATACTGGTACAGTAAGATCACGGGTAAAATAAGAATCACTGGAAACAGAAAGATAAACTGGTACAGTAGAAATTCACGGGTACAGTAAAAACACTGGTACAATAGTCACTGGTAAGTAAGATCCTGACAGCATGGTATGAAATGGTAACAGTATGATCACTGGTACAGAAAATTTACTGGTACAGTAAGATCACTGGTACAGTAAATCACGGGTTACAGTAAGACCCATGGTACAGAAGATCACTGGTCAGAAATGAACCTGGTACAGTAAGATACTGTAAGAAAGATCACTGGTAAAAGAGATCAAGGGTACAGTAAGATCACTGGTACAGAAATTTCACTGGTACAGAAGATCACGGGTCAGTAAAATCACTGTACAGTAAGATATTGGTACAGAAAGATCACTGGTATAGTAAGATACTGGTACAGTAAAATCACAGGTACAGAAATCACTGGTACAGTAAGATCACTGGTACAGAAAGATCACTGGTACAGAAGATCACTGGTGCAGAAAGTTTCGGGTACAGTAAGATGACTGGTACAGAAAGATCACTGTAAGAAAGATCACTGGTACAGTATAATCACGTACGTAGATCACTTACAGTAAGATCACTGGACAGAGATCACTGGTACAGTAAGATCACTGGTCAGAAAGATACTGGACGGGAAAGATACTGGTACAGTATGATCACTGGTACATATGATCACTGGTACGTAGATCACGGGTTTACAGTAAGATAAACTTTACAGTAAAGATCACTGGTACAGTATGATCACTGGTACAGAAAGATCACTGGTACAGTAGATCACTGGTACAGTAAGATCACTGGTACAGTATGATCACGGTAACATAGATCACTGGTACAGTAAAATACTGGTACAGTATGATCACTGGTACAGTAAGTCACTGGTACAGAAAGATCACTGGTACAGTAGATCACTGTACAGTAAGATCACTGGTACAGTAAGACCCGGGTTCAGTAAGTCACTGGTACATTATGATCACGGTACAGTAAAATACGGTACAGTAATGATCACTGTACAGTAAATCACTGGAACAGTAAGAGACTGGTACAGTATATCACGGGTACAGTAAGATACGGGTACAGAAAGACCACGGGACAAAGTCACTGGTACAGTAAGATCACTGGTACAGAAAGATCACTGGTACAGTAAGTTTCACGGTACAAAAGACCCCAGGTACAGAAATGATACAGGATCACGGGAAAGTAGATGACTGGTACAGTATGATCACTGTACAAAGATCACTGGTACAGTAAGATCACTGGTACAGTAAGATCACTGTACAGTATGATCATGGTAAACAGGTAAGATCACTGGGTACAGTATGATCACTGGTACAGAAAGACACTGGTACGTAAGATCACTGGTACAGAGATCACGGTACAGTAAGATCACTGGTACAGTATGATCAGGGTACAGTAAGATCACTGGTACAGAAAGATCAATGGTACAGAAAGACCACGGGTACGGGTAAGATCACGGTACAGTATGATCACTGGTACAGTAAGATCACTGGTACAGTATGATCACTGGTACAGTAAGATCACTGGTACAGTAAGATCACTGGTACAGTATGATCACTGGTACAGTAAGATCACTGGTACAGTAAGATCACTGGTACAGTATGATCACTGGTACAGTATGATCACTGGTACAGAAATATCACTGGAAACAAAAGACCACTGGTACAGTAAGATCACTGGTACAGTATGATCACTGGTACAGTAAGATCACTGGTACAGAATGATCACTGGTACAGTAAGATCACGGTAAAAGAAATGATCACGGTAAAATAAGATCACTGGTACAGTAAGATCACTGGTACAGTATGATCACTGGTACAGTAAGATCACTGGTACAGTAAGATCACTGGTACAGTAAGATCACTGGTACAGTATGATCACTGGTACAGTAAGATCACTGGTACAGTAAGATCACTGGTACAATATGTTCACTGGTACAGTAAGATCACTGGTACATAAATCACTGGTAACAGTTATATCATGTAAGTAAGATAAACTGGTAAGAACAAAATAGTCACTGGTACAGTAAATCACTGTACAGTAAGATCACTGGTACAGTAGAATTGGTTTAATTTTAAATACTGGTACAGTATGATCACTGGTACAGTAAGATCACTGGTACAGTAAGATCACTGGTACAGTAAGATCACTGGTACAGTAAGATCACTGGTACAGATGAAACTGAAAAAGAAATTATGGTACGAAAGATATGGTAAGAATATGGTAAAATGATCAATGGTACAGTATGATCACTGGTACAGTAAATTCACTGGTACAGTAAGATCACTGGTACAGTAAAATCACTGGTACAGTAAGATCATTGGTACAGAAAGATCACTGGTGCAGTATGATCACTGGTACAGTAAGATGACTGGTACAGTATGATCACTGGTACAGAAAGATCACTGGTACAGTAAGATCTCTGGTACAGAAAGATCACTGGTACAGAAAGATCACTGGTGCAGTATGATCACTGGTACAGTAAGATGACTGGTACAGTAAGATCACTGGTATAGTAAGATCACTGGTACAGTAAGATCACAAGTACAGTAAGATCACTGGTACAGTAAGATCACTGGTACAGAAAGATCACTGGTACAGTAAGATCACTGGTGCAGTAAGATGACTGGTACAGTAAGATGACTGGTACAGTATGATCACTGGTACAGTATGATCACTGGTACAGTATGATCACTGGTACAGTATGATCACTTCTACAGTAAGATCACTGGTACAGTATGATCACTGGTACAGTATGATCACTGGTACAGTAAGATCACTGGTACAGTATGATCACTGGTACAGTATGATCACTGGTACAGTAAGATCACTGGTACAGTAAGATCACTGGTACAGTAAGATCACTGGTACAGTATGATCACTGGTACAGTATGATCACTGGTACAGTATGATCACTGGTACAGTATGATCACTGGTACAGTATGATCACTGGTACAGTATGATCACTTCTACAGTAAGATCACTGGTACAGTAAGATCACTGGTACAGAAAGATCACTGGTACAGTAAGAACACTGGTACAGTATGATCACTGGTACAGTATGATCACTGGTACAGTATGATCACTTCTACAGTAAGATCACTGGTACAGTAAGATCACTGGTACAGTAAGATCACTGGTACAGTATGATCACTGGTACAGTAAGATGACTGGTACAGTAAGATCACTGGTACAGTATGATCACTGGTACAGTATGATCACTGGTACAGTAAGATCACTGGTACAGTAAGATCACTGGTACAGTAAGATCACTGGTACAGTATGATCACTGGTACAGTAAGATCACTGGTACAGTAAGATCACTGGTACAACGAGGATCACAGAGTGGCGGCGGTAGTGTTTGTCAGTGCAGGAAGTTCTCAGCTGGGTAATGCTAATGAGATGTGGAAATGAATAAAGCGTTGTGCGTGTGCGTGTGTGTGTGGGGTGTGTGTGTGTGTGTGTGTGTGTGTGTGTGTGTGTTGTGGTGTGCGTGTGTGTGCGTGTGTGTGTGTGTGTGGTGTGCGTGTGTGTGTGTGTGTGTGTGTGTGTTGTGTGTGTGTTGTGGTGTGTGTGTGTGTGTGTGTGTGTGTGGTGGTGTGTGTGGTGTGTGGGGTGTGTGTGTGTGTGTGTGTGTGTGTGTGTGCGTGTGTGTGTGTGTGGGGCGTGTGTGCGTGCGTGTGCGTGTGTGCGTGTGCGTGTGTGTGCGCGCGCGTGTGTGTGTGTGTGTGTGTGTGTGTGTGTGTGTGTGTGTGTGTTTTGGGGTGTGTGTGTGTGTGTGTGTGTGTGTACTTACCATTGTACTCACCTAGTTGAGGTTGCAGGGGTCGAGTCCTAGCTCCTGGCACCCGCCTCTTCAATGGTCGCTACTAGGTCACTCTCCTTGAACCGTGAGCTTTATCATACCTCTGCTTAAAGCTATGTATGGATCCTGCCTCCACTACATCGCTTCCCAGACTATTCCCCTTCCTGACTACTCTGTGGCTGAAGAAATACTTCCTAACATCCCTGCGGTCTTGGGACAGTTATAATGTGGGCATCAGTGACACGAGACAGCTGGCAGCCATTTCTACTTAAACCCAGGCAGAGTAGTCATGCATTACTCCATCTCCATTATATTACTCAAACCCAATCACAACAATGACGAAGGCAAAAACAAAAAAATAACAATAACATTAACAGTAATACAGTGGAACTCCAGTGTTCGAACCGCAAAAAGATCGTTGTCTGAAACAATATTTCCCAGGCTTTAATTATCAGTCTCATACACTGTAGGATGTTCAACTGACTTCCAAAAGTCACTGAGATTTAGGTCAGTGTCAGAGGTCACTTCAAAGTACTTTGGAAACAGGACTTTCCTGTAGTTTTTTTTACAGCTGAATTGTAAACAAGTCAGCATGTTCGAACTCCAGAAAAACGTTCAAAGACCGGGTAAACTTCTTTCTGAACAAAACTGTTCCTACTCCAGTTTATTCGACGTCCAGCACAATCGAACACTTAGGTTCCGCTGTAAAAATAATAATTGTAAACCACAGGGAAGATTCCAAACTACTGATATTAAGATGCTTTATAACACTGGAAAAATTGGGACACACTGGAGAGCAGAATCGTTGAAACTCTTACAAAACACCACAGACGATGTTAACACAAGTGAGAGGGGCAGACGAACCGGCAAGATTTTATCTGATATTCACCCTAAACGAATTTGTGGCACTGGAGGAAATTAAGTGTGGTGAACAGTTAGATGCTCGCATCCCCTCTCAGGGAAGTTACTCGATGCTACTGGAGGGTTCTTCATCCAAAGAATTGGAGCTATCATTTCATTTACTGACTTTCCTACCAATTCTCTTTCCCACTGAACCTCCTGCAGGAAGTTCCTCATACCTGTGTAGTCCAACCTTTTGTAGTTTGGCTTTTTCCATCCTACTCCTGTTCCCCTCTCCACTTGTAACTCTATGTATTCAAAGCTGAAAACCACGTGATCACTAGCTCCAAGGGGCTTGTCATATGTGATGTCCTCAATGTCTGAGCTACGAGGTCCAGCCTTGCTGAATCATCCTCACCTCTCTGGTAGTGTCCCTAACCTGTTGATACATGAGGTTTTCCAGTACCACATCCATCATCGTGGCTCTCCATGTTTCGGGACCCCCATGTGGTTCCAGGCTTTCCCAATCAATCTCCTTGTGATTCAAATCACCTATAACTAGTAACTTTGCTCTACCCATGTGAGCTCTTCTGGCCACCTCAGCTAGTGTGTCCACCATTGCTCTGGTGCTCTCTTCATATTCTTCTCTTGGCCTCCTGTAGTACTGTGACAGGTTATACATCACAGCAGTAACTACCTTATGTCCCCCCCCCCAGACAGAATTGTACCTACTATGTAGTCCCTTTCGCTAATTTCGTCCATTCCTTCCATTTCCTCAAATCTTCATCGGTTTTTATGAGCAGTGCAACTCCTCCTTCCCCTCTGCTCACTTTATCTTTCCTCAGGATCTAATATCCGGGTGGGAAGATTGCATCTGTTATCATCCCGGTCAGTTTCGTTTCTGTGACTTCTGTGATGTCTGGGGGCATCTTGATTTTTTTTCATGCTACTCCTCACATTTATTTTTTTATTCCATCCGCATTTGTATACCAAACCTTTAACTTCTTTTTTAAAACTGTGGTCTGGGGAGAATGTTGGGGTTGGTGGAGTGGGAGACCTTGCGGGGAACTATGGAGGGTTGCTATGGGGATGGAGTTTATGATGAGGGGTGGAGGCAGAGGGTACAGTGTGTGGGGTTTGGATTAGATAGGTTATATTAGGGCTGTTGTGGTTGAGGTCCTTCTGTGGGTGGTTCTGAGGGAGGTTGTATCTGCTCTTCCTATTGAGTCTAGGTTCTACCGCTCATCTCCATCTTTGCTTCTCATTTCTCCTTGCTTCTTTGTACTCTCTCTTTCAGTTTCTGCCTTTCTTCTTGTGTTCTGTCATGGTACTTCGGTACTGGCACTTGTACTGGTACTTCGGTATGACCCTTAGTCGTGCTTTATCTTGCAGGATCCTGTTCTGAGCTGATTTTCCCTTTTTTGTCCTTTTGCAAACAACCCGATACTCAGAAAAGTTGTCCACTCGGTCATGTCGTCCTCTCCTATTGATTTCATGATACTTTCAATCATTTTTTTCTCCTCCTGTCTTCTTGCTTCATAAGTTTCCCCTTCAACTTCCTGGAGCCCATAAACAAAAACTGACCTCTTCTTTTCATCCTGCCACTGTGATAGTTACCATTCTGTCCTAGGCACATGTTGATTAGATACTAGACCTGCTGTATATGTGTGTGCGCATGCGTGTGTGCGTGTATATGTGTGCGTGTATGTGTGTGTGTGTGTGTTTTGTGGTGTTGTGTGTGTGTGGTGTGTGTGTGGTGTGTGTGTGTGTTTTGGTGTATTGTGGTCATCAACATATTCCAAACAAACAGAAGCAGTCGTCGTTGCTCTTCTATCCATCAATACAAGACAGTGGCCATCTCATACACTGCTCTGCATTACCACAGTGATCACACACACCCAGACCCGGATTACGATTTTGTAGACCCCTTGGCGACAGGTACTGTGATGCTCCTGTGTTATAGGTACTGTGAGGCCCCTTGGCTACAGGTACTGTGAGGCCCCTGGGCCACAGGTACTGTGAGGCCCCTTGGCTACAGGTATTGTGAGGCTCCTGGGCTACAGGTACTGTGAAGCCCTGGGCTACAGGTACTGTGAGGCCCCTGGGCTACAGGTACTGTGAGGCCCCTGAGCTACAGATACCATGAAGACCCTGGGTTACAGGTTCTGAGGATTCTGAGCTACAGGTACTGTGAGGACCCTGGACTACGGGTACTGTGAGAACCCTGGGCTACAGGTACTGTGAAGCCCCTGGGCTACAGGTACTGTGAGACCCCTGGGCTACAGGTACTGTGAGGCCCTGGGCTACAGGTACTGTGAGGCCCCTGAGCTACAGATGCCGTGAGGACCCTGGGTTAAAGGTTCTGAGGATCCTGAACTACAGGTACTGTGAGGCTCCTGTGCTACAGATACCGTGAGGACCCTGGGTTAAAGGTTCTGAGGATCCTGAGCTACAGGTACTGTGAGGCTTATGTGCTACAGATACCGTGAGGACCCTGGGTTAAAGGTTCTGAGGATCCTGAGCTACAGGTACTGTGAGGCTCCTGTGCGATAGGTACTGTGAGGCCCCTCGGCTGCAGGTACTGTGAGGCCCCTTGGCTACAGGTACTGTGAAGCCCCTTCTCGAAAGGTACTGTGAGGCCCCTGTGCTACAGGTACTGTGAGGCCACTGTGCTACAGGTACTGTGAGGCCCCTTGCCTACAGGTATTGGGAGGCCAATGGGCTACAGGTACTGAGGTCCCTAGGCTACAGGTACAATGAGACAAATGGACTACAGGTACTGTGAGGCCCCTGTGCTACAGGAACTGTGAGTCCCCTGTGTTACAGGTACTGCGAGGCCCCTGGACTACACGTACTGTGAGGCCCCTGGGCTACGAGTACTGTGAGGGCCCTGGGCTACAGGAACTGTGAGGGCCCTGGACTACAGGTACTGTGAGGCCCCTGGGCTATAGGTACTGTGAGGCCCCTAGGCTACAGGTACTGTGAGAGCCCTGGGCTACAGGTACTGTGAGAGCCCTGGGCTACAGGTACTGTGAGGGGCCCTTGGGTGCAGATACTGTGAGGGCCCCGGGGTATAAGTACTGTGAGGTCCCTGGACTATAGGTAAAGTGAGGCCCCTGAGCTACAGGTACTGTGAGGCCCCTGGCCTACAGGTACTGTGAGGCCACTGAGCTACAGGTACTGTGAGGCCCCTGGGCTACAGGTACCGTGAGGCCCCTGAACTACAGGTACTGTGAGGCCCATGGGCTACAGAAAATGTGAGGGCCTTAGACTACAGGGCCCTCACAGTACCTCACAGGGCGGAGGACCCTGGTCTGCAGCCCCTGGAGGCCCTCCAGCTGGTGGAGGACCCTGGTCTGCAGCTCCTGGAGGCCCTCCAGCTGGTGGAGGACCCTGGTCTGCAGCCCCTGGAGGACCTCCAGCTGGTGGGGGACCCTGGTCTGCAGCCCTGGAGGACCTCCAGCTGGTGGAGGACCCTGGTCTGCAGCCCCTGGAGGCCCTCCAGCTGGCGGAGGACCTTGGTCTGCAGCCCCTGGAGGTCCTCCAGCTGGAGGACCCTGGTCTGCAGCCCCTGGAGGTCCTCCAGCTGGTGGAGGACCCTGGTCTGCAGCCCCTGGAGGTCCTCCAGCTGGTGGAGGACCCTGGTCTGCAGCCCCTGGAGGTCCTCCAGCTTGTGGAGGACCTTGGTCTGCAGCCCCTGGAGGTCCTCCAGCTGGTGGAGGACCCTGGTCTGCAGCCCCTGGAGGTCCTCCAGCTGGTGGAGGACCCTGGTCTGCAGCCCCTGGAGGTCCTCCAGCTGGTGGAGGACCTTGGTCTGCAGCCCTGGAGGTCCTCCAGCTGGTGGAGGACCCGGTCTGCAGCCCCTGGAGGTCCTCCAGCTGGTGGAGGACCCTGGTCTGCAGCCCCTGGAGGCCCTCCAGCTGGTGGAGGACCCTGGTCTGCAGCCCCTGGAGGTCCTCCAGCTGGTGGAGGACCCTGGTCTGCAGCCCCTGGAGGTCCTCCAGCTGGTGGAGGACCCTGGTCTGCAGCCCCTAGAGGTCCTCCAGCTGGTGGAGGACCCTGGTCTGCAGCCCCTGGAGGTCCTCCAGCTGGTGGAGGACCCTGGTCTGCAGCTCCATGATTAATGTGACCCTGCATGTACTCACACAGTTTTTAAAGGAGACAGACAGCAGTAAATTACAAACCAGTGTTCCTGACATGTATGTACAGTTATGGAGCTTATTAGAAGAGTGGTGGAGCACGTAGAAGAAAATGGGCTCGACAATCTAAGTTAATTTTTTATGACCGACACTCAAAATTCGGTCAATTAAAAAATCTCTGGTATTATATCTGATGAAAGACTGGATATCAGATTGGAGGGAGAGAGTATGGAGGAAGTGAATGTATTCAGATATTTGGGAGTGGACGTGTCAGCGGATAGGTCTATGAAAGATGAGGTGAATCATAGGATTGATGAGGGGAAAAGTGTGAGTGATGCACTTAGGAGTCTGTGGAGACAAAGAACTTTGTCCTTGGAGGCAAAGAGGGGAATGTATGAGAGTATAGTTTTACCAACGCTCTTATATGGGTGTGAAGCATGGGTGATGAATGTTGCAGCGAGGAGAAGGCTGGAGGCAGTGGAGATGTCATGTCTGAGGGCAATGTGTGGTGTGAATATAATGCAGAGAATTCGTAGTTTGGAAGTTAGAAGGAGGTGCGGGATTACCAAAACTGCTGTCCAGAGGGCTGAGGAAGGGTTGTTGAGGCGGTTTGGACATGTAGAGAGAATGGAGCGAAACAAAGTGACTTCAAGAGTGTATCAGTCTGTAGTGGAAGGAAGGCGGGGTAGGGGTCGGCCTAGGAAAGGTTGGAGGGAGGGGGTAAACGAGGTTTTGTGTGCGAGGGGCTTGGACTTCCAGCAGGCATGCGTGAGCGTGTTTGATAGGAGTGAATGGAGACAAATGGTTTTTAATGCTTGACGTGCTGTTGGAGTGTGAGCAAAGTAACATTTATGAAGGGGTTCAGGGAAACCGGCAGGCCGGACTTGAGTCCTGGAGATGGGAAGTACAGTGCCTGCACTCTGAAGGAGGGGTGTTAATGTTGCAGTTTAAAAACTGTAGTGTAAAGCACCATTCTGGCAAGACAGTGATGGAGTGAATGATGGTGAAAGTTTTTCTTTTTCGGGCCACCCTGCCTTGGTGGGAATCGGCCAGTGTGTTAATAAAACAATAATAATAATATATAATATTATCCTAACACCGCAAGACTTTGAAAAGGCAATAAGTGACATGCCCACACACTCTGCCTCAGGCCCGGATTCTTGGAACTCCATGTTCATCAAGAACCGCAAGAAGCCCATGTCACGGGCCTTCAGCACTCTATGGAGAGGGAGCATGGACACAGGGGTCATCCCACACTCACTAAAAACAACAGACATAGCCCCACTCCACAAAGGTGGCAGTAAAGCAATAGCAAAGAACTACAGACCGACAATACAAATATCCCATGTCATAAAAATCTTTGAGAGGGTTCTAAGAAGCAAGATCACCAACCATCTAGATACCCATCAGTTACACAACCCAGGGCAACATGGGTTTAGAGCAGGTCGCTCCTGCTCTAAACCCTAACAAACAGAAGATAAAGAGTAACAGTAAACAGAGTAAAGTCTGAGGCAGCTGCAGTGAAAAGCTCTAATCTACAAGGCACAGTACTAGCTTCCATCCTGTTCCTCATCATCAAGGGTTCCAAGAAGCAAGACTGCCACCCACCTAGATGCCCATCAGTTACACAACCCAGGGCAACACGGGTTTAGAGCAGGTCGCTCCCGCCTGTCCTGACTACTGGACCACTATGACAAAGTCCTGGATGCTCTAGAGGATAAAATGCAGATGTAATATACACAGACTTCTGCAAAAGCCTTTCAAGTGAGACCATGATGATATAGCGCACAAAATACGTGATAAAGGAATAACAAGAAAAGTTGGTAGACGGATCTTCCTGACAAATAGAACACAAAGAATAATAGTAAACAGAGTAAAGTCTGAGGCAGCTACGGTGAAAAGCAATGTTCCACAAGGCACAGTACTCGCTCCCATCTTGTTCCTCATCTTCATATCTCACATAAAGATGTAACCCACAGCACTGTGTCTTCCTTTGCTGATGACACCCGAATTTGCATGACACGGTCATCCATCGAAGACACTGCATGGGCCGCAGAAAACAATATTAAGTTCCATGAAGAAAAATTTCAATTACTCCGATATGGAAAACCTGAAGAAATTAAAACTGCATCAGAGTATAAAAAATATTCCAACCACACAACAGAGCGAAAAACTAATGTGAAAGATCTGGGAGTGATAATGTCAGAGGATCTCACTTTCAAAGAACGAAAGCAAAAGACTTGGCATGAGATGCAACATCCCTCCAATGAAAAGAAGGGGACCCACAAGTACACTAAGAGACAACCCAATAAGTGTTAGGGGCCCAAAACTATTCAGCTGCCTCACAGCATGCATAAGGGGGGATTACCAATAGACCCCTGGCTGTCTTCAAGAAGGTGCTGGACATGCACCTAAAGTCAGTACCTGATCAGCCAGGCTGTAGTTTGTACATTGGGTTATGTGTGGCCAGCAGTAACAGACTGGTTGATCAGGCCGATACACCATGAGGCCTCGTCACAGACCGGGCCGCATGGGCATTGATTTCCAAAACCCCCCTCCAGGTATACTGTAGGAAATCCTATGCCACAAACCTACTGGAATTCTATAACAAGGTAACAGAAGACAGGAGAGAGAGCAATGGGTAGATTGCATCTTCTTGGATTGTAAGAAGGCTTTCGACACAGTACCCCACAAGAGACTGGTTGAAAACCTAGAGGAGTAGGTAGCAATAGCAGGGAAAGTACTGCAGTGGATCAGAGATTACCTGACAGGAAGGAAACGTGTGTTGGTGCATGATAAGGTGTCAGAGTGGGTGCATGTGTTGAATGGAGTTCCACAAGAGTCAGTCCTAGGTCCAGTGCTGAATGACATGAAGGTAGGAATAGATTCAGAGGTGTCCCTGTTTGCAGACGATATGAAACTAATGAGGAAATACAAGTGGACGAGGATCAGGCAAGCCCACAGGGAGATCTGGACAGGTCTAACAAACAGCTCCTCGAGTTTAACCCCAGCAAGTGCAAAGTTATGAAGACTGGGAACAAAAAAAAGACTGCAGATGGAGTACAGCCTACGGGGGTCAAACTCACTCAAGGAAAAGGATCTTGGGGTGAGCATCATACCGAGCACATCCCCTTAGGTGCACATTAACCAAATAACTGCTGCAGGATATAGACACCTGGCAAAGCTAAGAATAGTGTTTCATTATCTTGGTAAGGAGCCATTCACGACACCATACACTGCGTAAGTCAGGCCCATATTGGAGTATGCAACACCAGAATGGAACGCACACCTAGGAAGGTTAAGGGAACTGAATCTGACGACACTGGAGGACAGAAGACATAGGGCAAACATGATACTGACGTATAAAATGATGAGAGGAATTGACAAAATGGATAAGGACCAAATGTTTTCAGAGATGGGACACAGGAACAAGGGGACACAACTGGAAGATAATTCAGACGAGTCACAGAGATATTAGGCAGTATTTCTTCAGCCTCAGAGTTGCCAAGAAGTTGAATAATCTTTACAGTGAAGTATGCAGTGGATTCAGGATCCATACACAGTTTTAAGCAGCACGATAAGGCTCCTGGAGCAGGGAGAGAGGCAGGGCTAGGAGCTGTGAATCGACCCCTGCAACCACAAATAGGTGAGTACACACTGACACACAAACAACCACCCCAACCCCACCACTAAAACTACCATCACCACCACCACCACCTACAAAACTATCACCACCACCACCACTACCACTATCCACCACTACTACCATTATCCACCGCCACTCCCACTACCAATCACCACGTAATCATGATCATTCCCTACCACTACCACAACAACCCACTACCACCACCATCACCCCCCAACACAAACACCACTACCACCATCCACCACAACAACCACTACCACCATCACCCATCACAACAACAACCACTATCCACCCCTACAACAATCGCTATCAACCATCACAACACCACTGTCAACTACCAGTACCACAACAACCACCCCTTTCCACCACAACCACTACCCCCACCATTATTTATCACCACAACTATTATCCACCACCACAACCACATATCTATCACTACACACCACTATCAATCACTACAACCACTTCAAAAACCACATAAAAACCCTTCAACCACAACAACCACTATCAACCACAACAACCACTATCAACCACAACAACCACTATCAACCTAAACCACTATCCACCATCACAACCACTATCAACTGCAACAACTATCAACCACCACAACTACCACTATCCACCACCACAATACCACTATCCACCACCACAACCACCATCAATCCCCCACAACCACTATTACAACAACCACTCTCAACCACAACAACCACTATCAAAACCCCTACAACCACTATCAAACCAAACAACCACTATCAACCACAACAACCACTATCAACCACCACAACCCATTCAACCACTACAACCACTATCAACCACAACAACCCTATCAACCACAAAACCATTTTCAACCACAGCAACCACTATCAACCACAACCACTATTAACCAAACAACCAGTATCAACCACAATAACCCCTATCAACCACGACAAACCCCTATCAACCACAACAACCACTGTCAACCACAACAAACACTATCAACCACAAAAATCACTATCAACCAGGAGAACCACTATCAACCACAACAACCACTATCAACCACAACAAACCCCTATCAACCACACAACCACTATCAACCACGAAACCACTATCAACCACAACAACCACATCAACACAACCACTATCAAACCCCGACAACCCTATCAACCACGACAACCACAATCAACCACAACAACCACTATCAACCACGACAACCGCAACAACCACTATCAACCCCAACAACCACTATCAACCCGACAACCACTATCAACCCCAAAAACCACTATCAACCACAACAACCACTTCAACCACGAAAACCACTATCAACCACGACAACCACTATCAACACCCAACCACCAAAAACCACTATCAATCACCACAACCACTATTAACAACCCCTCTCAACCACCACAACAAACATATCAACCACTAAAACCACTATCAACCACAACAACCACTATCAAAACCCCAACCACTATCAACCACAACAACCAAATATCAACTACAACAACCATTATCAACCACAGCAACCACTATCAACCAAAAAACAACCACTATCAACCACAACAATCAACCCACAATAACCACTATCAAAACCCCGACAACCACTATTAACCACAACAACCACAACACTATCAACCACAAAAATCACTATCAACCACGACAACCACTAAACAACCACAAAAAACCACTATCAACCAAAAAACAAATATCAACCACGACAACAAAAACAACCACTATCAACCACACAACCACTATCAACCCCGGGCACCACTATCAACCACGACAACCCACAATCAACCACTATCAACGACAACCACTATCAACCACAAAAAACCACTATCAACCACAAAAACCACTAATCAACCACGAAAACCACTAAACAACCACGACAACCCCTTTTCAACCACGACAAGCACTATCAACCAAACAACCACTATCAATCCAAAAACCACTATCAACCACGACAACCCCTATTAACCACAACAAACACTATCAACCACAACAACCACTACAACCACAACAAACACTATCAACCACAACAACAACCACTATCAACCACAACAAACACTATAACCACTACACAACCAATATCAACCACAACAACCACTATCAACCACAACAAAAAATTATCAACAACAACCACTATCAACCACAACCACTATCAACCACGACAACCCCCTATCAACCACAACAGCCACTATCAACCACAACAATCACTATCAACCCCAAAACCACTATCAACCACAACAACCACTATCAACCACGACAGCCACTATCAACCACACCAATCACTATCAACCCAACAACCACTATCAACCACAACAACAACCACTATCAACCACAACAATCACTATCAACCACAACAAACACTATCAACCACAACAACAACCAATACCAACCACAACAAACACTATCAACCACAACAACCACTATCAACCACAACAACCACTATCAACTGCAATAACCCCAATCAACCACTACTAGTATCAACCACAACAACCACTATCAACCACGACAACCACTATCAACCACAACCACTATCAACCACAATAACCACAATAACCACTATCAACCACGAAAACCAATATCAACCCTGACAACCACTATCAACCACAACAACCACTATCAACCACGACAACCACTATCAACCACAACAACCATCAACCACAACAACCACTATCAACCACGACAACCACTATCAACCACAACAACCACTGTCAACCACAACAACCACTATCAAACACGACAACCACTATCAACCACAACCACTATCAACCCCCAACAACCACTATCAACCACAACAACCACTATAACCACAACAACCCCTATCAACCACAACAATCACTATCAACCACAACAACCACTATCAACCACAACAACCACTATCAACCACAACAACCACTATCAACCACGACAACCACAACAACCACTATCAACCACAACAATCACTATCAACCACAACAACCACTATCAACCACAACAACCCATCAACCACAACAACCACTATCAACCACAAACAACCCCTATCAACCCCGACAACCACTATCAACCACAATCACTCAACCCCCGACAACCACTATCAACCACAACAAACACTATCAACCACAACACCACTATCAACCACAACAACCACTATCAACCACGACAACACTATCAACCACAACAACCACTATCAACCCACAACACATCACTATCAACCACAACAACCACTATCAACCACAACAACCACTATCAACCACGACAACCACTATCAACCACAACAACCACTATCAACCACGACAAACCACTATCAACCACAACAATCACTATCAACCACGAAACCACTATCAACCACAACAATCACTATCAACCACAACAAAACCCTATCAACAAACCACAACAACCACAACAACCACTATCAACCACGACAACCACTATCAACCACAACAACCACTATCAACCACAACAACCACTATCAACCACAAACAACCACTATCAACCACGACAACCACTATCAACCACAACAACCACTATCAACCACAACAATCACTATCAGCCACAACAACCCCTAACAACCACAACAACCACTATCAACCCCCGACAACCACTATCAACCACAACAACCACTATCAACCACAAAAACCAAATATCAACCACAACAACCATCCAAACCCCACAACCACTATCAACCACAAACAAACCACTATCAACCACAACAACCACGTCACCACAACAACCCCTATCAAAAACGACAACCCCCTATCAACCCAAAAACCACTATCAACCACAAAAACCACTATCAACCACAACAAACCCCTATCAACCACGACAACCACTAAAAAACAACCACAACAACCACTATCAACACAACCCCAAAAAACCACTATCAACCACAAAAAACCACTTCAACCACAACAACCCACAACAACAACCACTTCACAACCCCAACAAATATTAACCCCAAAAAAACCCTATCTTTAACTTTTTCCCAACCCAAAACAAACTATACCACCTCCTTATAACCCAAACCCCTTTTTCCACACAACCCCTTTACCACTCATTCACCCGACTAACTTCAACCACTCTAATTCAATACAAGCCCTTCAACCACTCTTCTCCCGACAACCCCGTTTAACCACCACACTATTAACCACCATCATTCACACCAACCCCTTTACCAAAAACCCATTCACCGACTAACCCTTCACCACCATTCAAATCCAAGCTGCACCACTATGTCACTACTAACTTCACCACTCATTCCCACGACAAAACTACCACTATTCCACACACCACTGTCACAAACCATTCAAAAACGAACTTCAACCCACCCTATTCCACAACAAACCCCTTTAACCACCAACAAAACTTGAACCACCACCATTCAAAACAACTTCCATCAAACCAACAAAACATAACCACACAAACCATTCACCACAACCCATCACCAGCAAAACTAACTATCAACCACCATTCACTACTAAACCGCAACCACCCATTCACAAAAAACTTCACCACCAACCACTTAACCACCACCACTTACACTGAATAACTTCAACCACTCATTCCCTAAGAAAACTTCACACACTCTATTCACCACCAAAACTTCAACCCACACATTCAACGACAAACCTTCAACCACTCCATTCAACAATAATTTTCAACCACCACACTATGAACCACCAAACCATTCAACCCCGACAAACTTCACCACCTATTCACCACTAAACCTGTCAACCACCCAATTTACTAATAACCACGCAAACCCTATGCCCCCAATACTTCACCCAAACCCCATTCACCAAAAACCCTTCAACCACCAACCCCTTTTAAGCAAACCCCTTAAAACCCCCCCCAAAAAACCCCCAAAAAAATTCAAAAAAAAACCCTATCAACCACAACAACCACAACAACAACCATCTTCACCAACATTTCAATCAATATTAATCAAAGGTAAAACGTATCTTGGTTACTTTTTCCAGACAACACAATTGTTGGTAGCTGATAGCGGAACCTGCGTTGATGAAGCTGTCAGCCACTCTATGTCACTGACTTGAAGCTGTCAGCCACTCTATGTCACTGACTTGAAGCTGTCAGCCACTCTATGTCACTGACTTGAAGCTGTCAGCCACTCATGTCACTGACTTGAAGCTGTCAGCCACTCTATGTCACTGACTTGAAGCTGTCAGCCACTCTATGTCACTGACTTGAAGCTGTCAGCCACTCTATGTCACTGACTTGAAGCTGTCAGCCACTCTATGTCACTGACTTGAAGCTGTCAGCCACTCTATGTCACTGACTTGAAGCTGTCAGCCACTCTATGTCACTGACTTGAAGCTGTCAGCCACTCTATGTCACTGACTTGAAGCTGTCACTCTATGTCACTGACTTGAAGCTGTCAGCCACTCTATGTCACTGACTTGAAGCTGTCAGCCACTCTATGTCACTGACTTGAAGCTGTCAGCCACTCTATGTCACTGACTTGAAGCTGTCAGTCACTCTATGTCACTGACTTGAAGCTGTCAGCCACTCTATGTCACTGACTTGAAGCTGTCAGTCACTCTATGTCACTGACTTGAAGCTGTCAGCCACTCTATGTCACTGACTTGAAGCTGTCAGCCACTCTATGTCACTGACTTGAAGCTGTCAGCCACTCTGATGGTCCCACTTGTACTATGAAGCTGTCAGCCACTCTATGTCACTGATATGAAGCTGTCAGCCACTCTATGTCACTGACTTGAAGCTGTCAGCCACTCTATGTCACTGACTTGAAGCTGTCAGCCACTCTATGTCACTGATATGAAGTTGTCAGCCACTCTATGTCACTGATATGAAGCTGTCAGCCACTCTATGTCACTGACTTGAAGCTGTCAGCCACTCTATGTCACTGACTTGAAGCTGTCAGCCACTCTATGTCACTGATATGAAGCTGTCAGCCACTCTATGTCACTGATATGAAGCTGTCAGCCACTCTATGTCACTGATATGAAGCTGTCAGCCACTCTATGTCACTGATATGAAGTTGTCAGCCACTCTATGTCACTGATATGAAGTTGTCAGCCACTCTATGTCACTGATATGAAGCTGTCAGCCACTCTATGTCACTGATATGAAGCTGTCAGCCACTCTATGTCACTGATATGAATTGTCAGCCACTCTATGTCACTGATATGAAGCTGTCAGCCACTCTATGTCACTGATATGAAGCTGTCAGCCACTCTATGTCACTGATATGAAGCTGTCAGCCACTCTATGTCACTGATATGAAGCTGTCATCCACTCTATGTCACTGTTGTGAAGCTGTCATCCACTCAATGTCACTGATATGAAGTTGTCAGCCACTGTGTGTGAGACTGGAAAGAAGCTGTCAGCCACTGTGTTGCTGACAACTGAAGTGTCACTGGAATGAAACTGTCAGTCACTGTATGTCACTGAAATGAAGCTGTCAGCTACAGAGAGTCAGTGTAATGAAGCTGTCAGCTACAGAGAGTGAGTGTAATGAAGCTGTCAGCTACAGAGAGTCAGTGTAATGAAGCTGGCAGCCACTGTGTCACTGCTGGCACTGGAATAAAGCTGTTAGCCACTGTATGTCACTGCAATGAAGCTATCAGCCACTGCTCCACTGAACCGAAGCTGTCAGACACTGCTCCCCTGCCTAGCTATCGTCTTTTGTGGCCCTGAAAAAACTGTAGCTACTGTAGAAACCCAGAATAAATGTCAGTTACGTTATAACTGAAATGAAGTTTTCACCTTACTTATGTCACCGAAAACGAAGCTGTCACCCATGTTTGTCCCGAAAGAAGCGTGCTTCTGTTTTGCTTTGCTATCACTTTAATGAACGTCAGACAAGTTTCTGCTGTATTTATATAACTGTCGCCACTGTATACTCTTTTACAAACAGTTCCACCTGTGTCACGTTTTTAAAAGGGAAAAGCTGTCACCGCTCTATCACGTAAAAGCTTTCAGTTTTCAGTAAATGTCACTGCGTCCTTTAGGAAGCTCGCACGTAGTCAATGTAAAAACACAGAGCCACTTGAAACCTTCTCAACCCCGAAAAACCCTGGCTGCAAACTTCAAAACCCAAAAATACTTGGCGCAACACTTCCCCCCCCAAAAACCCCCCGGCTGCAACCCTTTCACAACCCAAAACCCCCGGGCTGAAACATTCACCCCCAAAATCTTGGGCTGAAAACATTTCAAAAACCCAAAATACCCTGGCTGCAACCATTTCAAAAACCCAAAAATACTTTGGCTGAAACATTTCACCCCCCAAATTAAAAAATTTGGCTGAAACACTTCAAAACCCCAAAAAAATGGCTGCAACATTTCAAAACCCCCAAAATACATGGCTGAAACCTTCAAAACCCCCCCCCCCCCCCCCCCCCCAACACTCACCCCCCAAAAAACATGGCTGCCACTTCAAAAACCCAAAAAACAGGCTGCCATCCCCCCAAAAAAAAGGGCCCCCTTCCCCCCCCCCAAAATCCCCCATGGCTGCACTTAAAACCCCAAAAACCTCCAAATTTCCCCCCAAAAAACAACCCCCCCTCCCCCCCCCCCCCCCCCCCCCAAATAAACACTTCCCACAACCCAAAAACATTCTAAAATTCACAACAAAAAAAAAAATCCGCCAACAAAAAACTTCCCCCCCCCACAAAAAAAAAATTAAACCCCAAAACCAAAATCATCCAAATTCAAACCCAAAATTTTTAACACCCACCCCTTTCTGGCGGGGTTTTAAACCCCCAAAAACTGGCTGAATTAAAAAAAAACCTTGGGGAACCCCCTTTGGGCCCTTTTTCCCCCTTGGCGGAACATTTCCCCCCCAAACTATTGAAAATTTCAAAAAATAACTAAAAATTAAAAAAAAAAAAATAAAACCATGGCCCCAAAAAAAATAAAATTTACAAACCCCCCTCCATGGCTGCCCAAAAAAAAAAGGCCAAACACTTCCACAAACAAAAATTTAACCATTCCAACCAAAATCATTGGCCCCCCCCAAACCCCCCAAAAACATTCCCCTTAACCAAAAAATTTTTGGGTTCACCCCCAAAATAACCAAAACCACCCCCAAATTACCGCCACTTCCCCCCCAAAATAAACCTTAACAACCCAAAAAATTTAACATTTCCCCCAAAAAAGGCTGAAACAAAAACCCAAAAAACTCCTCCAACCCAAAAAACCCCGGTGAAACATTCAAAACCCCAAAAAATCTTTGGCTGAACATTACCCCAAAATCTTTGCCGAAACCCTTTTAAAAACCCAAAATACATGGCGCCACTTCAAAACCCCCAAAACCCCTGGCGCCCTTTCACCCCCAAAAAATACTTTGGGCTGCCACTTCACCCCCCAAAATCCCCTGGCCAACATTACAACCCAAAAAATGGGCTGAAACCCTTCCAACCAAAAAAGGCTGAAACACTTCACAAACCCAAAATCCCAATGCGCAACACTTCCAAACCCCCAAATACATTGGCTGCAAACATTCACAACCCAAATCCATGCTAAAACACTTCCCAAAACCCCAAAAATCGGGCTGCCATCAAACCCAAAAAATCCCAGGCGCAACACTTCAAAAACCCCAAAAAATCCCCTGGCTGCAACACTTCAAAACCCCAAAAATACTTTGCTGCAACACTTCAACAAAAACCCAAAAAAAAATACATTGGCTCAACATTCAAAACCCAAAAACTTCCCCCGCAACACTTCAACCCAAAAAACTTGGCCAAAACTTTCACCCCCCAAAACCCAAACCCCAAAAAAAATTTGGCCCCCCCCCCCGGCCGCAAACTTCACAAAAAACACCCCAACCCAACCCCAAAAATACTTGGCGAAAAAATTTTTCAAAACCCCAACTAAAAATTCCCAAATTTAACCCCAAAAAAACTTGGGCCCGCAAATTCCCCAAAAAGGCGCAAAATTTCACCCCCAAAAAACCCCCAAAACTTCACAACCCAAAATTTCCCCCAACCCCCAAAACCCAAAAACAGGCCGAAACACTTCCCCCAAAAAAAAAACCCAACCCCAAAAAAAACCCCTTGGCTGCAACACTTAAACCCAAAAAATTGGCGCAAATTAAAACCAAAAAACATGGCCAAACAAAACCCCTTTAAACTTTTAAACCCCAAAAATAAAAAAAAAACCCCCAAAAAACCTTGGCTGCCAAACA
>NC_069464.1:17168982-17191441 GCF_026875155.1 Cherax quadricarinatus | reverse complement strand
ATTTTGTAAAAAAAAAATTGTTTTTTGTTTTTAAATTAAAGAGGGCAATTTTCTGTGTGGTATAAGACCAAAAAAGAAATTTTAGGATCAGTACTTACCAAGATATAAGAGCATGAAGTTGTCTCTGGATGCTCACCTAATGGCAACATCCAGTCCTGCCACTTGGAGAAGTGTTGCCAATTTACCTTTTTTTCTCATTTTTATTTTAATTTATATAATTTTTATGTTATGATAATTACAATTTATAATAGTTCTTGTGATTTCATAGCCAATCTTTGTTCTGACACTAATATTATGTACTGAAATAGTACTCAAATTGTAACAGTCACACTGACAGGTGAACATTTTCACCTGCCCTGGTCATTTACTATTGTCTAGAAATGTATACAAAGTATTTATAGGTCCCAGCAATGTTTTAGACATGCTGGAGTATGAAACTCCTTGAAGCATGGTGTTATGACAAGGGTCAGAATGTGCCCTGATGGAGGGAACCTTGCCTTTATATGTTTTTACTCTTCCACACAAACATGTCTTTGTATGTCTATCTGTCTGCCTGTCTGTCTGTCCATCTGCCTGTCTATCTGTACATTTATCTGTCTGTCTGTCTATCTGTACATCTATCTGCCTAGCTCTGCTTATCTGTCTGTCCAGTTCAGCTTATCTGTCTTCTGTGTGTGCCTGGAGTATAATATGAACTTGAATAATGGTGTTATGACAAGCACCAGATAACAAGTGACATTTGATGAATGTGCACTGCTGGAGGGGGAAACCTTGCCTTTATATGTTTTTACTCTTGCACACAAACATGTCTTTGTATGTCTGTCTTCCTGACTTTCTGCCTGTCTGTCTATCTGTACATCTATCTATCTGTCTGCCTGGCTCTGCTTATCTATCTGACTAGTTCTGCTTATCTTTCTGTCTGCCTGTGTATGTCTGTCTTTCCATCTGCTTGTCCCTATCTCAGGGAGCGGCTAGTAAACCTGTTGGTTTGTGTTGTATGTGCCACTCCCTGATTGCTGAGCAAGTGACACTGCTATTATTTGCGTTATGTTTATTTATGTCGTATATCTACAAACAGTGTATAGCATTTGGCCTGGAATTTTTGGGTTATCCTAGGTAATTTACATTATGTATAAAACTGTATTTATGAGTACATGTGAGAGAGAGAGATATAGACAGATACAAATAGACAGTGATATAGAGATATAGACAGAGATATGGATAGACAGAGATATAGACAGATACAGACAGATACAGACAAAGACAGCCAAAGCCAGCTAGCTAGCCAGCCGAATACATAAGAACATAAGAAAGAAGGAAACTGCAGCAGGCCTACTGGCCCATGCCAGGCAGGTCCATGTCACCCACTGGCTTAGACCAATGACCCACCTAGTGAGGTCACATCCACTGAAAGAAGGCGCATGACATCTGACCCAGTAGCACAAGCTAGTCAGGTTCAACTCACACCCACCCACACCTACTCATGCATTTATCTAACCTATTTTTACTTTCCTCTTAAAATGTGAGTGTTAGTATGACATGACATCAGTGAATCACTGGTGTTTGCCACACTAATTGCTCTAGCTGGCGCTCAGTTGAACTGGTGCTCCCACAAGGTATAGTGGACCCTCATTTTTCGTAAGGCTTGAAAGTTGTGATTTTCAGAAATCGTAGCTTTTTTTCATCAAAACATTGGCTCGCAAATTGTCGTTTGACTCGCCAGTAGTCGTTCGTCTGGGACGCGTACACACAGCCCCGAGCCACCTCACACTCCATTCCCAGCCAGTGTGCCATTGTTTATCAGTGAGTGAGGATGATCCCACAAGTTCATACGATACATTTCATAATATTCCATTCGTTTTAGTGCTTGCAACTGCTAAATAAGTCACCATGGCTCCAAAGAAAGCTTCTAGTGCCAGCCCTTTGGTAAAGAATGTGAGACACACACACAATTTAAGAAAAAGTTTGAAGAAAAATACGAAAGTGGTGGTGGTAGAGGGTGGTAGTGATGGTGGTAGAGGATGGTAGTGGTTGTGATAGTGGTAGATGGTGGTAGTGATGGTGGTAGAAGGTGGTAGTGATGGTGGTAGCAGTTGTGATTTTAGTAGAGGGTGGTAGTGATGGTGGTAGAGGGTGGTAGTGGTTGTGATGGTGGTAGAGGGTGCCTTCTTCAGTGATTCTGCTAACTCCTCCAATGTTGTTGGAGTTATATAGGGCTACAGAAAACACTGCTGCCTCAGCTGCTGCTTCACCACCATTATGGACGGCTTATGCTCTCAGTGGCCCTTATATACCCAACAACAACAACACAACTCCTCTTGTGACATTCATAATGACTTATTTTATTCATTCTAGAGTATATTCCATGTTTCTATGTTATTAATATTGTTTATTATGTCATATTAGTTGAATTGTGATAGATAAATAAGCTGTAGAGTTGACATTAGTGTAATATTCTCCAACAATAAACTCGCCACCCCTCCCTCTGCCCCGTCTGCCGATAACCCATGTGCAACATTTGTGCAACATCCTTTCAATTTTGATACCACTGATAGTGTCATCCTGCCAGAATGTCCTATAACCTATGCCATAAGTAAAGAAAAACAATTCTGGAACATGTGTAACGTGTGTTCAGCAGGCTGGGTGGGTGGCTGATTGACTTTGGCTGTCTCTGTCTCCATTTGTCTGTCTGTGTCTATTTCTGTCTCTATTTGTCTCTGTCTTTGTTTATCTCTGTCTCTGTCTCACAGGTACACATAAATACAGTGGACCCCCGACATTCAATATTAATCCGTTCCTGAGAGCTCATCGAATGTCGAAAATATCGAAAGGCGAATTAATTTCCCCCATAATAAATAATGGAAGTCAAATTAATCCATGCAAGACACCCAAAAGTATGAAAAAAAAAATTTTACTACATGAAATATTAAGTTTAATGCAATAGAATAATTACAATAACAACAATAACAATTGATTAATAACAATAGAATAATTGACACTTACCTTTAATGAAGATCTGGTGATGAATGATGGGATGGGAGGAGGGGAGAGTGTGGATGGTGTTAGTGTTTAGAAGGGGAATCCCCTTCCATTAGGACTTGAGGTAGCAAGTCTTTTTCCGAACTGGCAGCCTCACCATGCCTTACCACACTGTGTATGCCACTACGATTCTTAAATCTTTCAAACCATACTTTGCTGGCCTTAAATTCACTCACATCACCACTAGTTGCAGGCAATTTCTTTACCAAATCATCATGCAACTTCCTAGCCTTTTCACAAATGATTGCTTGAGAGATGCTATCTCCTGCTATCTGTTTTTCATTTATCCACACCAATAATAGTCTCTCAACATCTTCTAACACTAGCGATCTCTGTTTCGTAATCACAGTTGCACCTTTTGCAAGAACAGCTTCCTTGATTGCCGTTTTCCTGCTCACTACAGTAGAGATGGTTGATTGGGGTTTACTATACAACCTGACCAGCTCCAACACACACACTCCACTTTCGTACTTTGCAATTATCTCTTTCTTCATTTCAATAGTCATTAGCACCTTTTTTCTCGAAGGGTTGGCACTAGAAGCTTTCTAGAAACAAGCACCAAAAACAGTGATAATATGGAATGTATCGAATGTATCCTTAGATGCGCGCACACTGCCTGGGTTGTAAACACTGGCACACACAGGGCGGTTCAGGCCACATGTGGACACGTCTCATACGAATCGCATTGAATAGCGGGTTTCTGATCGAATGCCGAGGCAAAATTTTTGCGTTAAAATGCATCGAATGTCGGATTTATTGAATGTCGATGCCATTGAATGTCGGAGGTCCACTGTACTATTATACATAGTGTTAATTACCTAGGATAACCCAAAATAATCCAGGCAAAGTGCTATACTGTGCTTGTAGACATAAGGTATAATAAGCATGACTGACAAGTAATATGCATTTTCACTCGTTCAGGAATCAGACATGACAACTCTGCATCATATGTAATACCTGTTGGTTCATGAGCAGCTCTCTCTGAAACAGAAAGAGACACAAGTAGACAGAGAGACAGGAAGACAGACACACAGGCAGACAGAAAGACAGATAAGCAGAGACAGATATAAACAGATACAGAACTAGACAGACAGATCTACAAGCAGACAGACATGTTAGTATATAACAGTGAAAACAAATAAAGCCAAGGCAGTGCACGATCATCAAGTGTCTCTACACTGCTGCACTGTCAGCAGTGGAGTGACACTCGTCTTACACGGTGCTTCAAGGAGTTTCATATACAGTGGACCCCCGGTTTACGATCAGCTCCCAATGCGACCAATTATGTAAGTGTATTTATGTACGTGCATTTGTATGTGTATGTTTGGGGGTCTGAAATGGACTAATCTAATTCACAATATTCCTTATGGGAACAAATTCGGTCAGTACTGGCACCTGAACATACTTCTGGAATGAAATAATATCGTAAACTGGGGGTCCACTGTATACAGTAGGGCCCCGCTTTACGGCGTTTCGCCTTACGGCCTTCCGCTAATACGGTAATGTCAAATTATGATCAAAATTTGCTATACGGCAAGTGGTCTTTCAAATACTGCACTCCCTACCCGGTTTGTTTACATTCTCCGTGACCACATCTATTACATCTGGAAACTTTTCAAAATTTCAAGTGTTTTACAGTTATTGCGTATTTTATATGTACTCTGGTACTTATACTTATGTGTACCTGTACCTAAATATACTTAGTGTGCTGGTGTGCAGGTACACATTAAAATTGCTAAGTCTCTCTACTCATGATGCCAATAGTACGTAATAAGCATCACTCTTGGGCACATTAAATGTCTTATTTTACATTAATATAGACATTTTCATTAATCCATCTATGATATTTTCCTCAAAATTATACAAGAAACCCGTTGCATAGCATATAAACATGATGCATACACTCACAGAATAAAAATTTACGTAAATATGAGCTTTGTTTACACAGCGGCTGTGTAGGTAGTGTCAGAAGAATTACGTTTTCTCTAGTCAAACACTGGGGGATAACTGTAGAAAAATATTCTTTTCATATGCCTTCACTCTATATATAGCAATTCACAACCCTTGTGGGTTTAGCACTTTTTTATTATGATGATGATAATATCATCTTCATTCACTCTAAAAATTGATGTGTTGCATGAGAATGGCAGTGTTGCTGTTTGTTTATTCTGTACTAACTTGTACAACTTGTACACAGTGTAAGAGTATTTGTATTGTGAGGTAATTATTATTATAATAAAAAAAATGTTGTGAGGTAAAAGTTTTACAAACTTTTACAAATGTACATGAATGAACTAAAAGCAGACACACATTAATATGCATTTATTTCACCTGACAAAGTGATTGCCCACTACCTGTTCGGTTTGTGTTCTTACATTGTCTGAACTCTGTATCTCGTTCTCTTTCTCGTTTACTCTTTCGTTAACTAGTTGGCTCTCATTGACGATGACGTCTAAGCTTAGCTGTGATTAAAAGAGGAGTCGTAAGCCTCTTGCTTTAAGTGCCAAGTTAGAGGATGGTGGTGTGCCATTCTGATTTTATTCAATAAACACCCTGCCACTTACCTCTCACATATTAATATTAATATTTTAAGGTAAGTAATAAGTGTACTCTGTGTGTATCTTACCTTTTTATTGTGTTTTTTTTTTTTTGCCTATTTCTATTGATAACTTAATGTATTCAGATATTTGGGAGTGGACGTGTCAGCGGATGGGTCTATGAAAGATGAGGTGAATCATAGAATTGATGAGGGAAAAAGTGTGAGTGGTGCACTTAGGAGTCTGTGGAGACAAAGAACTTTGTCCTTGGAGGCAAAGAGGGGAATGTATGAGAGTATAGTTTTACCAACACTCTTATATGGGTGTGAAGCATGGGTGATGAATGTTGCAGCGAGGAGAAGGCTGGAGGCAGTGGAGATGTCATGTCTGAGGGCAATGTGTGGTGTGAATATAATGCAGAGAATTCGTAGTTTGGAAGTTAGGAGGAGGTGCGGGATTACCAAAACTGTTGTCCAGAGGGCTGAGGAAGGGTTGTTGAGGTGGTTCGGACATGTAGAGAGAATGGAGCGAAACAGAATGACTTCAAGAGTGTATCAGTCTGTAGTGGAAGGAAGGCGGGCTAGGGTCGGCCTAGGAAAGGTTGGAGAGAGGGGGTAAAGGAGGTTTTGTGCGCGAGGGGCTTGGACTTCCAGCAGGTATGCATGAGCGTGTTTGATAGGAGTGAATGGAGACAAATGGTTTTTAATACTTGACGTGCTGTTGGAGTGTGAGCAAAGTAACATTTATGAAGGGGTTCAGGGAAACCGGCAGGCCGGACTTGAGTCCTGGAGATGGGAAGTACAGTGCCTGCACTCTGAAGGAGGGGTGTTAATGTTCCAGTTTAAAAACTGTAGTGTAAAGCACCCTTCTGGCAAGACAGTGATGGAGTGAATGATGGTGAAAGTTTTTCTTTTTCGGGCCACCCTGCCTTGGTGGGAATCGGCCAGTGTGATAATAAAAAAAATAAAAATAAAAAAACTTAATGTAAGTTAGTGTAAACTTGTCTGGCATTTATTGCATATTTTATATGTTGTCTGATAATAATACTTGTGGACCTGTGTGGTAGCTGGGCGGAGGGATAACATTACGTTTTCTCTGGTCAGGCAGCAGAGAAAATGTGTATGAATCTGCTTTTGGCCCAGCAAATTCCCCACTCCGCTTCTGTTTACAATTTTCAGCATGACTTATTCATTATTTCTCCCTTCGTTTATGATGGCATCTAAAGGTAGTTGTTAGAAACTATTAAATTCAGTGAACAAGGTATGTCAATGCTAATAATATGGCTCTGGGTCATAGTGTAGGTAGCCAGTAGGTGTAGCCCAGGCGGGCTACACCTACCGGCTACCTACACTGGCTTTCTACATTAAGACTACACATATTTTAAGGTAAATAATGAGTGTACTGTATGCGTATTTTAACTCTCTGGGATGTTTTAAATATCATATGTTAAGTATGAGATGGGGAGCCAGGGCTACCTACACCTGACTTCCTACAAATAAGTACTACTCACCTCTCGCCCTACATTAAGATTACAAATACACATACTTTAAGATAAGTAATGAATGTACTGTGTATGTATTTTACTTTTTGTGTTTTTAATGCCTAGTTCTATTACTAACTTAATATGATTTAGTGTAAACTTGTTGTCTGGCATTTATATGCATTTATAAATGGAAAAAATGGCGTTCTGCTTTCCGGCTATGTCTGCTCTCCGGCGATAGCCTGGAACCTAATCCGCCGTATAAGTGGGGCCCTACTGTACTGTACTCCAGTGTGTCTAAAATATTGCTGGGACCTATAAATACTTTGTATATATTTCTAAACAATGGTAAATAACCAAGGCAGGTGAAAATGTTCACCTGTCAGTGTGTTTGTGACTACGTATTTAAGTACTATTTCAGGACCTAATATTAGTGTCAGAACAAACATTGGCTATGAAATCACAAGAACTACTGCAAATTGTAAATTTTTTTTTTTTTATTATTATCACACTGGCCGATTCCCACCAAGGCAGGGTGGCCCGAAAAAGAAAAACTTTCACCATCATTCACTCCATCACTGTCTTGCCAGAAGGGTGCTTTACACTACAGTTTTTAAACTGGAACATTAACACCCCTCCTTCAGAGTGCAGGCACTGTACTTCCCATCTCCAGGACTCAAGTCCGGCCTGCCGGTTTCCCTGAACCCCTTCATAAATGTTACTTTGCTCACACTCCAACAGCACGTCAACTATTAAAAACCATTTGTCTCCATTCACTCCTATCAAACATGCTCACGCATGCCTGCTGGAAGTCCAAGCCCCTCGCACACAAAACCTCCTTTACCCCCTCCCTCCAACCTTTCCTAGGCCGACCCCTACCCCGCCTTCCTTCCACTACAGACTAATACACTCTTGAAGTCATTCTGTTTCGCTCCATTCTCTCTACATGTCCGAACCACCTCAACAACCCTTCCTCAGCCCTCTGGACAACAGTTTTGGTAATCCCGCACCTCCTCCTAACTTCCAAACTACGAATTCTCTGCATTATATTCACACCACACATTGCTCTTAGACATGACATCTCCACTGCCTCCAGCCTTCTCCTCGCTGCAACATTCTTTCACCCATGCTTCACCCCATATAAAGCGTTGGTAAAACTATACTTTTCATACATTCCCCTCTTTGCCCCCAAGGAAAAAGTTCTTTGTCTCCACAGACTCCTAAGTGCCCCACTCACCCTTTTCCCCTCATCAATTCTATGATTCACCTCATCTTTCATAGACCCATCCGCGACACGTCCACTCCCAAATACTGAATACATTCACCTCCATACTCTCTCCCTCCAATCTGATATCCAATCTTTCATCACCTAATCTTTTTGTTATCCTCATAACCTTACTCTTTCCTGTATTCACTTTTAATTTTCTTCTTTTGCACACCCTACCAAATTCATCCACCAGTCTCTGCAGCTTTTCTTCAGAATCTCCCAAGAGCACAGTGTCATCAGCAAAGAGCAACTGTGACAACTCCCACTTTATGTGTGATTCTTTATCTTTTAACTCCACACCTTTTGCCAAGACCCTCGCATTTACTTCTCTTACAACCCCATCTATAAATATATTAAACAACCATGGTGACATCACACATCCTTGTCTAAGGCGTACTTTTACTGGGAAATAATCTCCCTCTTTCCTACATATTCTAACTTGAGCCTCACTATCCTCGTAAAAACTCTTCACTGCTTTCAGTAACCTACCTCCTACACCATACACCTGCAACATCTGCCACATTGCCCCCCTATCCACCCTGTCATACGCCTTTTCCAAATCCATAAATGCCACAAAGACCTCTTTAGCCTTATCTAAATACTGTTCACTTATATGTTTCACTGTAAACACCTGGTCCACACACCCCTTACCTTTTCCCAAAGCCTCCTTGTTCATCTGCTATCCTATTCTCTGTCCTTTCTCTTAATTCTTTCAATAATAACTCTACCATACACTTTACCAGGTATACTCAACAGATTTATCCCCCTATAATTTTGCACTCTCTTTTGCCCTTTCCCTTTATACAAAGGAACTATGATGCTCTCTCCCAACCCCTAGGTCCCTTACCCTCTTCATACATTTATTAAAAAATTTGCACCAACCACTCCAAAACTAACCCCCACCTGCTTTTAACTTTCTATCTTTACCCCATCACCCGGCTCCCTTACCCCTTTCATTTTACTACGCTCCAAAACTTCCCCCACACTCACAAGGGTTTCCTACTCCTCAAGGGGTATTCCCCCTTTTGCCCTATACACGAAATCCAACTTCCCCTATCTTCATAACTTTTAACATTTCCCTAAAAAATTTTCCCCCTCCATTTTCCCCAAAACCTCTAATCTCTTTTAATAATCCCTCTTTTTTTTTAACTGACAAATCCTTTTGTTCTCTGGGTTTCCCTTTAAACTTTTAAATCTCACTCCAAAACTTTTTCTTATTTTCAAAAAAATTTGTTGATAACATCTCACCCACTCTCTCATTTCCCCCCTTTTTATTTTCTTCACCACTCTCTTAACCCTCTCTCTTTTTCTCCATATATCTTCCCCCCTTGCTCACTTCTACTTTGAAAAAAATTCTCATATGCTAACTTTTTCTCCCTTCTGTCTCTTTCATCTCATTCCCCAATCGCTCCTTTTTCCCTTCCGCACCCATTTCTGTAACCAAAACTTCTGCTGAAACTCTAACACTACATTTTTAAACCCTTTTGGGGGTTTTGGTCGACTATTTGTCTTACGCGTGGGGGTTTTTTGACTACTGTACGCATAAATTCTAGCGGCCTCAAATTCCAGGAAAAGGCTGATAAGCCTAGATGTGAGAGAGGGTCTGTGGGGTGGGTGTGCGCAGTAGGAAAAAAATCTGGGAAACCCAGTGGTGCATTGTGGGAATGCCATCATAGTAAAAATTTCCCCCACCCCCTGGGGAAAGAATTCCTCACTCCTTGGCAAATTTGGGGACACTTTTTTTCCCCCAGTGACATTTTTAATAAGATGGAAAGTACAGTGAAGTAAAAGTTTAAAGGGTTCTGGTGATTTTTGACCGAAACTAATGACCAAAAAATAGGGTAAGTGAGGAAAACCCAGACAACCCCAGCCTTCCACCTTGGTGTGGGCCGTCTTTTCAGTTTTTCCAAAATCAAAGAGAAAACTCCTATTTTCCAAAAACCCCAAACTCAGATGTGGCTTGGGGGATGATAATGATAGTGTTATGAACTACAAGCTCTTTAAAACTTGTTCCAAGAATGGGGGGGGAGGAGGGGGGGAGGCAAGGAGGAGGAGGCAAGGGGGAGGAGGCAAGAGGAGGAGGGGGCGGGGGGGGGCAGGGGAGGGGGAGGAGGAGGAAAGAAGAAGGGGAGGAGGGGGAGGAAGAAGAGGGGAGGAGGAGGGGGGGAGGGGAAAGAGGAGGAGGAGGAGGAGGAAAAGAAGAATACGAAATGAAAACAAAAAACATAATAATAATAATAAAATAATAATACTTAATAAAAAATAATACAAAATAAAATACATAATAATAATAGGTAATAATAATAATATGTAATAAAAATTTTTCACCCATGACAGTAACAAGAAAAGGGGAGTAACATCTGTAAGTGCTGACTTTTGATGAGGGTAAATGGGGGTTTAGAGCTGATCCCAAAAGATGAGATGAAATCACCCTCCCTTTGTTTTTGGGGTATACTAACATTTCTGTCTGTCTATTTGCCTGTCTTCAAATCCTGTCTTCCCTCTAGCTCTCTGTCTCAGGAGCCACAGGGCTGCGTCATCACTTTTTCTACATCTTCAAGCAGGTTATAGCACTTTGTCTGGGGTTTTTTTGGGGTTTTCCTGGTAAATTTATACTATGTTACTTTATTTATGTGTACCCGTGGACAGAGATAGACAGAAGATAAAGAGGGAGAAAGATAATTAGATAGAATGGAGGAGGGGGAAACAGCAACCGACCCCATTGTTTTGACAGCCGGAGGGGGAAAGAGTAATGAGCCAATATGTCACTTTGACAGCTGCCGACTCCTTGTAAATTTTAACTATGGACTAGGAGGACAAGGAGAAGGAGGAAGAGTAGGGGGGAAAAGGGAAAAAGAGGAGGAGGGGAAAGGTAGGAGGGAAAAGGAAAAAGAGGAAGAAAGAGGGGGGAAGAGGAATGTAGGAGGAAGATTTGGGGGAAGAGGAGGGGAGGAAGAGGAGGGGAGGAAAAGGGAGGAGGAAGAGGGAAAAGAGGAGGAGGAGGAAAGGAGGAGGGGGAAGGGAAAGTAGGGGGAAGAGGAAGGGGGGAAGAGGAAAAGTAGGGGGGAAGAGGAGGAAGAGTAGGGGGAAAAGGAGGGAAAAGGAAAAAAAGGAGGGGGAGGGTGGGGAAAACTAGCATGGGACTGGTACACTAAAATTTTTTCTGTCTATTTTTTCTGTCTGTCAAGCTCCCCGTCTATTGTCTTCCATCAGCTCTCTGTCTCGGAAACCCCAAGACTGTGTCATAACTTTTACTCAATCTTCAAACAGAGTATAGCCTTTGTTGGATTTTGGGTTTCCTAGGGATTTTACTTGTATACTTGTATTTAGTGTACCTGTGAGACAGAGATAGAAGCAGATGAAAGAGGAGACAGTTGAAAAAGATAGAATGAGGGGAGAAAAATAAAAACCCTTGTGATGACACCATGTTAGAGTTCCCCAAGCTGCAGAAAAATATAGGGAAAATGTTCAGTGACTGTATATTGGTTTTTATATTTTAGAACAATAAAATAAACAATTTTTTGATTGTTTGTTTTTGTAAACAAGTTTGAAACAATATATTTATAATTTTGTTTGTGTGTTTTTGTGTTGTTACAACGAGTTTATATGAATTTCACCTTACTTTGGTTCATAGGCCCCCCTAAGTTATGTGAAAAAATAAAAAAGTGAAAAAAACAAAAAAACCCTTTAAATACAAGTAAATAAAAGTTTACCGGGTGAGCGGCAGTCGCCGCTGTTGCCATACGCGGCTCATTTTCTGCAAACTTCATGCATCCATATCTCCGTAAGTATTGATGGTAAAATTTTTTTGTTTATCCTATAATGTTTAGAAAAAAAAACTCTATTTTTTTCATAAGAAAAAATAATTTTTTTTTTTTTGAAATTTGGCCGACCCTGAGAACGAGTTTCGGAGAGGGCCTGTCGACCCTCAAAGGGTTAAACCTACCCCATACCTCTTTGACCCCATTGCCTATGCTCTCATTAGCCCATCTATCCTCCAATAGCTGTTTATATCTTACCCTAACTGCGTCCTCTTTTAGTTTATAAACCTTCACCTCTCTCTTCCCTGATGCTTCTATTCTCCTTGTACCCCATCTACCTTTTACTTTCAGTGTAGCTACAACTAGAAAGTGATCTGATATATCTGTGGCCCCTCTATAAACATGTACATCCTGAAGTCTACTCAACAGTCCATAATCCAACAAACTACTGTCATTTCGCCCTACATCATATCTTGTATACTTATTTATCCTCTTTTTCTTAAAATATGTATTACCTATAACTAAACCCCTTTCTATAACAAAGTTCAATCAAAGGGCTCCCATTATCATTTACACCTGGCACCCCAAACTTACGTACCACACCCTCTCTAAAAGTTTCTCCTACTTTAGCATTCAGATCCCCTACCACAATTACTCTCTCACTTGGTTCAAAGGCTCCTATACATTCACTTAACATCTCCCAAAATCTCTCTCTCTCCTCTACATTCCTCTCTTCTCCAGGTGCATACACGCTTATTATGACCCACTTTTCACATCCAACCTTTACTTTAATCCACATAATTCTTGAATTTACACATTCATATTCTCTTTTCTCCTTCCATAACTGATCCTTCAACATTACTGCTACCCCTTCCTTTGCTCTAACTCTCTCAGATACTCCAGATTTAATCCCATTTATTTCCCCCCACCGAAACTCCCCTACCCCCTTCAGCTTTGTTTCGCTTAGGGCCAGGACATCCAACTTCTTTTCATTCATAACATCAGCAATCATCTGTTTCTTGTCATCCGCACTACATCCACGCACATTCAAGCATCCCAGTTTTATAAAGTTTTTCTTCTTCTCTTTTTTAGTAAATGTCTACAGGAGAAGGGGTTACTAGCCCATTGCTCCCGGCATTTTAGTCGCCTCATACAACACGCATGGCTTACGGAGGAAAGATTCTTTTCCACTTCCCCATGGACAATAGAAGAAATAAAGAAGAACAAGAGCTATTTAGAAAAAGGGGAAAAACCTAGATGTATGTATATATATATGCATGTGCGTGTCTGTGAAGTGTGACCAAAGTGTAAGTAGGAGTAGCAAGATATCCCTGTTATCTAGCATGTTTATGAGACAGAAAAAGAAACCAGCAATCCTACCATCATGCAAAACAGTTACAGGTTTCTGTTTCACAGTCATCTGGCAGGACGGTAGTACTTCCCTGGGTGGTTGCTGTCTACAAACCTACTACCTAGGTAGTAGGTTGGTAAATTGTAATTATCAGAACTTAAAAATTATACAAGTTAAAACAAAAGTGAGAAAAAAGGTATATCGGCAACACTTATGCAAGTGGCAGGACTCCATGTTGTCGTCAGGTGAGCATCTAGCACCAACTTTGTGGTTTTATATCTCTGTAAGTACTGACCTTAAATTTTTTTCTTGTCTTGTTACACAGAAAATTACCCTCTTTTTTTTTTTCAAAATATTTGGAGCGCTGGGCGAGAGAACGTAGATCTACATTTGGACAGTTAAGGGGTTAACACTAAATATTCACACCTAACAGTTCCACCTCACCTCCAGAAACAGTACAGATCCACTTATCACATCCAACTGTTATTCTGATAAGATAAGAGTAAAGTGATGAGGGTATCAAACAGTTTAGATAAAGAAAAATTGGATATCACATTGGGGAGAGGGAGTATGCAAGAAGTGAATGCTTTCAGATATTTGGGAGTTGACTAACTTGTTAGCAGATTGGTCTATGAAGGATAAGGTTACCTATAGAATTGATGAAGGAAAAAAGGTGAGTGGTGCGTTGAGGTATCTGTAGAGACAAAAAATGTTATCCATGGAGGCAAAGAAGGGAATGTACAAAAGTATAGTGGTACCAACACTCTTATATGGGTGTGAAGCTTGGGTTATAAATGCTGCAGTGAGGAGGCAGCTGGAGGCAGTGGAGATGTCCTGTCTAAGGGCAATGTGTGGTGTAAATATTATACAGAGAATTCGTAGTGTTGAAATTAGGAGGTGTGGGGTTACTAAAAGTATTAATCAGAGGGCTGAAGAGGGGTTGTTCAGGTGGTTTGGTCATTTAGAGAGGATAGAACAAAGTAGAATGACTTGGAGGGCGTATAAATCTGAAAGGGAAAGGAAGGCGGGGTAGGGGTCATCCTCAAAAAGGCTGGAGGGTGGGAGTAAAGGAGGTTTTTGTGGGCGAGGGGCTTGGATTTCTGGCAAGCATGCATGAGTGTGTTAGATAGGAGTGAATGGAGACTAATGGTTTTTGGGACCTGATGAGCTGTTGGAGTGTGAGCATTGTAATATTTTGTGAAGGGATTCAGAGAAACCGTTTAGTCGGACTTGAGTCCTGGAAATGGGAAGTACAATGCCTGAACTTTAAAGGAGGGGTTTGGGATATTGGCAGTTTGGAGGGACTTCTAAACTGTTGTATCTGAGTGCCTCTGCAAAGAGTGATTATGTATGAGTGATGGTGAAGTGTTGAATGATGAAAGTATTTTTCTTTCTTTTTGGGTTTTTCTTTCTTTTTGGGTCACCCTGCCTTGGTGGGAAACAGCCGATGTGTTAAAAAAAAATTATGCTCCCCGTTTTCTCAAGGAAAATTCCAGTATGATGGTGAGGGGCTCTTTAATGTAAGGAATTGGACATATTCTCCTCTGTCCTTGGATCAAACTTAATCACCTCCTATTCCTCCAAGTGATGTATGACTCCTATTGATTCAGCACTTCCCTCTCGATATAATAGGCCATAGGGTAATAGTAATATACAGTGGACCCCCAAGTTTTGTGATTAATCCGTTCCAGAGAGTCTTCCGAAAGTCAGAATTCACGAATGTTGAAACCATTTTCCCCATAAGAAATAATGTAAATCCATTTAATCCGTTTCAGACATCCAAAAGTACTACGTATAAGCAAAAAATACATTTTATAGAGAACTATATTCCATGTCTTATTTATCTATCACAATTCATCTTTCTTCTTTCTTTCAACACACCAGCCGTATTCCACCGAGGCGGGGTGGCCCAAAAGGAAAAATGAAAGCTTCTCCTTTTACATTTAGTAATATATACAGGAGAAGGGGTTACTAACCCCCTTGCTCCCAGCATTTTAGTTGCCTCTTACAACACGCATGGCTTACGGAGGAAGAATTCTGTTCCACTTCCCCATGGAGAGAACAGGAAATAAACAAGAACAAGAACTAGTAAGAAAATAGAAGAAAACCCAGAAGGGTGTGTACATATATATATGCTTGTACATGTATGTGTAGTGTGACCTAAGTGTAAGAAGAAGTAGCAAGATGTACCTGAAATCTTGCACAATTCATGTAATATGACATAAGAAACAATATTAATAACATAGAAACATGACATATACTCTGGAATGAATAAAATATGTCATTACGTATGTGAGGAGTAAGTGGTGGTGGTGTTGTTGTTGGGTTTGTAAGGGCCACTGAGAGAAACTGTACATATTAGTGATAGTGGAGGCCACAGTAGAAGCCACCAACACTATTCACACAAACATGTACGTAATTTATAAATAAGAAATATTTACACTTTATAAATAAGAGATATTTACACTTACTGTACCTTGGAGATGCTGGCATTGGTTGAGGGTGGTGGAAGATAGGCAGGGCGGTGTATGTTCATCAGTGCCCTATATACCTCAAACAACAATGGAAGAGTCAGTTTCGTGTCATCCTTTCTCTGTTGCTTAATCGCTTAACTTATTTGCTACACCGTTAATGCTACACTTTATCACTGGCTGGCGCTATAGCCTTTATCGACTCCTGCTGCTTTAGTATTGTACATATCATATAATCACTGAATCGCTGAAGAAGGCACATTCTCCCTTCTCTCTTCCTCCTCCACTTTGGTACTTTGCTACGAGTTTTTTCTTGAATTCTACTGTGTTTCACACCTTCTTTACCAAAGGGCTGGCACTAGAAGCTTCCTTTGGGTCCATGGTGGCTTATTTAGCAGTTTCAAGCACCAAAAACAATGGATTATTACGAAATGTATCGTATGAACGCCTGGAGTGATGGTCACTCGCACAGAAACAGTTCTACACTGACACACTGATTGTTGTGTGGGAGCCTTTGTATACGCCTGGCCCCTCCTGGCTGCACAGATGCGTTCCATATGACGGATGAATTGCGAGGCAAATCAAGAACCATGAGGCATTATTTTGACGAAAAAAGTTGCTGAAGGTCAAAATTCATGAAGTGAGAGGCTCACGAAACTCGGGGGGGTCCATTGTACCCTTGTCTTCCCTTTAGTAAGTAAGTTTATTCAGGTATACGCAAATACAGTTACAGAGATTATCATACATAGCAGCATATGTGTAGAGTACCTAGGATAATCCAAAAAAAAAGTCAAAGTGACTTATTTACATTGGGGTTCACTACTATTTCTTTAACATTACCAATGCTATACAAAGAAAAGCTAATGCTTCCACATGAATATAATTCTCACACAAAAAAGTTTACATTTTTCTCCTCCCTAGATATCACACTGGGGAGCTGTTGAATGGGCACATGATTTGGACAAGTATGACCACCAGTCAAGATTTTCAGCTGCTTTGCTTTTCATCCACCTTAATACTTGGCAAGCTTCTTCGAAGCAGAAAGCAAAACCATAAAATGTATGTATTGTATCAACAGTATGTTGAATGTCATTTTAGAGCACTGTTTAAATATGTAAAAATATACAAAATAATGTCAAAATTTTTAATTTATGCATTTTTATGGGTGTACGTGCATGTTTTCTTTTATAGGATTATTTCTTCAAATAGCTTCCTTTCTATAGCCATTGTATAGAGCCTATATTTGGTGTACAATAATTTTGGTAAGTGTGACCCAGGGGCAGTCAGTATGTAGTTTAAAAAAAAAACAGATATGATTAAAAAATACTATTTTTTTTATTTAACACACCAGCCATCTTCCATGGAGGTCAGGTGACCCGAAAAAGAAGAAACACTTTCATAATCACCGTTTTGCCAGAGGTATGCTGATACTACAGTTCAAAACCGTGCAGGCACTGTACTTTCCGCCTCTAGGACTCAAGTCTGGCTAACAGGTTTCCCTGAATCCCTTCATAAATGTTACCTTGCTCACACTCCAGCAGCACATCGTCATAAAAAGCATTTACCTCCACTCTTAACCCTTTCAGGGTTCAGAGGCCAAATTGCAAAGTGTGCACCAGTGTCCAAGAATTTTCAAAAAATAATTTTGTTATTTTTCTTATGAATTGGTAGAGAATCTTTTTCTGAAGGTAATAAAAAAAAAAGTATGAAATTTGATGGAAAATTGACGAAATTATGCTCTTGTGAATTTTGATGTGTCAGCGATATTTACGCATCGGTGATTTTGCCGACTTTGACTCCCATTGTAGGCCAATTACATCATTCCAGTTGACCAAATTCTTAGCTATTTCACTAGTGTTACTTCTATTCTATCGATTGAGCACAAGAATTTGCCAAGTCAACTGTTTCAACTACAAAATAAAGTGATCGGAAATTGGTAATTTGGCCAATTTAACACAAAGTTCAAAGTACTCCAGTTTCAAAATAGGGTCCAGAATAAACAATGCAGGTATTCCTGGCACTAAAGTAACATTTCCTCTGTTCATTAGTTACGTTTTCAGGCTTTACTAATGAATTCCATTTTGATTTTTTTATTCACATAATGAATTCTTATTCAAACCAAAAAATAGGAGATTTACTGTTAAACAATGTTGTAATAATTGTATAAATAATATCACCACATTTGTGAATGTATATTAGACCCACCAGCTGGCGTGTATTAGATGAGTGAGGTCATTTGTTTACTCTTGAACATCGGCAAAAATTTAACATTTCTGCTACTTTGAGCTCAGTTTCAAGCCATTTCCAGTACTAAAATCATCTCTATTTCTGTAATATATCTTCCATTCTATCAAATGAGACCAAGAAATCACAAATACAACTATAAAAAGTATATGAAAAAACACTCCAAAGTTGCTGTTTTAATCGAAAATTACGGTCTCAGTTTTTTTCTCTCATGCACTATGTGCTGCAGGATTTGTTTTATGTGGTGCACACATACCACATAGATGCATTCTCTCATATCTAGGCCAAAATTTACCGCTCACAGCTTATCAGAGTGAGCTGAGCTCATGACGTAGATCTATGGTTTGAACCCTTAATGTAAAGCCGTAGATTGTGGCACGGACCCTCAAAGGGTTAATACACTCACGCTTGTTGGATGTCCAAGTCTTTCACACACAAAACATCCTTTACCCCCTCCTTCCAACCTTTCCTAGGGTGACCTTTACCATGCCTTCTCTCCACTACAGACTTACACACCCTCAAAGTCATCGTATTTTGTTCCATCCTCTTTAAATAACCAAACTACCTAAACAACCCCTCTTCTGCTCTTGAGATAATACTTTTAGTAACTCTGCACCTCCTAGTCTCCAAGCTATGATTCTTTGCATAATATTCACATCACACATTGCCCTCAGACACAACTTCTCCACTGCCTACAGCCTCCTTGCTGCAACATTCACCACCCATGCTTTACACCCATATAAGAGTGTTAGTACAGGTCCGCCATTGCAAATCTGGCAGTCAGACATCCGGTTCCATCAGTTATTTGGCACTAATTTTGGCTAGCATAATTTCCAGTTTCCTTTTCTCCATTTATTGTTATAACCTGCTTACTTTTATCCCTAGCTGTGGTTCCAACGAATAAAAGAAATGCTTCTCGTTGTGTAAAGCACATACACAGTACAATGTCCATAAAAGATAAAGTGGCTTTGAAGCCACTGTCGGTCTTCATGAGCTCAGTCTTGTGATGCAGGGGAATATGCTGTATTATTACGCTAATATCAACACTACGGCTTTATTTGCCTATCACACTTGATTTAATATAACATAATAAACAATATAAATAACATAAAAACATGTTAAATACTCAAGAATGAATAATATTTGGCATAATACCGAGCAGTTCGACAGAGGTATGAAGAGGATATGGGATACAAGTACCATCTTCCTATCCCTGTCTTGGGGGCTTATTAGAGAAAATGGAGTATAGCACAGGGCTAAATGTGATATACACATGTAATGCACCATAAAACTGAAACAAAAAAGCTATTTTCTCTACATAGATTATCATACATAGCAGGATATTTGTAGAGAACCTAGGATAACCCAAAAAAAAGTCAAAGTGACTTATTTCAAGTACCTGGCTTGGGCTTGCCATATATGATTTAAGAACATAAGAATGGAGGAACACTGCAGAAGGTCTACTGGCCCATACAAGGCACGTCCTTATCAAAATGACCTCTACCCAAAGCTACCCAAGAATTTACTCCCGTACCCAATGATGCAAATCAAACCCAGATCCTCCCACTCACATATTTGTTCAATCTCTTTTTAAAGCTGCCCAAAGTCCTAGCCTCAATCACCCTGCTAGGAAGATTGTTCCATGCCTCCACAACTCTGTTAGAAAACCAGTACTTACCTATGTCCTTTCTAAATCTAAATTTATCCAACTTAAATCCATTATTCCTGGTTCTTACCTGGTTCGACACCCTCAGTACTTTATTAATATCTCCTTTGTTTATGCCTGTCATCCACTTATACACTTCAGTGATATCTCCCCTCATTCTATGTCTCTAGAGAGTGGAGATTTAAGGCTTTAAGTCTATCTTCATATGGGAGATTCCTTACACAGTAAATCATTTTGTCATTCTTCTCTGTATGTTCTCCAATGAGTCTATATCTATCCTGTAGTAAGGAGACCAAAACTGAGCGGCATAATCTAAATGAGGCCTCACTAGGTGATGTATAGAGCTGTAAAATAACTTTTGGACTTCTGTTACTTATACTTCTTGAGATAAATCCAAGTAATCTGTTAGCCTTGTTGCACACACTTAGGCACTACTGTCTTCGCTTTAAATTTCTGCTCACCATGACTCCCAAGTCTTTTTCACATTCTGTATGATCAAGCTCTACTTCACCTAGTTTATACCTTCAAGGGTTATTTTCATTACCAAGGACTAGTACCTTACACTTTTGAGGCTTTTGAGGCTTTTGAGGCTGTTGATCACAACAAAGAATTTGATATTGTTTTAGATTTTAGTAAGGCTTTTGATAGAGTACCACACCAAAGACTGTTAAAGAAAGTGGCAGCTCATGGCATTGGGGGAAAAGTGCTGCCATGGATAGAGTCATGGCTCACAGACAGGAAGCAGAGAATGTCCATAAATGGGGTTAAATCCAAGTGGGGATATGTAACAAGTGGCATTCCACAGGGATCAGTCTTAGGCCCGTTGTTGTTTATAATATATATCAATGATCTTGATGAGGCAATTACTAGTGTAACGAGCAAATTCGCCAATGACACAAAGATAAGTAGGATAATTGATTCAAACGTAGATATCAGGGAACTTCAGGAGGATTAGACAAACTCAATAACTGGTCAAAAAAAGTGGCAGATGCAGTTCAATGTAGATAAATGCAAGATTCTGAGGCTTGGGAGTGTCCACAACCCTAGTACTTATAAGTTAAATAATGCAGAACTTAGCCATACAGATTGCGAAAAGGACTTGGGGGTTATGATAAGCAGTAACCTTAAACCAAGACAGCAATGCCTAAGTGTATGTAATAAGGCAAACAGATTACTGGGATTTATATCAAGAAGTGTAGCAACAGAAGTTCAGCAGTTATTTTATATTTTTTTTTATTATCACACTGGCCGATTCCCACCAAGGCAGGGTGGCCCGAAAAAGAAAAACTTTCACCATCATTCACTCCATCACTGTCTTGCCAGAAGGGTGCTTTACACTACAGTTTTTAAACTGCAACATTAACACCCCTCCTTCAGAGTGCAGGCACTGTACTTCCCATCTCCAGGACTCAAGTCCGGCCTGCCGGTTTCCCTGAACCCCTTCATAAATGTTACTTTTCAGCAGTTATATTACAGCTTTATACATTATTAGTAAGGCCTCGCCTAGATTATGCAGCTCAGTTCTGGTCTCCATATTACAGGATAGACAAATTTGTTAGAAAACATTCAGCCTAAAATGGCTAAATTAATACATAGCATTAGAAATCTTCCTTATGAAAAAAGAATGAAGACCCTTAAATTACATTCACTTGTTTAGATAAGAATGAGGGAGAGACATGATCGAAATGTACAAGTGGAAGGTATTAATAAAGGGATATAAATAAGGTCTTGAGATCTCTCTCCAAGAGAGAACCTGCAGTAATGGATTCAAATTAGACAAGTTTAGATTTAGAAGAAAGGATATAGGAAAGTATTGGTTTGGAAATAGGGTAGTTGATGAGTGGAACAGTCTACCTAGTTGGGTTATTGAGGCTAAAACCTTGGGTAGTTTCAATTTTTTTTTTTTTTTTCAACAAGTCGGCTGTCTCCCACCGAGGCAGGATGACCCAAAAAGAAAGAAAAAATCCCCAAAAAGAAAATACTTTCATCATCATTCAACACTTTCACCTCACTCACACATAATCACTGTTTTTGCAGAGGTGCCCAGAATACAACAGTTTAGAAGTATATACGTAAAAAATACACAATATATCCCTCCAAACTGCCAATATCTCAAACTCCTCCTTTAGAGTGCAGGCATTGTACTTCCCATTTCCAGGACTCAAATCTGGTTATATAAAATAACCGGTTTCCCTGAATCCCTTCATTAAATATTACCCTGCTCACACTCCAACAGCTCGTCAGGTCCCAAATACCATTTGTCTCCATTCACTCCTATCGAACAACGCTCATGCATGCCTGCTGGAAGTCCAAGCCCGTTGCCCACAAAAACCTCCCTTACCCCTTCCTTCCAACCTTTTCGAGGACGACCCCTACCTCGCCTTCTTTCCCCTACAGATTTAATACGCTCTCCACATCATTCTACTTTGATCCATTCTCTCTAAATGATCAAACCACCCAACAACCCTGTTCAGCCCTCTGACTAATACTTTTATTAACTCCACACCTTCTCCTAATTTCCACACTCCGAATTTTCTGCATAATATTTACACCACGCATTGCCCTTAACAGGACATCTCCACTGCCTCCTCGCTGCTGCATTCACAACTTATTCCTCTATAATTTTTACAGTCTCTTTGTCCC
>NC_069464.1:17085876-17165982 GCF_026875155.1 Cherax quadricarinatus | reverse complement strand
ACACTATGCTACCGCCTCACTATACTACACTGCTACATCACTATGCTACACTGCTACATCACTATGCTACACTGCTACATCACTATGTTACACTGCTACATCACTATGCTACACTGCTACATCACTATGCTACACTGCTACATCACTATGCTACACTGCTACATCACTATAATAAACTGGAACAGTATCTTGATAATATAAACGGGACATAACTGTATTAATTAAACGGGAACATACTTGATAATATAACCTGAATGGTATCTTGATAATATAAACTGGAACAGTATCTTGATAATATAAACTGGAACAGTATCTTGATAATATAAACTGGAACAGTATCTTGATAATATAAACTGGAACAGTTCTTGAAATATAACCTGGAAACAGTATCTTGATAATTAAACTGGACACAGTATCTTGATAATATAAACTGGAACAGTAACTTGAAAAAATAAACGGAACAGTATCTTGAATAAATAAACTTGGAACAGAATCTTGATATATAAACAGGAACAGTATCTTAAAATAAAACTGGAACAGTATCTTGATAAATAAACTGGAACATATATCTTGATAATATAAACTGGAACAGTATCTTGATAATATAAACTGGAACAGTATCTTGATAATATAAACTGGAACAGTATCTTGATAATATAAACTGGAAACCCGGTATCTTGATAATTATAAACGGGAACAGTATCTTGATAATATAAACTGGAACAGTATCTTGATAATATAAACTGGAATGGTATCTTGATAATATAAACTGGAATGGTATCTTGATAATATAAACTGGAACAGTATCTTGATAATATAAACTGGAACAGTATCTTGATAATATAAACTGGAACAGTATCTTGATAATATAAACTGGAACAGTATTCTTGATAATATAAACTGGAACAGAAATCTTAATAATTTTAAACTGGAACAGTATCTTGATAATATAAACTGGAACAGTATCTTGATAATATAAACTGGAACAGTATCTTGATAATATAAACTGGAACAGTATCTTGATAATATAAACTGGAACAGTATCTTGATAATATAAACTGGAACAGTATCTTGATAATATAAACTGGAACAGTATCTTGATAATATCAACGGGAAAACAGTATCTTGATAATATAAACGGGAAACAGTATCTTGATAATATAAACGGGAAAACAGTATCTTGATAATATAACTGGAACGTATCTTGATAATATATAAACTGGAACAGTATCTTGATAATATAAACTGGAACAGTATCTTGATAATAAAAAACTGGAACAGTATCTTGATAATATAAACTGGAATGGTATCTTGATAATATAAACTGGAACAGTATCTTGATAATATAAACTGGAATGGTATCTTGATAATATAAACTGGAACAGTATCTTGATAATATAAACTGGAACAGTATTTATAATATAAAATGGAACAGTATCTGATAATATAAACTGGAACAGTATCTTGATAATATAAACTGGAACGGTATCTTGATAATATAAACGGGAAAATGGTATCTTGATAATATAAAACTGGAATGGTATTTTGATAATATAAAACTGGAACAGTATTTTGGGATAATATAAACTGGAATGGTATCTTAAATAATATAAATTTGGAACCAGTATCTTGAAAAATATAAACTGGAACATATCTTGATAATATAAACTGGAATGGTATCTTGATAATATAAACTGGAATGGTATCTTGATAATATAAACTGGAACAGTATCTTGATAATATAAACTGGAACAGTATCTTGATCATATAAACTGGAACAGTATCTTGATAATATAAACTGGAACAGTATCTTGATCATATAAACTGGAACAGTATCTTGATAATATAAACTGGAACAGTATCTTGATCATATAAACTGGAACAGTATCTTGATAATATAAACTACAAGAGTATCCTACTTCAGTACATACATACTGGATCAATATTCTGGACTATACAGTATATACAGCCATGAAAATGCTTTGTGTTATGGCCTAATTTCTTAATGTTATGGTGATGACTTCAACCATTAACAATTATTGAACCTTAATGACCAGTGTGTGTGTGTGTATGTGTGTGTGTGTGTGTGTGTGTGTGTGTGTGTGTGTGTGTGTGTGTGTGTGTGTGTGTGTGTGTGTGTGTGTGTGTGTGTGTGTGTGTGTGTCGATGAGCACTTACCTGGGGAGGGAAGAAGGTGGAAGAGTAAGTGGGAAGAAGGAGAGAGGAAGAGCAAGAGAGAGGTAAGAAAGGAACTGGAGACAGACAAGGAGGAGTGAGTCTGGTCTATGGAAGACGATAACATCAAGGTACTAGAAACGACAGTATAACCAGTCAGTGTTTTATGATGACGTCCAACTGATGTTATCTAATGAAGACGACCTCACAACTGAGGTCACCATCTACTGAAGAGGACCCAAGTTGGAGGTCAAAATATACAAAATGCATGGATATCTTTGTATCATTATTATTATATTAAAGTAGCAAGGGGTAAACCCAGGTGGATCATACACTCCTTCAACTCAATATACTAAGGTAACGAGAGGTAAACCCACACCTTCATATACTTACACTTACCTCAATACTAACACAGAACTGTAAAGAGTTATCAATATACTCAACTCTACTATTAAGGACACTACCAGGACACCCTCATTCTTGACTCTACCTGGATGAGAAGTAGCTAACATCATGCAGGTACTTACTAGAAGTAGCACTGACGTAGCTAGCACGGCTACGTCTTGCATCAGAGACCTCACCAGGAAGCAAGATCCCAGTGACACTACCTTGCGGGGCCTGCAACAATATTTACATGGGAGAAATGGGGAGGCATCTTTCCACACGTGGTGGTGTCCCGTAGCTCGATTGTTAGCACACTCAGCTCAAACACTGGGGTCCGCGTGGGAACTTTAAAGACGGGTTTCCTTAAGAAAATGCGGCCCTTGTTCACCTATCATAAAATAGGTACCGGGTGTTAGTAAAGATAGGTCGCCCCCTGGTGAAAAAAACTGACCAATTTACAAAAATGCCTCCATAACATGTCGTGATGTTCTAGGGCCCGAAATTCATTTACATGTACTTACGGAAAAAAGGGTTTTATTGCGTGTTCAAAAACACGCACAGGCTTTCAGGCAAACACCAACGTGTTTATGTCATACCAAGAATAAAAAGAGACCCACTTGTGACAGAAACAAACTTAATGATACACAGACTCAGAGGGCAACACCTCTTTTTGACTTCCTTTAATACGAATTTAACCATCAGGACAAGGAGCTGACAACACTAGCTAAGCAACGGGCTACGTCTGCTGCATGATACCTACAGGAAAGCAAAATTACTCTAGTGATACTACATAATCAGGGCCTGCACTCATAATATCTACATGATTTGTATGAAACGGCGGAAGACATCTTTCACACGTCGAGGGTGTCCTAATTTCACACGTAAAATGAGGTCCCTACGAAACAAAGAACGTGCATTCCCTAAAACTGCGGTCCCACCTAGCAGTTAAGAAGACCATAAGTGTTGGGTAGACTGTTAATGTCCCGCTACTAGGTGAACCAATAAATTTTGGCCTTACTAAGAGGAGCTCTGCATATAAACATGACAGGGTCTGTGGTTCGTATACAAGGGGGCTCACAGAAACAAACCCGGTAAAAAAAGGTATTACTACGAGTTCAAAAACCGCACAGCTGGTGAGTCGAACACCAAACAGTGTTTATGTATACTCAGAATACAAAGAGAGCCTCGTTGCGTATTAGTATACAACCCCTGTAATGATTTCAACAAGAAACCCAGGAACCGGACTGTAAACATGCGAGTGTCCTGGTTCAAACACTCACCACGTTCTGCTTTCAAACAAGTGATGTGACAATCGTATCTGTCAATAAATGTCTTGGTCCATACATGAATTATCTGCATGATACCTGTTCTTGATCATGCTAGCTAACTAGCATGTTAAGTATACTTACGAATACAAGTAGATGGCTACACTAGAGCAGCTTCTACATGGGTAGAAGGGCTACATGTTTAAGTATCCTCTGGAATCACGAGGAAAGTACAGATAAGCATACCTTTGGAAATCACTGAGGTGATAGGCCAGGACTTCAGAGGCAGGAAATCACCCTTACTGGAATCACTATAAAGAGCTCGGCAGACGATGCAAGATCCCTCAGTGAAGAGGTGAAGGACTAGCACGTTAAGAGGCAAACACATATACTGTGATCACTGGGGCTAGGCACTTAAGGAGGGATACTCGATCAGAGTATGGGCTAGATTAAGCAGGGATACTGGCATCTAAAATTACTGAGGCTGACCAGGGGAGGACTGAGGAGGGATTACATCGGAACTAAGGTAGCAGGGCTAGCACGTTAAAATACCTTCTAATCATGGCCGATCACACGGGCCTAGGCACTAGACCGGGAGCTTGGGAATGAGGGAAGGGGCTAGGACGTTAGACGCTGGGATACTCGGGATCCTGAGGTATGGGGCTCCAGTATAGCATAGGATACCTCTGAACTGAGTAGTCTATGGCTATCTTAGAGGCAGGGTCCTCGGATCAAAGTTAATAGTCACTAACAGAACCACGGAACGGACTGGGTATTGAAGCATGGCAGTGAGACGGTTCAAACTCTGATCCTGAGTCAGGCTTATCACGAAGAGCGGATTACATTCTGGGATCATGAGTAGAGGGGCTAGGCTTAGAGCAGTGATCCTTCTGGTCATACTAGGAATGCCTTATCGAGGCACAAGGGGCTAGGCACGTTAGAGGCAGGGATACCTTCTGGGATCACTGAGGTAGAAGGGGCTAGGCACGTTAGAGGCAGGGATACCTTCTGGGATCACTGAGGTAGAAGGGGCTAGGCACGTTAGAGGCAGGGATACCTTCTGGGATCACTGAGGTAGAAGGGGTATGTCAGTTTATAATCAAGGGAACGTAATACGGCATTGGGATATAACAGCGTCCTTCTTGGTCACTGGGTAAGGGCATGGTGTAAGCATCAGGGATACTTCTTGGGACACTGGAGGTAGAGGGTCAGGTTTCTAAGATGCAGAGGATACCCTTCTGGATCACTGAGAAGTCTTGTTATAGATACAGGGAAACCTTCTCCTGAGGGATCACTGAGGTAGAGGGCTAGGTCTTAAATACAGGGATCCTGGACACTAGTAAGGGTCTGGTTTATATGATACAGGGATACCTTCTTGGATCACTGAGGTAGAGGGTCATGGTTTATAAGATACAGGGATACCTTCTTGGATCACTGAGGTAGAGGGTCATGGTTTATAAGATACAGGGATACCTTCTTGGATCACTGAGGTAGAGGGTCATGGTTTATAAGATACAGGGATACCTTCTTGGATCACTGAGGTAGAGGTCATGGTTTATAAGATACAGGGATACCTTCTTGGATCACTGAGGTAGAGGGTCATGGTTTATAAGATCAGGGATACCTTCTTGGATCACTGAGGTAGAGGGTCATGGTTTATAAGATACAGGGATACCTTCTTGGATCACTGAGGTAGAGGGTATGGTTTATAAGATACAGGGATACCTTCTTGGATCACTGAGGTAGAGGGTCATGGTTTATAAGATACAGGGATACCTTCTTGGATCACTGAGGTAGAGGGTCTTGGTTTATAAGATACAGGGATACCTTCTTGGATCACTGAGGTAGAGGGTCATGGTTTATAAGATACAGGGATACCTTCTTGGATCACTGAGGTAGAGGGTCATGGTTTTATAAGATACAGGGATACCTTCTTGGATCACTGAGGTAGAGGGTCATGGTTTATAAGATACAGGGATACCTTCTTGGATCACTGAGGTAGAGGGTCTATGGTTTATAAGATACAGGGATACCTTCTTGGATCACTGAGGTAGAGGGTCTGGTTTATAAGATACAGGGATACCTTTCTTGGATCACTGAGGTAGAGGGTCATGGTTTATAAGATACAGGGATACCTTTCTTGGATCACTGAGGTAGAGGGTCATGGTTTATAAGATACAGGGATACCTTCTTGGATCACTGAGGTAGAGGGTCTTGGTTTATAAGATACAGGGATACCTTTCTTGGATCACTGAGGTAGAGGGTCATGGTTTATAAGATACAGGGATACCTTTCTTGGATCACTGAGGTAGAGGGTCATGGTTTATAAGATACAGGGATACCTTCTTGGATCACTGAGGTAGAGGGTCATGGTTTATAAGATACAGGGATACCTTCTTGGATCACTGAGGCTAGAGGGTCATGGTTTATAAGATACAGGGATACCTTCTTGGATCACTGAGGTAGAGGGTCTTGGTTTATAAGATACAGGGATACCTTCTTGGATCACTGAGGTAGAGGGTCATGGTTTATAAGATGCAGGGATACCTTCTTGGATCACTGAGGTAGAGGGTCTTGGTTTATAAGATACAGGTGATACCTTCTTGGATCACTGAGGTAGAGGGTCATGGTTTATAAGATACAGGGATAACCTTCTTGGATCACTGAGGTAGAGGGTCATGGTTTATAAGATACAGGGATACCTTCTTGGATCACTGAGGTAGAGGGTCATGGTTTATAAGATACAGGGATACCTTCTTGGATCACTGAGGTAGAGGGTCATGGTTTATAAGATACAGGGATACCTTCTTGGATCACTGATGGTAGAGGGTCATGGTTTATAAGATACAGGGATACCTTCTTGGATCACTGAGGTAGAGGGTCTTGGTTTATAAGATACAGGATACCTTCTTGGATCACTGAGGTAGAGGGTCATGGTTTATAAGATACAGGGATACCTTCTTGGATCACTGAGGTAGAGGGTCTATGGTTTATAAGATACAGGGATACCTTCTTGGATCACTGAGGTAGAGGGTCATGGTTTATAAGATACAGGGGATACCTTCTTGGATCACTGAGGTAGAGGGTCATGGTTTATAAGATACAGGGATACCTTCTTGGATCACTGAGGTAGAGGGTCTTGGTTTATAAGATACAGGGATACCTTCTTGGATCACTGAGGTAGAGGGTCATGGTTTATAAGATAACAGGGATACCTTCTTGGATCACTGAGTAGAGGGTCTTGGTTTATAAGATACAGGGATACCTTCTTGGATCACTGAGGTAGAGGGTCATGGTTTATAAGATACAGGGATACCTTCTTGGATCACTGAGGTAGAGGGTCATGGTTTATAAGATACAGGGATACCTTCTTGGATCACTGAGGTAGAGGGTCTTGGTTTATAAGATACAGGGATACCTTCTTGGATCACTGAGGTAGAGGGTCATGGTTTATAAGATACAGGGATACCTTCTTGGATCACTGAGGTAGAGGGTCATGGTTTATAAGATACAGGGATACCTTCTTGGATCATCTGAGGTAGAGGGTCATGGTTTATAAGATACAGGGATACCTTCTTGGATCACTGAGGTAGAGGGTCATGGTTTATAAATACAGGGAAACCTTCTTGGATCACTGAGGTAGAGGGTCATGGTTATAAGATACAGGGATACCTTCTTGGATCACTGAGGTAGAGGGTCATGGTTTATAAGATACAGGGATACCTTCTTGGATCACTGAGGTAGAGGGTCATGGTTTATAAGATACAGGGATACCTTCTTGGATCACTGAGGTAGAGGGTCTTGGTTTATAAGATACAGGGATACCTTCTTGGATCACTGAGGTAGAGGGTCATGGTTTATAAGATACAGGGATACCTTCTTGGATCACTGAGGTAGAGGGTCTTGGTTTATAAGATACAGGGATACCTTCTTGGATCACTGAGGTAGAGGGTCATGGTTTTAAGATACAGGGATACCTTCTTGGATCACTGAGTAGAGGGTCATGGTTTATAAGATGCAGGGATACCTTCTTGGATCACTGAGGTAGAGGGTCATGGTTTATAAATACAGGGATACCTTCTTGGATCACTGAGGTAGAGGGGTCATGGTTTATAAGATACAGGGATACCTTCTTGGATCACTGAGGTAGAGGGTCATGGTTTATAAGATACAGGGATACCTTCTTGGATCACTGAGGTAGAGGGTCATGGTTTATAAGATACAGGGATACCCTTCTTGGATCACTGAGGTAGAGGGTCATGGTTTATAAGATACAGGGATACCTTCTTGGATCACTGAGGTAGAGGGTCATGGTTTATAAGATACAGGGATACCTTCTTGGATCACTGAGGTAGAGGGTCATGGTTTATAAGATACAGGGATACCTTCTTGGATCACTGAGGTAGAGGGTCTTGGTTTATAAGATACAGGGATACCTTCTTGATCACTGAGGTAGAGGTCTTGGTTTATAAGATACAGGGATACCTTTTTGGATCACTGAGGTAGAGGGTCTTGGTTTATAAGATACAGGGATACCCTTCTTGGATCACTGAGGTAGAGGGTCATGGTTTATAAGATACAGGGATACCTTCTTGGATCACTGGGTAGAGGGTCATGGTTTATAAGATACAGGGATACCTTCTTGGATCACTGAGGTAGAGGGTCATGGTTTATAAGATACAGGGATACCTTCTTGGATCACTGAGGTAGAGGGTTCATGGTTTATAAGATAAGGGATACCTTCTTGGATCACTGAGGTAGAGGGTCATGGTTTATAAGATACAGGGATACCTTCTTGGATCACTGAGGTAGAGGGTCATTGGTTTATAAGATACAGGATACCTTCTGGATCACTGAGGTAGAGGGTCTTGATTTATAAGATACAGGGATACCTTCTTGGATCACTGAGGTAGAGGGTCATGGTTTATAAGATACAGGGATACCTTCTTGGATCACTGAGGTAGAGGGTCTTGGTTTATAAGATACAGGGATACCTTCTTGGATCACTGAGGTAGAGGTCATGGTTTATAAGATACAGGGATACCTTCTTGGATCACTGAGGTAGAGGTTATGGTTTATAAGATACAGGGATACCTTCTTGGATCACTGAGGTAGAGGGTCTTGGTTTATAAGATACAGGGATACCTTCTTGGATCACTGAGGTAGAGGGTCATGGTTTATAAGATACAGGGATACCTTCTTGGGATCACTGAGGTAGAGGGTCATGGTTTATAAGATACAGGGATACCTTCTTGGATCACTGAGGTAGAGGGTCATGGTTTATAAGATACAGGGATACCTTCTTGGATCACTGAGGTAGAGGGTCATGGTTTATAAGATACAGGGATACCTTCTTGGATCACTGAGGTAGAGGGTCATGGTTTAAAGATACAGGGATACCTTCTTGGATCACTGAGGTAGAGGGTCATGGTTTATAAGATACAGGGATACCTTCTTGGATCACTGAGGTAGAGGGTCATGGTTTATAAGATACAGGGATACCTTCTTGGATCACTGAGGTAGAGGGTCATGGTTTATAAGATACAGGGATACCTTCTTGGATCACTGAGGTAGAGGGTCATGGTTTATAAGATACAGGGATACCTTCTTGGATCACTGAGGTAGAGGGTCATGGTTTATAAGATACAGGGATACCTTCTTGGATCACTGAGGTAGAGGGTCATGGTTTATAAGATACAGGGATACCTTCTTGGATCACTGAGGTAGAGGGTCATGGTTTATAAGATACAGGGATACCTTCTTGGATCACTGAGGTAGAGGGTCATGGTTTATAAGATACAGGGATACCTTCTTGGATCACTGAGGTAGAGGGTCATGGTTTTATAAGATACAGGGATACCTTCTTGGATCACTGAGGTAGAGGGTCATGGTTTATAAGATACAGGGATACCTTCTTGGATCACTGAGGTAGAGGGTCATGGTTTATAAGATACAGGGATACCTTCTTGGATCACTGAGGTAGAGGGTCATGGTTTATAAGATACGGGATACCTTCTTGGATCACTGAGTAGAGGGTCATGGTTTATAAGATACAGGGATACCTTCTTGGATCACTGAGGTAGAGGGTCATGGTTTATAAGATACAGGGATACCTTCTTGGATCACTGAGGTAGAGGGTCATGGTTTATAAGATACAGGGATACCTTCTTGGATCACTGAGGTAGAGGGTCATGGTTTATAAGATACAGGGATACCTTCTTGGATCACTGAGGTAGAGGGTCATGGTTTATAAGATACAGGGATACCTTCTTGGATCACTGAGGTAGAGGGTCTTGGTTTATAAGATACAGGGATACCTTCTTGGATCACTGAGGTAGAGGGTCATGGTTTATAAATACAGGGATACCTTCTTGGATCACTGAGGTAGAGGGTCATGGTTTATAAGATACAGGGATACCTTCTTGGATCACTGAGGTAGAGGGTCTTGGTTATAAGATACAGGGATACCTTCTTGGATCACTGAGGTAGAGGGTCATGGTTTATAAGATACAGGGATACCTTCTTGGATCACTGAGGTAGAGGGTCTTGGTTTATAAGATACAGGGATACCTTCTTGGATCACTGAGGTAGAGGGTCTTGGTTTATAAGATACAGGGATACCCTTCTTGGATCACTGAGGTAGAGGGTCATGGTTTATAAGATACAGGGATACCTTCTTGGATCACTGAGGTAGAGGGTCATGGTTTATAAGATACAGGGATACCTTCTTGGATCACTGAGGTAGAGGGTCATGCGTTTATAAGTACAGGATACCTTCTTGGATCACTGAGGTAGAGGGTCATGGTTTATAAGATACAGGGATACCTTCTTGGATCACTGAGGTAGAGGGTCATGGTTTATAAGATACAGGGATACCCTTGGATCACTGAGGTAGAGGGTCATGGTTTATAAGATACAGGGATACCTTCTTGGATCACTGAGGTAGAGGGTCATGGTTTATAAGATACAGGGATACCTTCTTGGATCACTGAGGTAGAGGGGTCATGGTTTATAAATACAGGGATACCTTCTTGGATCACTGAGGTAGAGGGTCATGGTTTATAAGATACAGGGATACCTTCTTGGATCACTGAGGTAGAGGGTCATGGTTTATAAGATACAGGGATACCTCTTGGATCACTGAGGTAGAGGGTCTGGTTTATAAGATACAGGGATACCCTTCTTGGATCACTGAGGTAGAGGGTCATGGTTTTATAAGATACAGGGATACCTTCTTGGATCACTGAGGTAGAGGGTCATGGTTTATAAGATACAGGGATACCCTTCTTGGATCACTGAGGAGGGGTCATGGTTTATAAGATACAGGGATACCTTCTTGGATCACTGAGGTAGAGGGTCATGGTTTATAAGATACAGGGATACCTTCTTGGATCACTGAGGTAGAGGGTCATGGTTTATAAGATACAGGGATACCTTCTTGGATCACTGAGGTAGAGGGTCTTGGTTTATAAGATACAGGGATACCCTTCTTGGATCACTGAGGTAGAGGGTCATGGTTTATAAGATACAGGGATACCTTCTTGGATCACTGAGGTAGAGGGTCAATGGTTTATAAGATTACAGGGATACCCTTCTTGGATCACTGAGGTAGAGGGTCATGGTTTATAAAGATACAGGGATACCTTCTTGGATCACTGAGGTAGAGGGTCATGGTTTTATAAGATAGCAGGGATACTTCTTGGATCACTGAGGTAGAGGGTCATGGTTTATAAGATACAGGGATACCTTCTTGGATCACTGAGGTAGAGGGGTCATGGTTTATAAGATACAGGGATACCTTCTTGGATCACTGAGGTAGAGGGTCATGGTTTATAAGATACAGGGATACCCTTCTTGGATCACTGAGGTAGAGGGTCATGGTTTATAAGATACAGGGATACCTTCTTGGATCACTGAGGTAGAGGGTTATGGTTTATAAGATACAGGGATACCTTCTTGGATCACTGAGGTAGAGGGTCATGGTTTATAAGATACAGGGATACCTTCTTGGATCACTGAGGTAGAGGGTCATGGTTTATAAGATAAAGGGATACCTTCTTGGATCACTGAGGTAGAGGGTCTTGGTTTATAAGATACAGGGATACCTTCTTGGATCACTGAGGTAGAGGGTCATGGTTTATAAGATACAGGGATACCTTCTTGGATCACTGAGGTAGAGGGTCATGGTTTATAAGATACAGGGATACCTTCTTGGATCACTGAGGTAGAGGGTCTTGGTTTATAAGATACAGGGATACCTTCTTGGATCACTGAGGTAGAGGGTCATGGTTTATAAGATACAGGGATACCTTCTTGGATCACTGAGTAGAGGGTCTGGTTTATAAGATACAGGGATACCTTCTTGGATCACTGAGGTAGAGGGTCATGGTTTATAAGATACAGGGATACCTTCTTGGATCACTGAGGTAGAGGGTTATGGTTTATAAGATACAGGGATACCTTCTTGGATCACTGAGGTAGAGGGTCATGGTTTATAAGATACAGGGATACCTTCTTGGATCACTGTAATACCTACTTCCACACTATGATAATGGTATACACTACAAGCAGTAAGACATGTGCAACAGATGTCTTTATTACGAAACGTGTCGCCTACACAGCAGGCTTCATCAGTCTTCAAGACAATGAAGTTGAAGACTTCACCAGGCTGAGGGACTGACCATCTCAAACTACTCAAAGCTGGATGGACTGATCACATTACCATTCCTCACCACTGCTTCTGCTGTCTCCATATTAGTCACCTCTACATTGACTGAAGGAGCCTATCGTGTAGGAGAAACGTTTCGGATTAAATATACCTAACTATTTTAAGTGTCTTACCAATAAATTTCTCCGCAGTTCCCAATTACATGGTATATGCCCCTCGGAGTTTCCTGTATTATCTATTTAAGGGATTTTTGGGACTAAAATGGTGAAGATTGGCTGAATAACTAGACTTAAAACTGTGTTAATTACTAAAATGGGTCATTAAGGCTGCGTGTCACTTGGCAATATAAACACAAATGCAGTATAATGTGATCTTTATTGACTACGTTTCGAGACCAGATGGGCTTGTTCAAGTTCAAACAACAGAACTTACCTGGGGGATGATGAAACGCGGTAGGATTTAAACTCGCAGAGTCGTAGGTGAGAATGCTGCATCTGATTGATGTACCGGTGGGGTTGTAGAGGTTTAGACTCTACAACCCACTCGGTACATCATCAGATGCAGAAATTCTTCACCTGACCTCAGCCGGACTATAAATACTCGCTTTCCTTCCACCCCAGGTAGTTCTGTTTGTGACTTGAAAAAGCCCACTGTGTGGGCGAAACGTAGTCAATAAAGGATCACATTATACTGCATTTGTGTTTATATTGCCATTGTGTCGGTATTTTATACCATTTATTTCCTGCGTGTCACTTGTTGACCACCAGTCCTGCCAGAGATGCCTCGGCATGATACTGGTTATCTTTGTACCAATCACATTATGAAATGACTCACGAAATCATAATGACACGATTGCAAACAAACCATACCACGGGCGGGATTTGAACCCGCGGTCAGAGAGTCTCAAAACTCCAGACCGTCGCGTTAGCCACTGGACCAGTGGCTAACGCGACGGTCTGGAGTTTTGAGACTCTCTGACCGCGGGTTAAAATCCCGCCCGCGGTATGGTTTACATTATGAAATGTTGGTTTAGAAAGACACTTAAGCAAACACTATAACATATTTATTAGAAAACGTTTCGGTCCTGGGACCTTGATCACTTCTAACATACAGAGGTAGGAAGACATTACATATAGGCGGAGTTATAGTGTTTGCTTACGTGTCTTTCTAAACCAACTTGTCGGTATTTATTACCAAGGTTTATACCACATTATGAAATATAAACACACATAGTAACCTTAGCAATGAAATCGAATCTTATTTGATTTAATTATTTTCTGCATTAGAGTATTCACGACAGGTGGTAAACAGGTGGCATGCAGCCTTACTGACCCTTTAATAGTTGCCTTTAAGCCCAATTAAAGGCCTACATCCTTGCCAAATCGTATTTATAATAGCCATAATTTTTCAAGGGGGGGGGAAGTGGAAAGCCAGGAGAAGGTCTCGGTAAGATGACCAACAGCTTCAGCTGTGGGTTATATGACTAAGACCCACGTCAGGATACACTTGTTGTGTTACCTGACAAACTTAACCTAACTTAAACTAACCTAACCTAACTTAAACTAACCTAACTCAACCTAACTTAACCTAACCTAACCTAAACTAACCTAACCCAACTTAACCTAACTTAACCTAACCTAACCTAACTTAACCTAACCTAACCTAAACTAACCTAACTTAACCTAACCTAACCTAAACTAACCTAACCCAACTTAACCTAACTTAACCTAACCTAACCTAACTTAACCTAACCTAACCTAACCTAACTTAACCTAACCTAACCTAAACTAACCTAACTTAACCTAACCAAACCCTTAACCTAACCCTAACCTAACCTTAAACCCTTAACCTAACCTAAACTAACCTAACTTAATAACTCTAACTAACCTAACCAACCCTTGACCTAACTTAACAACCTAATAACCTAACCTAACCTAACTTAACCTAACCAAAACCTAACCAACTTGACCTAACTAACCCTAATTTAAACTAACCTAATTAACTTAAGGTAACGTAACGTAACCTTAACTTAACTAACCAACTTAACCTAACTTAACTCAACTTAAAGTAACATACCCAACTAACCGTAACAAATTCCTATACTTAACCAAACAAATAATAACAAATAAATCTTAACCTAACTATTACAAACTTATAACAAAAAAATTAATTATGTAATTAAAGGTTGTAATGTAATTTACTCTTGATAACTAAATTAATAAGTACGTAATTAATGTATTTATGGAGTGGTATGTAATTAAAATTTGTCTATTATTAGTAGACAAATAAACAAATAAGTTATGTTTATTACAAATGGTAAAGTGAATGTATATTGTATGGATGTATGGACTGTTAAGTGAACTGTTTTAAATTTTTAGTGATGTATAATGTATGGATGTATGGAGTGGTAAAGTGAATGTATAATGTATGGAGTGGTATGTGAATGTATAATGTATGGAGGGGTATGAATGTAAATTTTGAGTGTATAATGTATATGTATGGAGTGGTAAGTGAATGTATAATGTATGGAGTGGTAAGTGAATGTATAATGTATGGAGTGGTAAGTGAATGTATAATGTATGGATGTATGGAGTGGTAAAGTGAATTATGTATATGTATGGATGGTAAGTGAATGTATAATGTAGGGTGGTAAGTGAATGTATAATGTATGGAGTGGTAAAGTGATGTATAATGTTTGGATGTGGTAGTGATGTATAATGTAGGGATGGTAAGTGAATGTATAATGTATGGAGAGGTGGTAAAGTGAATGTATAAGTATGGTTATGGAGTGGTAAAGTGAATGTATAATGTATGGATGTATGGAGTGGTAAGTGAATGTATAATGTTATGGATGGATGGTAAAGTGAATGTATAATGTATGGATGTATGGAGTGGTAAAGTGAATGTATAATGTATAGGAGCTGGTAAGTGAATGTATAATGTATGGATGTATGGAGTGGTAAAGTGAATGTATAATGTATGGAGTGGTAAGTGAATGTATAATGTATGGATGTATGGAGTGTAAAGTGAATGTATAATGTATGGAGTGGTAGTGGTAAAGTTGATGTATGAATGGTAAAGTGGATGTTATTTGGGAGTGGTAAAGTGAATGTATAATGTATGGGAGTGGTAAAGATAATGTATGATGTATGGAGTGGTAAAGTGAATGTATAATGTATGGATGTATGGAGTGGTAAAGTGAATGTATAATGTATGGATGTAGGAGTGTAAATGATATAATGTAGGGAGTGGTAAGGTGAATGTATGGATGTATGGAGTGGTAAAGTGAATGTATAATGTATGGATGTATGGAGTGGTAAAGTGAATTTTATTAATGTATGGAGTGGTAAAGTGAATGTATAATGTATGGAGTGGTAAAATGATGTATAATGTATGGAGTGGTAAAGTGAATGTATAATGTATGGAGTGTAAGTGATGTATAATGTATGGGTAGGTGGTAAAGTGAATGTATAATGTATGGAGTGGTAAAGTGAATGTATAATGTATGGATGTATGGAGTGGTAAAGTGAATGTATAATGTATGGAGTGGTAAGTGAATGTATAATGTATGGATGTATGGAGTGGTAAAGTGAATGTATAATGTATGGATGTATGGAGTGGTAAAGTGAATGTATAATGTATGGAGTGGTAAAGTGAATGTATAATGTATGGAGTGAAGTGAATGTATAAGTATGGAGTGGTAAAGTGAATGTATAATGTATGGAGTGAAGTGAATGTATAATGTATGGAGTGGTAAGTGAATGTATAATGTATGGAGTGGTAAAGTGAATGTATAATGTATGGAGGGGTTTAAAGTGAATGTATAATGTATGGATGTATGGAGTGGTAAAGTGAAGTATAATGTATGGAGGGGAAAGTGAATGTATAATTTTAATGGAGTGGTAAGTGAATGTATAATGTATGGAGTGGTAAGTGAATGTATAATGTATGGATGTATGGAGTGGTAAAGTGAATGTATAATGTATGGAGTGGTAAGTGAATGTATAATGTATGGAGTGGTAAGTGAATGTATAATGTATGGAGTGGTAAGTGAATGTATAATGTATGGATGTATGGAGTGGAAAAGTGAATGTATAATGTATGGAGTGGTAAAGTTAATGTATAATGTATGGATGTATGGAGTGGTAAAGTGAATGTATAATGTATGGATGTATGGAGTGGTAAAGTTAATGTATAATGTATGGATGTATGGAGTGGTAAGTGAATGTATAATGTAGGATGTATGGAGTGGTAAAGTGAATGCATAATGTATGGAGTGGTAAGTGAATGTATAATGTATGGGAGTGGTAAAGTGAATGTATAATGTATGGTGTATGGAGTGGTAAAGTGAATTGTATAATGTATGGAGTGGTAAAGTGAATGTATAATGTATGGAGTGGTAAAGTGAATGTATAATGTATGGATGTATGGAGTGGTAAAGTGAATGTATAATGTATGGATGTATGGAGTGGTGAAGTTAATGTATAATGTATGGAGTGGTAAAGTTAATGTATAATGTAGGGGATGTATGGAGTGGTAAAGTGAATGTATAATGTATGGATTATGGAGTGGTAAAGTGAATGTATAATGTATGGAGTGGTAAGTGAATGTATAATGTATGGATTTATGGAGTGGTAAAGTGAATGTATAATGTATGGAGTGGTAAAGTGAATGTATAATGTATGGAGTGGTAAAGTGAATGTATAATGTATGGATGTATGGAGTGGTGAAGTTAATGTATAATGTATGGAGTGGTAAAGTGAATGTATAATGTATGGATGTATGGAGTGGTAAAGTTAATGTATAATGTATGGAGTGGTAAAGTTAATGTATAATGTATGGATGTATGGAGTGGTAAAGTGAATGTATAATGTATGGATGTATGGAGTCGTAAAGTGAATGTATAATGTATGGAGTCGTAAAGTGAATGTATAATGTATGGATTGGTAAAGTGAATGTATAATGTATGGAGTGGTAAAGTGAATGTATAATGTATGGATGTATGGAGTGGTAAAGTGAATTTTATAATGTATGGATGTATGGAGTGGTAAAATGAATGCATAATGTATGGAGTGAAAAGTGAATGTATAATGTATGGATGTATGGAGTCGTAAAGTGAATGTATAATGTATGGATGTATGGAGTGGTAAAGTGAATGTATAATGTATGGATGTATGGAGTGGTAAAGTGAATGTATAATGTATGGATTGGTAAAGTGAATGTATAATGTATGGATTGGTAAAGTGAATGTATAATGTATGGATGTATGGAGTGGTAAAGTGAATGTATAATGTATGGATGTATGGAGTGGTAAAGTGAATGTATAATGTATGGATGTATGGAGTGGTAAAGTGAATGTATAATGTATGGATGTATGGAGTGGTAAAGTGAATGTATAATGTATGGATGTATGGAGTGGTAAAGTGAATGTATAATGTAGGTGTATGGAGTGGTGAAGTGAATGTATAATGTTGGATGTATGGACTGGTAAAGTGAATGTATAATGTATGGATGTATGGAGTGGTAAAGTGAATGTATAATGTATGGACTGGTAAAGTGAATGTATAATGTATGGATGTACGGAGTGGTAAAGTGAATGTATAATGTATGGAGTGGTAAAGTGAATGTATAATGTATGGACTGGTAAAGTGAATGTATAATGTATGGATGTATGGAGTGGTAAAGTGAATGTATAATGTATGGATGTATGGACTGGTAAAGTGAATGTATAATGTATGGATGTATGGAGTGGTAAAGTGAATGTATAATGTATGGATGTATGGACTGGTTAAAGTGAATGTATAATGTATGGATGTATGGAGTGGTAAAGTGAATGTATAATGTATGGATGTATGGAGTGGTAAAGTGAATGTATAATGTATGGAGTGGTAAAGTGAATGTATAATGTATGGATGTATGGAGTGGTGAAGTGAATGTATAATGTATGGATGTATGGAGTGGTAAAGTGAATGTATACTGTATGGAGTGGAAAGTGAATGTATAATGTATGGATGTATGGAGTGGTAAAGTGAATGTATAATGTATGGAGTGGTAAAGTGAATGTATAATGTATGGAGTGGTAAAGTGAATGTATAATGTATGGAGTGGTAAAGTGAATGTATAATGTATGGAGTGGTAAGTGAATGTATAATGTATGGAGTGGTAAAGTGAATGTATAATGTATGGAGTGGTAAAGTGAATGTATAATGTATGGAGTGGTAAAGTGAATGTATAATGTATGGATGTATGGAGTGGTAAAGTGAATGTATAATGTATGGATGTATGGAGTGGTAAAGTGAATGTATAATGTATGGATGCATGGAGTGGTAAAGTGAATTTTATAATGTATGGATGTATGGAGTGGTAAAGTGATTGTATAATGTATGAGTGGTAAAAGTGAATGTATAATGTATGGAGTGGTAAAGTGAATGTATAATGTATGGATGTATGGAGTGGTAAAGTGTTTTGTATAATGTATGGAGTGGTAAAGTGAATGTATAATGTATGGATGTATGGAGTGGTAAGTGAATGTATAATGTATGGAGTGGTAAAGTGAATGTATAATGTATGGACTGGTAAAGTGAATGTATAATGTATGGATGTATGGAGTGGTAAAGTGAATGTATAATGTATGGATGTATGGAGTGGTGAAGTGAATGTATAATGTATGGATGTATGGAGTGGTAAAGTGAATGTATAATGTATGGATGTATGGAGTGGTGAAGTGAATGTATAATGTATGGAGCGGTAAAGTGAATGTATAATGTATGGATGTATGGAGTGGTAAAGTGAATGTATAATGTATGGAGTGGTAAAGTGAATGTATAATGTATGGATGTATGGAGTGGTAAAGTGAATGTATAATGTATGGAGTGGTAAAGTGAATGTATAATGTATGGATGTATGGAGTGGTAAAGTGAATGTATAATGTATGGATGTATGGAGTGGTAAAGTGAATGTATAATGTATGGAGTGGTAAAGTGAATGTATAATGTATGGATGTATGGAGTGGTGAAGTGAATGTATAATGTATGGATGTATGGAGTGGTAAAGTGAATGTATAATGTATGGATGTATGGAGTGGAAAGTGAATGTATAATGTATGGATGTATGGAGTGGTAAAGTGAATGTATAATGTATGGATGTATGGAGTGGAAAGTGAATGTATAATGTATGGATGTATGGAGTGGTTAAGTGAATGTATAATATATGGATGTATGGAGTGGTAAAGTGAATGTATAATGTATGGAGTGGTAAAGTGAATGTATAATGTATGGAGTGGTAAGTGAATGTATAATGTATGGAGTGGTAAAGTGAATGTATAATGTATGGAGTGGTAAGTGAATGTATAATGTATGGAGTGGTAAAGTGAATGTATAATGTATGGAGTGGTAAAGTGAATGTATAATGTATGGAGTGGTAAAGTGAATGTATAATGTATGGATGTATGGAGTGGTAAAGTGAATGTATAATGTATGGATGTATGGAGTGGTAAAGTGAATGTATAATGTATGGATGTATGGAGTGGTAAAGTGATTGTATAATGTATGGAGTGGTAAAGTGAATGTATAATGTATGGAGTGGTAAAGTGAATGTATAATGTATGGATGTATGGAGTGGTAAAGTGATTGTATAATGTATGGAGTGGTAAAGTGAATGTATAATGTATGGATGTATGGAGTGGTAAGTGAATGTATAATGTATGGAGTGGTAAAGTGAATGTATAATGTATGGATGTATGGAGTGGTAAGTGAATGTATAATGTATGGAGTGGTAAAGTGAATGTATAATGTATGGACTGGTAAAGTGAATGTATAATGTATGGATGTATGGAGTGGTAAAGTGAATGTATAATGTATGGATGTATGGAGTGGTGAAGTGAATGTATAATGTATGGATGTATGGAGTGGTAAAGTGAATGTATAATGTATGGATGTATGGAGTGGTGAAGTGAATGTATAATGTATGGAGCGGTAAAGTGAATGTATAATGTATGGAGTGGTAAAGTTAATGTATAATGTATGGAGTGGTAAAGTGAATGTATAATGTATGGAGTGGTAAAGTTAATGTATAATGTATGGAGTGGTGAAGTTAATGTATAATGTATGGAGTGGTGAAGTTAATGTATAATGTATGGAGTGGTAAAGTTAATGTATAATGTATGGAATGGTGAAGTTAATGTATAATGTATGGAGTGGTAAAGTTAATGTATAATGTATGGAGTGGTGAAGTTAATGTATAATGTATAGAGTGGTAAAGTTAATGTATAATGTATGGAGTGGTGAAGTTAATGTATAATGTATGGAGTGGTAAAGTTAATGTATAATGTATGGAGTGGTAAAGTTAATGTATAATGTATGGAGTGGTAAAGTTAATGTATAATGTATGGAGTGGTAAAGTTAATGTATAATGTATGGATGTATGGAGTGAAGTGAATGTATAATGTATGGAGTGGTAAAGTTAATGTATAATGTATGGAGTGTGAAGTTAATGTATAAATGTATGGAGTGGTAAAGTGAATGTATAATGTTATGGAGTGTGAAGTTAATGTATAATGTATGGAGTGGTAAAGTGAATGTATAATGTATGGATGTATGGAGTGGTAAAGTGAATGTATAATGTATGGATGTATGGAGTGGTAAAGTGAAGGGTATAATGTATGGATGTATGGAGTGGTAAAGTGAATGTATAATGTATGGATGTATGGAGTGGTGAAGTTAATGTATAATGTATGGAATGGTAAAGTTAATGTATAATGTATGGAGTGGTAAAGTTAATGTATAATGTATGGATGTATGGAGTGGTGAAGTTAATATATAATGTATGGATGTATGGAGTGGTAAAGTTAATGTTAATGTATGGAGGGGTTTAAAGTGAATGTATAATGTATGGATGTATGGAGTGATGAAGTTTAATGTATAATGTATGGAGTGGTAAAGTGAATGTATAATGTATGGATGTATGGAGTGGTGAAGTTAATGTATAATGTATGGATGTATGGAGTGGTAAAGTTAATGTATAATGTATGGAGTGGTAAAGTGAATGTATAATGTATGGATGTATGGAGTGGTGAAGTTAATGTATAATGTATGGATGTATGGAGTGGTAAAGTGAATGTATAATGTATGGATGTATGGAGTGGTGAAGTTAATGTATAATGTATGGATGTATGGAGTGGTAAAGTTAATGTATAATGTATGGAGTGGTGAAGTTAATGTATACTCAGCAACACAGGAAAGTTGAACACTGACTAGTTTACTCCCAACTAATAGTAGTTTTGGTGACACTGTCGTGAACACTAACTACCCTTGTGGCAATCAGTAAGTTGTTACACTATGGGAAATCCGAGCACTGTGTAGCCACAGAGGTGAGGACGTGAAGCGTCCGTCCGCAACCAAGGATACAGAGTTACTGAGATGTAGCCACAGTGAGGACGTGAAGCGTCCGTCCGCAACCAAGGACACAGAGTTACTGAGATGTAGCCACAGAGGTGAGGACGTGAAGCGTCCATCCACGATCAAGGATAGACATTCACTGAGATGTCTTGAAGCAGCAATAGAGAGGTTCTTAAAGTCTTACTGAGTGTAAGAGCAACGGCTGCGTTCTTTATTAATGTCCTACATCACTTTATTACCATTTTAGACAGAACCTACACTCCTTCCCTTCCTGGGGTCTACCACAATCACCTTCTCGCTATATATATATATATATATATATATATATATATATATATATATATATATATTATATATATATATATATATATATATATAAAACACTGCGACTAACCAAGGACTCGAACCCATGTAACCCATGTCGTTATGGCCCCCCTCATGGTGAGCGAAAATCACATGGTGCTCCGACCCACAGGAACATGCAATCTTACAAGAATCAAGCACCTAGCAGAGCTAGGTATTTTACCTTGATCCGAGTACATATGGTGGTGTGGGTGCCTCTGAGCTAATTTCATTCTACTCCCTGTTTGGTGTACTAGCCTCCACAGCCCGGTTTGTCAGGTACTGACTTTAGGTGCCTGTCCAGTGCCTTCTTCAAGACAGCTAGGGGTCTACTGGTAATCCCCCTTATGTATGCTGAGAGGCAATTAGTTTTGGGCCCCGGACACTTATTGTGTTCTCTCTCAATGTACTCGTGATGTAACATTCGGGGAATGTTACATCTCCTGCCGAGTCTTTTGCTTTCACATGGAGTGATTTTCGTGTGCAGGTTTGGCAGCAATCCCTCCAGGACCTTCCAAGTGTATATTATCACGTATCTCTCTCGCCTGCGTTCGAGGGAATACAGATCAAGAACCTTCAACCGTTCCCAGTAGTTTAGGTGCCTTAGAGCACTTATGTGTGCCGTGAAAGTTCTTTGTACACTCTCCAGGTCTGCAATGTCGCCAGCCTTGAAGGGGGCCGTTAGTGTATAGTAGTATTCCAGCCTGGAGAGCACAAGCGATTTGAAGAGAATCATCATGGACTTGGCGTCCCTAGTTTTGAAGGTTCTCATTATCCATCCTATCATTTTCCTAGCGGATGAGGTAGATACATTGTTGTGGTCTTTGAAGGCGAGATCCTCTGACATTATCACTCCCAGGTCCTTCACATTACTTTTCCGTTCTATTGTATGGTTAGAATTTGTGGTATACCCTGACACATTTTTAATTTCTTCAAGTTTCCCATATCTGAGTAGTTGAAGTTTCTCCTCGTTGAACTTCATATTGTTTTGAGTGGCCCATTCGAAGATTTGGCTGATGTCCGCTTGGAGTCTCGTGGTGTCTTCGATGGAGGTCACTGCCATGGTAGTCCGGGTGTCATCCGCAAAGGAAGACACGGAGCTATGGCTTACATCTCTGTCCATGTTCGAAATGAGGATGAGGAATCGAATGGGAGCGAGTACTGTGCCTTGTGGAACAGAGCTTTTCACCTTGGCTGCCTGAGACTTTACTCTGTTTGCTGTTATTCTTTGTGTTCTATTTGTCAAGAAGTTACAGATCCATCTACCAACTTTTCCCGTTATTCCTTTATCCTGCATTTTGTGTGTTATTACACCATGGTCACACTTGTCAAAAGCTTTTGCAAAGTCTGTGTATATTACATCTGTATTTTGTTTATCCTCTACAGCATCCAGGACTTTGTCATAGTGGTCCAGTAGCTGGGACAGGCAGGAGCGACCTGCTCTAAACCCGTGTTGTCCTGGGTTGTGTAATTGATGGGTATCTAGGTGGTTAACGATCTTGCTTCTTAGAACCCTCTCAAAGATTTTGATGATATGGGATGTTAGTGCTATCGGTTTGTAGTTCTTTGCAATTGCTTTACTGCCACCTTTGTGGAGTGGGGCTATGTCTGGTGTTTTTAGCGAGTGTGGGATGACCCCTGTGTCCATGCTCCCTCTCCATAGAATGCTGAAGGCACTCGATAGGGGCTTCTTACAATTCTTGATGAACACGAAGTTCCATGAGTCTGGGACTGAGGCAGAGTGCATGGCCATGTCATTAATAGCCTCTTCAAAGTCTTGTGGAGTTAGAATAATATCTGAGATTTTTGGGATAACCAAATTTTGTGTTTCGTTCATAAAGTATTCATTTGGATTGTCGACCCTTAGTCTGGGTAGCGGCTCGCTGAACACTGAGTCATATTGGGACTTTAGTATTTCACTCATTTCTTGGCTGTCATCTGTGTATGTCCCATCCTGCCTAGCAGAGGCCCAATACTGGATGCTGTTTTTCCCTTAGGTTTGGCATAAGAGAAGAAGTATTTTTCTTTTTCAATTTCCTTTATGGCTTTTAGTTCTTCCTGTGATTCTTGTCTCCTATAAGATTCCTTCAGCTTAAGTTCGATATTTGCAATTTCATTGACTAGTGGTCATCATCTCTAGGAAAGGGGGTAAAATTTTGTGGCAACGGCTAACACATGCGTAACTGAGAAGGATTAACTTGAAGATTGAGACACTTATGCAGCATATGGGAATCTTTATTCAGGAAACGTTTCGCCACACAGTGGCTTCATCAGTCCAATACAAAGAGGAAGGCGTAAGGAGAGGAGGAGTATGAGGTAATCAGTCCCTCATTCTACAAGATTGATGGACTGAACACATCGACTCCAGGCCGAGGGACTGATTACCTCATACTCCTCCTCTCCTTACGCCTTCCTCTTTGTATTGGACTGATGAAGCCACTGTGTGGCGAAACGTTTCCTGAATAAAGATTCCCATATTCTGCATAAGTGTCTCAATCTTCAACTTGTCGGTTTTTCAAACCATTCATCACAAGGATTAACTTAGTGGTAACAAATGAAACTTGAGGGTTCCTCGTCACTTGTCATGTAGGTAGAGAAAAACGAGTCAGGATATATGTCGGTCAGGTTGTTAAATGTAGAAGGGCGCCAGGAATCTCATAAACATCTTCACACACTAACTTCATAAGATTTAAATGTGACTTTATACTAACCACTACTTTCTTTTTGTAATTATTGTCACTTACATATTCAACAACTCGATAGGGACCAACAAACTTGAGGTCTAGATTTAGCATTGTAGATGTCTTAATGAAATTGGTTAACATTATAGCCTACTTTAATTTTGGCTGGCTATGATCGAGTGTCAGTGACTGGTATATTCTGCTATTGACTTTTGAAGTGTTTCTTGGATTCTTCTGAAAACGCTTGGTGCTGAACTGGTAAAACTCATCTGCACTATAATTTGGTGTTGGAGTGGAATATAACAACTCACAGTGTAGATATTAATGTGGGATATGTAGAGGCATTATAAACAGAATTTAGAGTACAGTGAACATCAGGTATATCATCATCCCAGGTTGTACTGTTGGGGTTAATTGTTGCCCTCAACACATCGACCACTTGCTTACTGGTCCCTTCAGATAAACCAAAATTTAATTCGTGATAAGGAAATAAACTCGATACAACGGGCAGCAGCAGTTTGCATTAGGTATGACGTGACTAGCAGGGACCTTGATGCTAGGCTCACTCCAGCCTATTTTCCCCTCCAGGGAGGTTCCTTGAAGCTGGTGAGGGGCTCTTGATCTAGGGAATTGGATCTGTGCCCCATTTCCCTGAACTGAGCCTAAATACTTTCCATAACCCCCCCCCCTAACACGCTGTATAATCCCTACGGGTTTAACACTCCCCCATGATTATAATAATCCAGCTCATTCTCCCAACAGCAGTTTTTTAATGAGGTTCATTCTAGGTAATTTACACATAAGTTGTGAAGAACTTAGACACTCGTGTAACTTGTAGGAATCTTTACTGAGGAAACGTTTCGCCAGACGGAGGAAGCTGGCGAAAACTTGTCCACAGTACAGCTACCAAGTGTTGTACAAGTGTCTGATTCATCACCTGTTGGTTCTCTGAATCACCTGTCGACACACACAAGGTATGATAACTATACTTGTGTCTACCTGTACCTAAATAAACTTACTAAGTTATTGTTGGGTCACAGCACCTGGGGGACAGATAATCATCCAGGTTAAGTTATTGTTGGGTCACAGCACCCGGGGAGATAATCATCCAGGTAAAGTTATTGTTGGGTCCACAGCAACCTGGGGGACAGAACATCATCCATATTAAGTTATTGTTGGGGTGAAAATGGGGGGGGAAAAAAAATAAGTTGGTGGGGGGGGGGGGGGGGGGGGGGGATTTGGGGAAAATTGTTAGTTTGTGTGGGGATTGTGTTTTTGGGGATATGATAAGGGGGTATTTTTATTAATGGTGTAGGGGTTGGTGGGTAATATGATAATGGGGGTATGTTATTATCAAGGTTAAGTTATTGTTGGTCAATGCAAAGGGGGAATGTTAAGCATAAAGGTTTAGGATTGTTGGGGATCAGATGATGGGGAAAGATAATCATCAAGGTTATGTTATTGTTGGGTCACAGCAGCTGGGGGAGAGATAATCACAGGTTAATAGTTATTGTGGTCACAGCACCTGGGGACAGATAATCATCCATTAGTTGTGTTGGGTCTCAGCACCTGGGGGACACAGTCATCCAGTAAGTTATTTGGGGATATATAAGACAGATAATCATCCAGTTTTAGTTATTGTTGGGTCACAGCACCTGGGGACAGATTAATCATCCAGGTTAAGTTATTGTTGGGCACAGCAGCTGGGGGACAGATAATCAATCCAGCCTTAAGTTATTGTTGGGTCACAGCACCGGGGGAGATAATCTTCAAGGTTTAAGTTATTGTTGGGTCCAGCAGCTGGGAGACAGATAATCATCCAGGTTAAGTTATTTTGGGTCCACAGCTCTCTGGGGGACAGATAATCATCCAGGTTAAGTTATTGTTGGGTCACAGCACCTGGGGGACAGATAATCATCCAGGTTAAGGCTATTGTTGGGTCACAGCACTGGGGGACAGATAACCATCCAGGTTAAGTTATTGGATGGGTCACAGCACCTGGGGGACACGTCATCCAGGTTTAGTTAATTGTTGGGACCACAGCACCTGGGGGAACAGATAATCATCAGGTTAAGTTATTTGTTGGTCACAGCACCTGGGGGACAGATAATCATCCAGGTTTAAGTAATTGTTGGGTCACAGCACCTGGGGGAACAGTCATCCCAGGTTAAGTTATGTTTGGTCACAGCACCTGGGGACAGATAATCATCCAGGTTAAGTTATTGTTGTGGTCACAGCAGCTGGGGGACAGATAAATCATCCAGGTAATTAATGTTGGGTCACAGCACTGGGGGACAGATAATCATCCAGGGTTAAGTTATGTTGGTCACAGCACCTGGGGGACAGATAATCATCCAGGTTTAAGTTATTAGTTAGGGTCACAGCTTCCTGGGGACAGATAATCATCCAGGTTAAGATATTGATTGGGTCACAGCACCTGGGGGACACAGTCTCCAGGTTAAGTTATTGTTGGGTACAGCACCTGGGGGCAGAAAATCATCCAGGTTAAGTTTATTGTGGGTCACAGCAGTCTGGGGGACAGATAATCATCCAGGTTAATTTATTGTTGGTAACAGCAGCTGGGGACCAGATAATCATCCAGGTTAAGTTATTGTGGGTTCACAGCAGCTGGGGGACAGATAATCAACAGTTAAGTTATTGTTGGGTAACAGCACCTGGGGGACAGATAATCATACAGGTTAAGTTATTGTTGGGTCACAGCACCTGGGGGACAGATAATCATACAGGTTAAGTTATTGTTGGGTCACAGCACCTGGGGGACACAGTCATCCAGGTTAAGTTATTGTTGGGTAACAGCAGCTGGGGGACAGATAATCATCCAGGTTAAGTTATTGTTGGGTCACAGCACCTGGGGGACACAGTCATCCAGTTAAGTTATTGTTGGGTCACAGCAAGCGGGGGACAGATATCATCCCAGGTTAATTTATTGTTGGGTCACAGCACCTGGGGACAGATAATCATCCAGGTTAAGGTTAATGTTGGGTCACAGCACCTGGGGGAACACAGTCATCCAGGTTTAAGTTATTTGTTGGGGTCACAGCAACCTGGGGGACAGATAATCATCCTGGTTAAGTTATTGTGGTCACAGCACCTGGGGGACAGATATCATCCAGGTTAAGGGGTGGGGGGGGGGGGGGGGGGGGGTCCACAGCACCTGGGGACAGATAATCATACCAGATTAAGTTATTGTTGGGTCACAGATAATCATCCACTTAAAGTTACTGTTGGTAACAGGCAGCTGGGGGGACAGAATAATCATCCAGTTAAGTTATTGTTGGGTCACAGCTCTGGGGGACAGATAATCACCAGGTTTAAGTTATTGTTGGGTCACAACACCTGGGGGACAGATAATCATCCAGGTTAAGTTATTGTGGGTCACAGCAGCTGGGGGACTGATGAATCATCCAGGTTAAGTATTGTTGGGTCACAGCACCTGGGGGACAGATAATCATCCAGGTTTGACCATACATGAACCTTTGTTTGGCCATACATAACCCAAGTTTGACCATACATGGACCCTAAATTTGACCATACAGACGCCAAGTTTGACCATACATACCTAAGCTTGACCATACATGAACTCTAAGTTTGACCATACATGAACCTAAGTTTTGACCATACATGAACCCTAAGTTTGACCATATCTGAACCTAAGTTTGACCATGACATGACCCTAAGTTGACCAATACATGACCCTAAGCTGACCATACATGACCTAATTTGACCATACCCATACCCTAAGCTTGACCATACATAACCTAAGTTTGACATACATGAGCCTAAGTTTGAACCATACATGACCCTAAGTTTGACCTAACATGGCCCTAATTTTGACCTATATACCATTTGACCATACATGACCCTAATTTGACCATACATGACCCTAAGTTTGACCATAACATGACCCTAATTTAAATATACATGAACCTAAGGTTTAACCATACCACGAGCCAAGTTTGACCATACATGACCCTAAATTTTGACCATACATGACCCTAAGTTTACCAAAATGACCCTAAGCTTGACCAACATGACCTAAGTTTGACCATACAATGACCCTAAGTTTGACGCATACATGACCCTAAGCTTGACCATACATGAACCTAATTGACCATACATGACCCAAGCTTGAACTCATACATTAACCTAAGTTGACAATACATGAACCTAAGTTTGACAATACATGACCCTAAGTTTGACCTACATGGCCCCTAATTTGATCCATACATGACCCTAAGTTTGACCATACAGACCCTAAGTTGACCATACATGACCCTAAGTTTAAATATATCAGGAAACTAAGGTTTTAACCATAACACGAGCCTAAGTTTACCATACATGACCCTAAGTTTGGACCATATAGAACCTAAAGTTTGACCATATAGACCCTAAGTTCGACCATACATAACCTAAGGTTTAACCATACATGACCCTAAGTTTGCCTCATACATGACCCTAAGTTTGACCATACATGACCATAAGTTTGCCATACCATGTCCCTAAGTTTGACCATACATGACCCTAAACTTGACCATACATGAACCTACAAAATGCAACTGTGTTGTATGTGTCTACCTTCAACCCTCATATCTCCTACCGAACCCCCTACCACAACTGGGCCGGTTTCTTTCCACCTGTTGTCTTGTTCCGCCATGCAGTAAAATGGTACCCGGGTTGTTTAGTCGACTGGTTGTGGGGTCGCATCCTGGGTGTTAGTGGACTGGTGTGGGTCACAATCCTGGTGGTTATTGGACTAGTGTGGGTCACATCCTGGGTGTTTAGTCGACTGGTGTGGGTCACATCCTGGTGTTAGTGGACTGGTGTGGGTCACATCTGTGTTAGTCCGACTGTGTGGGTCACATCCTGGTGTTAGTGGACTGGTGTGGGAGTCACATTCCGGGTGTTAGTGGACTGGTGTGGGTCACATCCTGGTGTTAGTGTACTGTGTTGGTCACATCCCGGGTGTTAGTGGACTGGTGTGGTCACAAGCCGGGTGTTAGTGGACTGGTGTGGGTCACATCCGGGTGTTAGTGACTGGTGTGTCACCATCCCTGGGTGTTTAGTGGACTGGCGGGTCACATCCTGGGGTGTTAGTGGACTGGTGTGGGGTCACATCCTGGGTGTGATGGACTGAGTGGGGGTCGCATCCCGGGTGTTTAGTGGACTGTTAGTGGGTCTGCATCCCGGGTGTTAGTGGACTGGTGGGGGTCACATCCGGGGTGTAGTGGACTGGTGTGGGTCACATCCTGGGTGGTTTATGGATTTGGAGTTGGGTCACATCCCGGTGTTAGTGACTGGTGTGGGTCGCATCCTGGTGTTAGTGGACTGTGTGGGTCACATCCAGGGTGTTAGTGGACTGGTGTGGGTCACATCCCTGGGTGTTAGTGGACTGGTTTGGGTTCACATCTGGTGTTATTGGACTGGTGAGGTCACATCCCGGGTGTTAGTGGACTGGGTGTGGGTCACATCCGGTGTTAGTGGACTGTGTGGGTCACATCCGGGGTGTTTAGTGGACTGTGTGGGGTCACATCCCGGGTGTTAGTGGACTGGTGTGGTCACATCCTGTTTAAAGGACTGGTGTGGTTCACATCCTGGGTGTTAGTGGACCTGTGTGGGTCACATCCCGGGTGTTATGACTGGTGTGGGTCACATCCCGGGTGTTAGTGGACTGGTGTTGGGTCACATCCCGGGTGTTAGTGGACTGGGTGGGGTCACATCACGGGTGTTAGTGGAACTGGTGGGGTCACAGCCCGGTGTTAGTGGACTGGTGGGGTCTCATCCCGGTGTTTAGTGGACTGGTGTGGGTCACATCCCGGGTGGTTATGGACTGGTGTGGGTCACATCCCGGTGTTAATTGGACTGTGTGGGTCAACAGCCTGGGTGTTATGGACTGGTGTGAGACACAATCCCCGGTGTTAGTGGACAGGTGTGGGTCACATCCTGTGTTAATGGACTGTTGTGGGTCACATCCTGGGAGTTAGTGGACCTGGTGTGGGTCACATCCCGGTGTTAGTGGACTGGTTGGGTCACATCCCGGGTGTTAGTGGACCTGGTGTGGTGCACATCCCGGGTGTTATGGACTGGTGGGTGTCACATCCCGAGTGTTAGTGGACTTGGTGTTGGGTCACATCCCGGGTGTTAGTGGACTGGTGGTGGGTCACATCCTGGTGTTAGTGACTGTGTGGTCACACCCGGTTGTTAGTGGACTGGTGTGGGTCACATCCCGGTGTTAGTGGACTGGGTGTGGGTCAACATCCTGGGTGTTAGTGACTGTTTGTGGGGTCACTCCCGGGTGTTAGTGGACTGGTGTGTCACATCTGGGTGTTAGTGGACTGGTGTGGGTCACATCCTGGTGTTAGTGGACCTGTGTGGGTCACATCCAGGGTGTTTAGTGGACTGGTGTGGGTCACTCCTGTGTTAATGGACTGGTGTGGGTCAGCATCCCTGGGTGTTAGTGGACTGGTGTGGGTCACAACCCGGGTGTTAGTGGACTGGTGTGGGTCGCATCCTGGGAGTTAGTGGAACTGGTTGTGGAGGTCCATCCGGTAATAGTGACTGGTGTGGTCACATCCTGGGTGTTAGTGGACTGTTGTGGGTCACATCCTGGGTGTTAGTGGCCTGGTTGTGGGTCACACCCCGGGGTGTTAGTGACTGTGTGGGTCACATCCTGGGTGTTAGTGGACTGGTGTGGGTCCGCATCCCGGTGTTAGTGGACTGTGTGGGTCAACATCCTGGGTGTTTAGTGGACTGGTTGTGGGTCGCATCCCAGGGTGTTTAGTGGACTGGTGTGGGTCACATCCCGGGTGTTAGTGGACCTGGTGTGGGGTCACATCCTGGTGTTAGTGGACTGGTGTGTGGTCACATCCCCGGTGTTATTTGTGGACTGGTGTGGGGTCACATCCTGGTGTTAGTGGACTGTGTGGGTAACAATCCTGGGTGTTAGTGGACTTGGTGTGGGTCACATCCCGGGTGTTCAGTGGACTGGTGTGGTCACATCCTGTGTTAATGGACTAGTGTGGGTCACATCCTGGGTGTTAGTGAGTCCTGGTGTGGGTCACATCCCGGTGTTAGTGGACAGTGTGGGTCTCATCCTGGGAGTTAGTGGACTGGTGTGGGTCACATCCCCGGGGTGTTAGTGGACTGGTGTGGGTCACATCCTGGGTGTTAGTGGACTGGTGTGGGTCACATCCTGGGTGTTAGTTGACTGGTTGTGGGTCAACATCCGGGTGTTAGTGGACTGGTGTGGGTCACACCTGTGTTATGTTGGGTGACTGGTTGGGGTCCGCATCCCGGGTGTTTAGTGGACTGGTGTGGTCAGCATCCTGGGTGTTAGTGGAACTGGTGTGGGTCGCATCCGGGTGTTAGTGGACTGGTGTGGGATCACCATCCCGGGTGTTAGTGGACAGGGGGGGGGGGCTGTGTGGGTCGCATCCTGGGTGTTAGTGGACTGGTTGTGGGTCACATCCCGAGTGTTAGTGGACTGGTGTGGGTCACTCCCGTGTAGTGGACTGGTGTGCGTCACATCCTGGTGTTTAGTGACTGGTGTGGGTCCATCCGGTGTTAGTGGACGGTGTGGGTCACATCCGGGTGTTTAGTGGACTGGAGTGTGGGTCACATCCCCGGGTGTTAGTGGGACTGTGTGGGTCACATCCTGGTGTTATGGACTGGTGTGGGTCACATCCTGGGTGTTAGTGGACTGGTGTTGGGTCACATCCTGGTGTTAGTGACTGGTGGGGTCACATCCTGGGTGTTAGTGGACTGTGGTGGGTCACATCTGGTGGTTAGTGACTGGGGTGGGTCAACATCCTGTGTTAGTGACTGGTGTGGGTCACATCCTGGGTGTTAGTGGACTTGTGTGGGTCTATCCTGGTGTTAGTGGATTGGTGGTGGTCACATCCTGGGTGTTAGTGGACTGGGTGTGGGTCACATCCGGGTGTTTAGTGACTGGTGGTGGGTTCAAATCCTGGTGTTAGTGATCACTGTGTGGGTCACATCCAGGGGGGGGTGTTTAGTGGACCTGGTGGGGTCACATCCCGGGTTGGTTAGTGGACTGGTGTGGTCACATCCTGGGTGTTGCAGTGGACTGTGTGGCGCATCCCGGGTGTTTAGTGACTGGTGTGGGTCACATTCCTGGTTGTTATGGACTGGTGTGGGTCGCATCCCGGGTTTAGTGGACTGTGTGGGTCCACATCCAGGGTGTTAGTGGACTGGTGTGGTCCATCCTAGGTGTTAGTGGACTGGTGTGGGTCACATCCGAGTGTTTAGTGGACTGGTGTGGTCACATCCCGGTGTTAGTGACTGTGTGCGTCACATCCTGGTGTTAGGGACTGGTGGTGGGTCACAATCCCGGTGTTAGTGGACTGGTTGTTGGTCACATCCCGGTTGTTTAGTGACTGGTGTGGGCACATCCCGGTGTTTAGTGACTGGTGTGGGTCACATCCTGGTGTTGTGGACTGGTGTGGGGTCACATCCTGGGTGTTAGTGGACTGGGTGGGGTCTACATCCTGGTGTTAGTGACTGGTGTGGGTCACATCCTGGGTGTTAGTGACTGGTGTGGGTCACATCCTGTGTGTTCAGTGGACTGGTGTGGGTCACATCCTGGGTGTTAGTGACTGGTGTGGGCCATCCTGGTGTTAGTGGACTGGTGTGGGTCACATCCTGGGTGTTAGTGGACTGGTGTGGGTCACATCCCTGGTGTTTAGTGGACTGGTGTGGGTCAACATCCTGGGTGTTAGTGGACTGGTGTGGGTCACATCCTGGTGTTAGTGACTGGTTGGGTCACATCCTGGGTGTTTGGACTGGTGGTGTGGGTCACACCTGGTGTTAGTGACTGGTGTGGTCACATCCTGTGTTAGTGGACTGGTTGTGGGGCACATCCTGGGTGTTAGTGGACTGGTGTGGGTCACATCCTGGGTGTTAGTGACTGTGTGGGTCGCATCCTGGGTGTTAGTGGACTGGTGTGGGTCACATCTGGGTGTTAGTGGACTGGTGTGAGGTCACATCCTGGGTGTTAGTGGACTGGTGTGGGTCACATCCTGGGTGTTAGTGGACGTGTGGGTCACATCCGGGGCTTAGGGATGGTGGGGGTCACATCGGGTTTTTAGGGGACGGTGGGGGCAAAAATCCGGGGTTTAGTTTGACGGTTGGGTCACATCCTTTTAGGGGACGGGTGTGGTCACCCCGGGGTTTAGGGGACGGTGGGGGCCATCCGGGGTTTATTTGACTGGTGTGGGCACATCCGGGTGTTGGGTGGGGGGGCACCCGGGGTTTAGGGGGACTGGGGGGCCATCCGGGGTTTAAATGACGGGTGGGTCCATCCGGGGTGTTGTGGACTGGTGTGGGTCACATCCTGGGTTAGTGACGGGTTTGGGGGTCACATCCGGGGTGTTATGAGGGGTGGGGGTCACATCCGGGTTTAAGGGGCCCGGTGGGGGGTCCATCCGGGACACTGACCTAAAATTTTTTTTCCCCATGCAAATTTATCATAATCGGGGGAAGGGGCCAAAAACCCGATTATACAGCCCTGGGGGGGGGTGTGGAAGCATTCAGGCTTAAGGGGGAATGGAGCACAGATCCAATTCCCTAAATAAAGAGCCCCTCAAAAACATCAAAACCTTCCTTGAGGGGCCCGCACGAGCATAACAAGGGGCTGGGGCCTGGGGTTAACGCTCTCCGCTTCACACTGAGGGGGTGGTTGTCCCACCAAGTAAAAATTGGACTTTTCTTTCCACCTTTGTTTGTTCCCCCTCGTAAAATGGGACCGGGGGGTTTGTCACTGGGTTGGGGCGCTCCCGGGGAACACCTAAAGGCCTGGTCCGACCGGGCCGCGGGGGGGTTGACCCCCGGAAAATCTCCTCCAGAAAAAACCAAATATAGTAGTATTACTGTTTTCCCCAGGACTGTTACCATTACTTTGGAAATAATTTTTTGGTGGTTAATTTTCGGCTTCACAGGTTTATGTTAATAAAGGATAAGCTTCCCCGGGGCCCCCCACAAACCAACCCTCTGTGCTTTTGGGCAACCAGGGATTGCTGTGAAATACTTGTCCATTTTTCCCCTTTAGCATTTTTAAGCTTGTTCCCCGCAAGGGTTTTCACCCTGTGCAAACATTTGTTCCCGCAAGTTTCCACACTTCTGTGCAACATTTTTCCCAAAATTTCTCACATCTTCTGTCAAAATTTGTTCCACAAGTTCTCACACCCCTGTGCAACACATGTTCCAGCAAGGTTTCTCACATCTTCTGTGCAACACTTGTTCCAGCAAGGTTTGTCACATCTGTGCAACATTTGTTCCAGCAAGGTTTCTCACATCTTCTGTGCAACATTTGTTCCAGCAAGGTTTCTCACATCTTCTGTGCAACATTTGTTCCAGCAAGGTTTCTCACACATCTGTGCAACATTTGTTCCAGCAAGGTTTCTCACATCTTCTGTGCAACATTTGTTCCAGCAAGGTTTCTCACACCTTCTGTGCAACACTTGTTCCAGCAAGGTTTCTCACATCTTCTGTGCAACATTTGTTCCAGCAAGGTTTCTCACACCTGTGCAACATTTGTTCCAGCAAGGTTTCTCACATCTTCTGTGCAACATTTGTTCCAGCAAGTTTTCTCACATCTTCTGTGCAACATTTGTTCCAGCAAGGTTTCTCAACACTTCTGTGCAACATTTGTTCCAGCAAGGTTTCTCACATCTTCTGTGCAACCTTTTGTTTCAGCAAGGTTTCCTCACACCTTCTAGTGTCAACATTTGTTCCAGCAACGTTTTCCTCACATCTTCTTGTGCAACATTTGTTCCAGCAAGTATCCCTCATATCTTTCTAGCAACATTTGTTTCAGTAACACTTGTTTCCAGTAGTGGTTTCTCAAATCTTCTAGCAACCAGTTTGTTCCAAGTTACACTTTTACCAGTAGTGTTCTCCTATCTTCTATGGCTACATTTTGTTCCAGTAACACTTGTCCAGTAAGGTTCTATCTTCTATCCTACATTATGATTTTCAGAAACACTTGTTCCAGTATGTTTCTCACATCTTCTATTCAACATTTGTTTTCAGTAACACTTTCCAGTAGTGTTTTCTCACATCTTCTATGCAACATAGGTTATATCTTCCTCAACAAAGACAGCCAATGTTGCACAGTGTCTCAATCTTCAACTTGTCAGGTTTTTCTCAATTATTTCATCCTATTTAATGTTAAACTTAAATTTAACACAATCTGTAGTGGCAAAAAAAATAAAAACTGTGACTGACTTTTTTGGGTCCCATCCCCCAGGTTCCATACACATATGCTGCTGTGTATGATAATGCTATTACCTGTATTTGTGTTATATCTGATAAACTTACTTAACAAAAGCTGCTGGGACTAGTAACGAATTAAATATCTATGATAGAGTTTATTAATGACAGCTCGTGTGTACGCACTCTCAGATGTAATTAAAACACTAGAAGTGCGTGTCTCATTGTATAAAACACTGAGAAATTGCGTGTTCTCAAGTGTTTACACAGCTGAGAAGGTTGTGTCTCATGTATAAACACTGAGAAGTGCGTGTCTCAGTGTATAAACACTGAGAAGTGCGTGTCTCAGTGTATAAACACTGAGAAGTTCGTGTCTCGTGTCTAAAACACTGAGAAGTGCGTGTCACATGTATAAAACTCTGAGAAGTTGTCGTGTCTCAGTGTATAAACACTGAGAATGCTTGTCTCAGTGTATAAACACTGAGAATTGGCGTGTCTCAGTGTATAAACACTGAGAATGCGTGTCTCAGTGTATAACACTGAGAAGTGCTGTCTCAGTAAATAAACACCGAGAAGGTGCGTGTCTCTGTGTATAAAACCACTGAAAGTGCGTGGTCTCAGTATAAAACACTGAGAAGTGCGTGTCTCAGTGTATAAACACTGAGAAGTGCGTGTCTCAGTATATAAACACTGAGAAGTGCGTGTCTCAGTGTATAAACACTGAGAAGTGCGTGTCTCAGTATATAAACACTGAGAAGTGCGTGTCTCAGTGTATAAACACTGAGAAGTGCGTGTCTCAGTATATAAACACTGAAGAAGTGCGTGTCTCAGTGTATAAACACTGAGAATTGCGTGTCCTCAGTAATAAACACTGAGAATGCGTGTCTCAGTGTATAAACACTGAAAGTGCGTGTCTCAGTATATAAACACTGAGAAGTGCGTGTCTCAGTGTATAAACACTGAGAAGTGCGTGTCTCAGTATATAAACACTGAGAAGTGCGTGTCTCAGTGTATAAACACTGAGAAGTGCGTGTCTCAGTGTATAAACACTGAGAAGTGCGTGTCTCAGTGTATAAACACTGAATAAGTGCGTGTCTCAGTATATAAACACTGAGAAGTGCGTGTCCTCAGTGAATATAAACACTGAGAAGTGCGTGATCCAGTAATATAAACACAGAAAGTGCGTGTCTCAGAGTATAAACACTGAGAAGTTCGTGTCTCAGTGTATAAACACGAGAAGTGCGTGTCTCAGTAAAAACACTGAGAAGTGCTTTGTCTCATTATATAAACCTGAGAAGTGCGTTGTCACAGTGTATAAACACTGAGAATTGCGTGTCTCAGTGTATAAACACTGAGACATGCATGTCTCAGTATATAAACACTGAGTTTACTTTAATCCCTATTTTTGAGATTTAAGTATTATTGACAGCTGTGAACGGTTAGATAGCCTTAAATATAGGCTTAATGACTCTCTTAAACCGATAGGATTTAAACACCGCTGATAATTCAACCAACTTAGTACGCTGAAACTGACTTTCACGTATATTAGAAAGAGCCAACTTCAACAAATATAACGAATACCAAAGATACTTAACTCAGAATGATTTTGCATATGCATGAGCAGCCCTTCAGCGTTATAATGTTCCTGTATATATTACCGAGGACTGAACTCTGCATGGTTTGACGTGCTGTAAATGTCTGTGTACCCTAACACCTCCGTTGTTCCATATGTGTTAGCTTGTAGCTGGGCTGTTAGTATTGAGACATAAGCTTACTGGTGCTAGTATTACAACAGCAAGAGTATGTGAGATGGTTTAACCATCTTCCTTGTATGTAGTTACAACAGCAGAGCTGTGCTGGTGGTATACCATCTTGTATGTAGTTACAACAGCAGAGCTGTGCTGGTGGTATACCATCTTCCTTGTATGTAGTTACAACAGCAGAGCTGTGCTGGTGGTATGCCATCTTCAGTGGTTGTAGTTACAACAGCAGAGCTGTGCTGGTGGTATACCATCTTCAGTGGTTGTAGTTACAACAGCAGAGCTGTGCTGGTGGTATACCATCTTCAGTGGTTGTAGTTACAACAGCAGAGCTGTGCTGGTGGTATACCATCTTCAGTGGTTGTAGTTACAACAGCAGAGCTGTGCTGGTGGTATACCATCTTCAGTGGTTGTAGTTACAACACAGAGCTGTGCTGTGTATTTCCATCATCAGTGTTGCAGTTACGACAGTCAGAGCTGTGCTGGTGTATACCATCTTCAGTGGTTTAGTTACAACAGCAAGCTGTGCTTGGTGGAATACCATCTTTCAGTGATGCAGTTACAACAGCAGATCAGTGCTGGTGGTATACCATCTTCAGTGGTTGTAGTTACAACAGCAGAGCTGTGCTGGTGGTATACCATCTTCAGTGGTTGTAGTTACAACAGCAGAGGCACTGTAGGGGATTTTTGCGCAGTATCAGTGACAAATATTAAAAGACCATTATTGGTCTTTGGGTACTCATCTTTATGCTGACAGCTTAAGAACCCTAGCAGCCACAGTTCGACGGATCAACTATCTTATCTCCCACTGAGCTGTAATAGAGCCAGTTACTATTATTAACACGCCACATCCTGTTATAGGTAAAAAAAGAGGGGACTATGACCTCTTACCACCACAGGTAAGAGACTATGTCTCTTACCTGTTGTGTACGAATGGTATATAATACCGACAAGATGAGAGTAAGACACATGTGCAACATCTGGGTATCTTTATTGTAGACGTTTCGCCATCCAGTGGCTTTATCAATACAAATTCCAGGACAAAACTTGAAGACATGTAGAACTATGTACAGAAGATGAGGTATCAGTCCCTCAACCTAGGAGTATGGCGAACAGCACCTAGGTTCTGTTCGGCACCTTCTCCTAGTTGAGGGACTGAATTACCTCATCTTCTGTACATAGTTCTACTGTCTTCAAGTTATGTCCTGGAATTTGTATTGATAAAGCCACTGGATGGCGAAACGTCTACAATAAAGATACCCAGATGTTGCACATGTGTCTTATTCTCGTCTCTTACCTGTGTTGGGCAGATCGCCTACCCATGAAAGCTTTGCTGGTTAGCCCTACTTCCCTAACACCTGGAGTGTTGGGGAAATAGAACTTACCCGACTCATTGTAGCAGGAAGCCTTGACGTTACTATGTCCTTGAAGGCGGTATTGATGGCTTGGCTGAAGATATGACATGGCACTTCTTCACTTCTTTCATCACTTTGGCCAAACTGAACATCACCTGACGACTGTCACTCATCCGCAAGTTCAACTTGTGAATATTCCCATGGATAATGTCCACAGTGGGGAGAATTAATGGTGACTTAGATTGCTAAGCAGAGATAACTATTTTACATTTCAACACTGTCTCTGCTCTAGTTCTCCTTAATATGTCTGTGATTATTTCCTTCTCAGTTCTTCCTGGAGATTGTCAGTGCACAACTTGAGTTTCATGAAGTGTACAAAAATGCACCCACAATTTTTTTTGTTTCAATGCAGCACTCTTGGAGCTCCAGTACATTTATATATAGTCAATTTTCTGCTGACATGTTTACGGACATAGATGCCAGCTGTGAATCCAAGGTGCTGGTTACTGAGTATAATGCCACTAGCTATGTTATTAAGTTAGAGGCATATTACTGCATATTTTTAACAGGTCTTAGGAATAGAGGCTTCCTCAGACAAACACATGAAATAATTATATTGCAGATTTTCTTGCAGGAAAGGAGAGTCAACTGTACATGTGCAAAGATTGTATATCCATTTCATCTACTTTGATCTACATCCAATCTTTCTATTCTTTGTTGGGTTTATCAGGGTCACTGACAGTTTAAGCTGTATCAAGCCTGACTTCTTCATGGCACGAGGAAGATTTGTTGCCCAAAGCTGGGCGATGAGAGAAAAGGAACAAAAATTCCTTTGTAAATAGAGATAGAAACCTGATGTTTCCAATTAGATCTGGTGGACCCCCTTGCCAAGCCCCAGCAGAGCAAGACGCCCACAACCCCACCTGAGTTTAGTAACCAGCTTCCCATGAAACACTGTTAAAGAATTATCCACAGAACGGAAAAATGGAGCTGGCTAAAAGTAAGCCGATGACCAGGTGCCCCTCCTGTAAAGTGCCCGGCGGGCAAAATAGATGAGAACAAGCACCCCAGAGAGAAGGGGTAAATTTGTCACTGATACCCAGGCAAGAGACATCCACACCCAATAATAACTGGTGCAGAAGTCCATCTAGATCCAATGTACAGGTGGGCCTCACTTATACAACGAGGGATGACCATTGTGGTTATGATTTAGGTAGACACATTGGTGGCAGTAAAAACAACAATATGAATGGCAATATGAATTAGAAAAACAGATAATGTTGGTATTTCTTTCATGAGTTCTGAAAGTTTTTTCACTCCAGAGCCCGGCCTTGGGCCAGGTTTGTCTGGTGCTTACCTGATGATAAATTGGGTTTAACAGAATTAGTGCATGCAGAATTTATGTCAGGTGAAGGAGGTGCTTTTTAACTATTCTCTTAAAGCAGGTGGCAGATAAGGAACTTTTTTTTAATTTTCAAGAAGGGAATTTGCATGGAGTTCTTAAGATAGGTTGAGTTGAACACGCAGTATGTCAGAGATAATTTATCTTTTTTAATGTGTCTATGTTCTGTTGCAGCTTTCCAGGAGTTATGCAAAGCAAGTATTCCTTTCTTGGATAGTGCAGTCACCAATATACTGTACATCTAAGTTTCCAGTATAGTCTGAGACTAGGTTACATGGAAGTGATACTCCTTGGTGACATTAACATAAAATAGATGTTGATAAATTAGACACATGTGCAACTCTTGGGTATCTTTATTGAAGAAACGTTTCGCCACACAGTGTGGTGAAACGTTTCCTCAATAAAGATACCCAAGAGTTGCACATGTGTCTAATTTATCAACGTGTCGGTTCTGTGAACCATTCATCTACAATAGAATAGATGTACATAATACCACGCCCTCAACAATGTTAAGCTCCCAGTATGAACATGACATGATAACAACAGGGATAGCATATAAGAACATAAGAACATAAGAATGTAGGAACACTGCAGAAGGCCTACTGGCCCATACGAGGCAGGTCCTTATCAAAACGACATCTACCTAAAGCTACTCAAGAAATAACTCCCGTACCCCTTGACACCAATCAAACCCAGCCCCTCCCACTCATATATTTGTCCAGTCTCTTCTTAAAAACTACCCAAGGTCCCAACCTCTATCACCCCACTGGGGAAAACGTTCCACGCATCTACAACTCTGTTAGAAAACCAGTACTTACCTATTCCTTTCTAAAACAAAAATTTTTCCAACTTAAATCCATTATTCCTGGTTCTTACCTGGTTCGAAAACCCTCAGTACTTTATTAATGTCTCCCTTGTTTATGCCCGTCATCCACTTATACACCTCAATGATATCTCCCCTCATTCTAAAGCCTCCCAGAGAGTGGAAATTTTAAAGGGTTTAAGTCTATCTTCAAGGGGGGTTCCTTACACAGAAACATTTTTGTCATTCTTCTCTTATGTTTTTCTAATAGCTAGTCCATCCTTTTTAAAAGGGGGACAAAACTGAGCAGCATAATTAAATGAGGCCCACTAGTGATGTAAAGCGAAAAAAATAACTTTTGGACTTCTGTTACTTATACTTCTTGAGAAAAATCCAAGTAATCTGTTGGCTTGTTGCGCACAACTGAGGCACTGCTGTCTTGGCTTTAGATTTCTGCTTACCTGACTCCCAAGTTTTTTTTCACATTCTGTATGACCCAAGCTCTACTTCACCTAGATTATAGCTTCGAGGGTTTATTTTCATTACCAAGGGCAAGTACCTTACACTTATCCACATTAAAACTTCATCTGCCAATTCTCAGACCAAGACATTAATTTGTTCAAATCGTCCTGGAGTTCATTGATATCCTCCTCAGAGTGAATTAAAACGCCTATCTTTGTATCATCACCCAAACTTACTCATGTCACTAGTAATCCCTTCATCAAGGTCATTAATGTAAATTAGAACAAGAGAGGGCCTAAAACTGATCCTTGTGGAACGCCACTAGTGACTAATCCCCATTCAGATTTCACTCCTTTTAATGGTAACTCTCTGCTTTTATTGGTAAGCCATGTCTCAATCCATGCTAGAAAATTTACCCTCCCATACCATGAGCTGCCACTTTTTTTAAGAGTCTCTTGTGAGGTACTCTGTCGAAGGCTTTACTAAAATCCAAATAAACAATATCATATTCCTTATCACTGTCAACTGCCTCAAATGTTCTATTGAAGAACGTCAGTAAGTTTGTCAGGCAGGAACGACCTCTCGTGAATCCATGCTGAGATTCATTTATCAAATAATGCTCTTCAAGGGGACTTCTGATAATGTCAGCTATAATTTATTCTAATAACTTGCCCACTATAGATGTCAGGCTTATTGGACGGTAATTTGAAGGATGGACTTATCCCCTGATTTGAATATAGGAACCACATTACCATCTTCCACATCTCTGGCACAACACTGGTAAGGATGGACGCATTGAATACATTCGTTAATGGCTGACTAAGCTCCATTATAAATAAAATTATTATAGGTTGTACATGAGAATTATTATAGACAATTAAGTGGTGAGGTTCGACAGGTCAAAAATAAAATGACAAGGTACACATACCTGTGGCGGAGCCAGCAGAAGGAGCTGGCAGAGCCAAGGGTGGCAGGCTGTTGTTGCTCATCTCTTCCTCCAGTTCACTTCACCAGCTGAAAGCACAATATGATACATGAAAAGGAAGGAGTACTGCAACAGACCTCCTGGCCCATGTTAGGCAGGTTCAAGTAACACCCACTTAACATGGAGCACTGCTGAAGGCCAACTGACCCATGTTAGGCAGGTTCAAGTCACACCCAGTTAAGAAGGAAAGAGTTCTGCTGCAGGACTACTGACCCATGCTAAGCAAATCCACCTCACATCTATCCACACCCACTCATGTACTTGTCTAACTTATTTTTAAAGCTACTCAAGGCTTTAGCTTCAATGACGTTACTCATCCACAACTCTATTACCAAATCAGTGCTTTCCTATATCCTTTCCAAATCTAAATTTTTCCAACTTTTGGGAGAGAACGTCATAGTCTGATGACAACATGCTCATTAATTTTGTATGCAGAACAAATCCACAATTCAGAATACTGTACTATGTGTATAAACTCGTAAAGAATAAAAAGGCGCAATATCATGACTGGAACATTACACAAATAACCTGCACATAGGAGAAAGATGCTTATGATGTTTTGGTCCAACTTGCAAGCAACAATTTAGCAGGAACAGACCGAGCCGCAGGGGCGCTGACCCCCAAAACACTCTCCAGGTAAACTTACTAAAGCCACATAACATGAACTAGTTGAATATGTAAAATTACTGCACTGTTATTGCCTTATTAATCTTAAATTAGTCTTAAGTATGCCCAAAATGCTCTGCGTATGAAGGAGCTTTCGGCATGTTCTCCAAATTGTTACACACCTTTGTACAAATATGTATCATGCTAAAATAAATTTGTTATTGCTGTTACTCTTGTCGTTCCGTTCACCTAGCAATAAGTAGGTACCTGGGTGTTAGTCGACTGGTGTGGGTGGCATCCTGGGAGACAAGATTGAGGACCCCACTGGAAATAAGACAGAGAGTTCCTTGATGGCTCACTGAGTTATCCTAGGTGGCTAACACTACAGATTAAAAATCTGAACAAAATCTCATCTAATCTCTTAACATTATGCTGGGTAACCACTCCAATAAAATGTAAGTAAGGTCTGCAGGATTGTAAATCAATCAGTAAGACAACATCTGATTCATCTCTGTAAATGAAGAGTGAGATACTTGGGCAACATTTGGGAATTTGTATCGAGGAAACATCTCACAAGTCCACTGACTTGGTAAAATGTTTCCTCAATAAAAATTCCCAATAAAAATACCTCAATAAAAACTTCCTCAATAAAAATACCTCAACAAAAATTTCCTCAAAATTTCCAAATGTTGCATGAGTGTCTCACTCTTCATTTACATGGATGAATCTCATGTTGTCCTACTGGTTGATCTACAAGACTGCCGACTTTACTTATACAGTGGACCCCCGGTTTATGATATTATTTCATTCCAGAAGTATGTTCAGGTGCCAGTACTGAACGAATTTGTTCCCATAAGGAATATTGTGAATTAGATTAGTCCATTTCAGACCCCCAAACATACACGTACAAACGCACTTACATAAATACACTTACATAATTGGTCGCATTGGGAGGTGATCGTAAAGCGGGGGTCCTCTGTATTTTATTGGAGCACAGTAGGGCCCCACATATACAGCAGGTTACGTTCCAGGCTACTGCTGGAAAGTGGACATCACCAGAAAGCAGAACGCCATTTTTTCCACTTAAAATGCATATACTAAATGCCAGATGACAAGTTTACACTAACATATATTAAGTTAGCAACAGAACTAGGTATTCTAAACAATAAAAAGTAAAATACACACACAGTACATTCATTACTTACCTTAAAATATTTGTAGTCTTAATGTTGGGTGAGACGTGAATAGTATTTATTCGTAGGAAGTCAGGTGTGGGAGGTATGGTAGCCAGCCAGGCCAGGCCACCCCACCCACATGTAATATACGTACTATGACATTTAAAGCACCCTAGAGCGATAAAATGCATATACAGTACACTCATTACTTACCTGAAAAAAATTTGTAGTCTTAATGTAAGGTGAGAGGGGAGTAAATGAGGTAAAACGAATAAATGAGCGAGAATGAGTAAATGAGAGAGGAGAGAGATGCAGAGTTATGCAAACAAGCAGACGAACACGTCTGGTTTGGTTCATATACACATATCATATTTATGTTGATTTATTCTACTGCATAAAGTTGTACATAATAAAAACAACATTACAATTAATGGTTCAAGCAGTAATATTTCATGGATTGACAGATGTTTAATAGGCTAGAGGTCATATATTATTATTATTAATATTATTATTATTATTATTATTATTATTATTAATATGGCATCCTCAAGACTAATACCACACTCTTAGTGATTTTAATGTGAGAAAGGCTTGGACTTCCAGCATGTGAGAACATGTTAGATAGGAGCAAATGAAGGCAAATACTTTATAGGACCTAATATGCTGTTGGAGTGTGAGCAAGGCAACATTTGTGAAAGGGTTCAGGGAAACCAGCAGTTTTATAATTGTAGTGTAAGTGTGCCTCGGACAAGACAGTGATGGAGTGAATGATGGTGAAAGTTTTTCTTTTTCGGGCCACCCTGCCTTGCTGGGAGACAGCCGATGTGTTAATAAAAAAATATATATAGCCTCTCCTCACTTAACGATGGAGTAATGTGCCTAAGACAACGTCAGTAAATGAATTCGTCTCTACACAAGGAGAATACTATAGTGGTGGTGGGCTTGTGTTAACCATCTTCGATATTGTTTTAATGTCGCCTTTGCACCATTTATAAAATTTCTGGTATATTTTTAAATGTTTATACAGTAGTGTACTGTATATTGTAATAAACAGAACAGAGGAAATCAGCTCTAATATACAGTGGACCCCCGCATAACGATGGCATCGCATAGCGATTTTTCCGCATAACGATTACTTTTATCGCAAAATTTTTGCCCCGCATACCGATTAAAAACCCGCATACCGATTTTCGTCCGAGACGCGTCCAATGTGCCCTCAGCCAGCCTCACATGTGCCGCTCCGTCCCATTGTTTACCAGCCAGCCTCCGCGGTAACATCCAAGCATACACTCGGAATATTTCGTATTATTACAGTATATTTCGGTGCTGTTTCTGGAAAATAAGTGACCATGGGCCCCAAGAAAGCTTCTAGTGCCAACCCTACACCTCAAAGGGTAAAATTACTATAGAGATGAAGAAAGAGATAATTGATAAGTATGAAAGTGGAGTGCGTATAGCCGACCTAGTCAAGCTGTACAAGAAACCCCAATCAACCATCGCTACTATTGTGGGCACAAAAGACAATCAAGGAAGCTGTTCTTGCCAAAGGTTCAACTGTGTTTTCGAAACAAAGATCGCAATTGATGGAAGATGTTGAGAACTCTTATTGGTGTGGATAAATGAAAAACAGATAGCAGGAGATAGCGTCTCTCAAGCGATCATATGTGAAAAGGCTAGGAAGTTGCATGACGATTTAATTAAAAAAATGCCTGCAACTAGTGATGATGTGAGTGAATTTAAGGCCAGCAAAGGTTGGTTTGAGAGATTTAAGAAGCGTAGTGGCATCCATAGTGTGATAAGGCATGGTGAGGCTGCCAGTTCGGACCACAAAGCGGCTGAAAAATATGTGCAGGAATTCAAGAGTACATAGAAACTGAAGGACTGAAACCTGAACAAGTGTTTAATTGTGATGAAACAGGCCTGTTCTGGAAAAATGCCAAGCAGGACCTACATTACTCAGGAGGAAAAGGCACTCCCAGGACATAAGCCTATGAAAGACAGGCTTACTTTGTTGATGTGTGCCAATGCTACTGGTGATTGCAAAGTGAAGCCTTTATTAGTGTATCACTCTGAAAAATCCCAGAGCGTTCAGGCAAAAGAATGTCCTCAAGGATAATTTGTGTGTGCTGTGGAGGGCAAACAGTAAGGCATGGGTCACTAGGGAATTTTTCTATAACTGGTTACACCATGCATTTTTCCCCCAATGTGAAAAATTACCTAACTGAAAAGAAATTAGAACTTAAGTGCCTCCTGGTGTTAGACAATGCCCCTGGTCATCCTACAGACGTGTCAGAGCGACTTTATGGGGACATGAGCTTCATTAAGGTGAAGTTTTTGCCTCCTAATACCACTCCTCTCCCGCAGCCCATGGACCAGCAGGTTATTTCCAAATTCAAGAAACTGTACACAAAAGCTCTGTTTGAAAGGTGCTTTGTAATGACCTCAGAAACTCAACTGACTCTAAGAGAGTTTTGGAGAGATCACTTTAATATCCTCAATTGTGTAAACCTTATAGGAAAGGCTTGGGAGGAAGTGACAAAGAGGACCTTGAACTCTGCTTGGAAGAAACTGTGGCCAGAATGTGTAGACAAAAGGGATTTTGAAGGGTTTGAGGCTAACCCTGAGAATCCTGTGCCAGTTGAGGAATCCATTGTGGCATTGGGAAAGTCCTTGGGGGTTTGGAGGTTAGTGGGGAGGATGTGGAAGAGTTGGTGGAGGAGGACAATGAAGAACTAACCACTGATGAGCTGCTAGATCAACTTCAACAGCAAGAGGCCACACCTGAGGAAATTGCTTCGGAGGAGGGGAGAGAGAAATTGAAGAAGTTGCCTACTTCAAAGATTAAGGAAATCTGTGCAAAGTGGCTTGAAGTGCAAACCTTCATGATGAATCTAATCACCCTCACACAGTCATTGCGACCGTGCTGTGGATTATTACACTGACAATGTTGTGGAAACACTTTAGGATCAAGTCCTAAATGAACGAGAGGTACAGCACTATGGACAGATATCTTGTGCGAATGAAGTCCAGTGACTCTGAAGCTGGAGTCCCTAGTGGCATTAAGAAGAAGAAGGGAAAGTAAACCCCAGAAAAGGACTTACACCTCAAGTCCTAATGGAAGGTATTCCCCTTCTAAACACTAACACACTCTCTCCCCTCCTCCCTCCTCATCAATCATCACCAATCTTCAATAAATTTAAAGTGGTCATTAATTGTGCATGCCTTTTATCAGTTTGTGTGTATAAAATTAACATTTCATGTGTAAAAAAAAAATTTTATTTCATACTGTTGGGCGTCTTTGCACGATAAATTTATGTCCTATTTATTTCTTATGGGGGTAAAATTGATTCGCAAAACGATTATTTCGGCATAACGATGACCCCTCTTGTCACGGCTTAAGATCGTTAACCGGGGGTCCACTGTAACAATATTTAGGTATGCATTTAAAACTGGTCAGAGAATCCGTCATAAGTTCGAGTCATCAGCGAGACGAGTGTATGTTTGCAAGTGAGGAGAGGCCTGTATGTATAAAACATATTAAATAAGATTAAAAACAGATTGAAATTTTGGAAAGTTTCACAGACATAATGGAAAGACATGGTGGCATCATGGAAAATGTAAACAAACTGGGGTAGGGCATGGTGATTGGTTTAGAAAGTTCAGGTGGGGGAGCCACCGAGTGAGGTTTAAATTCATAATTTGAAATGTCCATAACAGCAGAACCATACTGTCTTAGCTTACCCAACATGATGTTACTGTTGATTTACTGACAGTTATTTTATTGCCATTACACAATCCCTTCGTCCAAGTTTTCTCACTCATATGTGTACATCTTACGAGCCACCATTTTTGATGTATACAGTGGACCCCCGCATACCGTTGGCATCACATAACGTTAAATCCGAATACCGCTACATTTATCGTCCAAGATGTTTGCCTCGCATACCGCTAAAAGACCATTTCTCAATGCTGTTCTTCCAAGACGCGTCAATGTGCGCCCTTAGACCCAGCCTCACATGTCTCGCCGGTGGCATTGTATACCAGCCAGCCTCCGCGGTAACATCCAAGCATACAATCGAAACATTTCGTATTATTTACAGTGTTTCTGTGATTTTTATCTGCAAAATATGTGACCATGGGGCCCCAAGATAAGCTTCTTAGTGCCAACCCTACAGGAATAAGGGTAGAATTAACTAATAGAGATGAAGAAGAGATCATGATAAGTCTGAAAGTGGAGTGCCGTGTCTCCGAGCTGGAGCAGGTTGTATAGTAAACCCCAATCAACGCACGCTACTATTTGTGTGGCAACAAAAGGCAATCAAGGATGCTGTTCTTGCAAAGGTTTAACTGTGTTTGTCAAACAGAGGATCCAAGTGATGGGAAGATGTGAGAGACTGTTATTGGTGTGGATAAAAGAGAAACAGATACAGAGATAGCATCTCATCCTAGTGATCTATAATAGAAAGGCTAGAAGTTGCATGAGATTTAATTAAAAAAAATGCCCTGCAACATTGATGATGTGAATGAATTAACGCCAGCAAGAGGTTGGTTTGAGAGATTTAAGAGGCGAAGTGGCATCTCTACATGAGTGTGATAAGGCATGGTGAGCTGCCCAGTTCGGACCACAAAGCCGCTGAAAAATATGTCAGGAATTCAAGGAGTACATAGAAACGAAGGACATGAAATCCTGCAACAAGTGTTTTAATTGTGAAAAACAGGCCTGTTTGGAGAAAATGCCAAGCGGACCCTACATTACTCAGAGGAAAAGCACCCCAGGATCTATAAGCCTATGATAGACAGGCTACTCTGTTGATGTTTCCAATGCTTACTGTGATTGCAAGTGAAGCCTTTTAATTAATGTATGCACTCTGAAACTCCAGACCGTTCTGAGGGCAAAGAAATGTCCTCAAGGGAAGAATGTGTTGTGCTGTGGAGGGCAAACAGTAAGGCATGGGTTCACTAGGGACTTTTTTTCTATGACTCTGGTTTACTTCACCAGCATTTGCCCCCAATGTGAAAGATTATCTCTCTAACTGAAAAGAAAATTAGAACTTCCTAGTGCCTCCTGGAGGTTAGAACAATGCCCCTGGTCATCCTACAGATGTGGCAGAGCGACTTATGGAACAGAAATCATTAAGGTGAAGTTTTTGCCTCCTAATACCACTCTCTCCTACAGCCCAATGGACCAGCATGTTATTGCAACTTCAAAAACTGTACACAAAAGCTCTGTTTGAAAGTGCTTTTGTAGTGACCTCAAAACTCAACTGAAGTTTCTAGGAGATAGATCATTTTAATATCCATCATTGTGTAAACCTTAATAGGTAAGGCTTGGTGAGGAGTGACTAAGAGGACCTTGAACTCTGCTGGAAGAAACTGTGGACAGAATGTGTAGGACCTCTCTCTATATACTCTCTATGAAGGGTTTGAGTAGGCTAACCCGAGAACTATGCCAGTTGAGGAATCCATTATGGCATGGAAAGTCCTTGGGGTTGAGTTAGTGGGGATTAAGTGGAAGAGTTGGTGGAGGAGGACATATGAAGAACCTAACCACTGATGAGCCCTTTTTTTGAATAGATCAGCTCAACAGCAAAGGCCAGACCCTAGAAACTGTTCGAAGGAGGGGAGAGAGAAATTGAAAGAAATTGCCTACTACAAAGATTAATTGAAAACAGTGCAAAGTTGGCTTGAAGTGCAAACTTCATGGATGCAAAATCCACCCCTCACACAGCTATTGCAAGCCGTGCTGGTGACTATTACACTGACAATGTTGTGACACACTTAGGGAAGTCAATAAAGGAACGAGAGGTACAGGCCACTGTGGACAGATATGTTGTGCGACCAGAACTCCAGTGACTCTGAAGCTTTCCTAGTGGCATTAAAAGAGAAGGGAAGTAACCCCAGAAAAGACTTTGGACACCTCAAGTCTTAATGGAAGGATTCCCTTCTAAACACTAACACCTCTCTCCTCCTCCCATCCCCATCAGATCACATCACCAGATCTTCTCTAAAAGTAAGTGTCATGTAAGTTGTGCATGCTTTTTCAGTTGTTTTTGGTGTATTAAATTTAATATTTTCATGTGGTAAAAAAATTTTTTTTTTCATACTTGGGTGTCTCTGCAAGAGATTAATTTGATTTCCATTATTTCTTATGGGAAAATTCATCGCATAACGATAATTTCGCATAACAATGAGCTCTCTTCACGGAATTTAATATCGCTATGCGGGGGTCCACTGTATATACTGCATAAATTCCTAAACGGCTTCAAATCAAGCAGAGAAAGCATGGAAGGCCCACATGTTAGAGAGATGGAGTCTGTGTGGTCACAGTGTGCACCATATATAAACAAAAAACCTGCAGCATACAGTGCATGAGAAAAAAAAAAACTGTGCCGTTTTTGTGGTCTATTTCGTATAATATTTATGGTATTAGCATTCTTATTTTTCTTGTACTCATTTAATAGAATGAGGAAAAACATATTATAGAAATAGAGTGATTTTGATTTGGTTTTACTATGAAAGAACCTTGAAATGAGCTCTAAGTATGGGGAGAATGTTTCGTGATTTTTGCCAATGTTCAAAAGTAACAATTGATGTCCATCTTTCCATAAATGTCCAAAGTACCCATTATCTAATATGCAGTTCATGATATGGGCTGAACAATATTGATGACAATTATTATACTATCTGCAGTAGTCTGCATAACAGTAAATCTCTATTTTTTGTTTGGAATAAAAAGTCAAATAGAAAGCACAGTAATATCAGAGGGCCTGGAGACGTGACTGATGAACAAAGAATTGTTATTTGTTAGAGCCAGGAATGGTCCTGCATTGTTCATTCTGGACCCTATTTTGAATGTTATATTATTTAATTTTTGTGAAATTGGCCAAATCGCAGATTTTTCTGACCACGTTATTGGGTAGTTGAAATCAGTAAATGGGCAGTTTCCTGTACTCAATCGATAGAACATCTAACTCATCCACTCATCCCTCGACTACTTACCCTATTACCAAACCAATACTTTCCTATTTCCCTTTCAAAATCTAAACTTATCTTTAAATCCATTACGGCGGGTTCTCTCATGGAGAGATATTCTCAAACCTGTTAATAATCCCTTTATTATACCATCTTCCACTTATACACTTCGATACAGGTCCCCTCATTCTTCGTCTAACAAGTGATGTAACTTAGTAAGTCTTCTCAATCTTTTTCATAAGGAAGATTTCTAATGCTATGTAATTAAATTTAGTCCATCCTACGCTGAATGTTTTCTAACGAATCTATGTCCCATTCTGTAATATGGAGACCAATCTCTCTCATCTCTCAATCATAATCTAGGTGAGGCTTACTAAAATGATTAATAAAGCTGCAGTATGACCTCTGGACTTCTGTTGTCACACTTCTTGATATAAATCCCCAGTATATCTATTTGCCTTATTACGTACGCTAGGCATTGCTAGTCTTGGTTTGAAGGTTGCTGCCCTTACATAAACTCCAAGTCCTTTTCGCAATCTGTATGGTTAATCTAACATTATTTAACTTATAAGTGCTAGGGTCTATGACGCTCCCCGATGCTTCAGAACCTTGCATTTATCTACATTGAACTGCATCTGCCACTTTCTGACAAAGATAGAGTGTCTAAATCAAAGCTTTTTCTTGGGTACAATGATACTGGGAGAGTTGTGGCAAATATCCTATTAGTGGGATGGGATTGTGAAGGACCTGCCTAGTATGGTCAACGCCTGCTGCAGTGTTCCTCCTTCTTATGTACTTAGATCCTATTCCTTAATCCTCTAGCCCTTCATTCAACGACCTCCCTTGAGGGTAGGGGGGGGGGGTTGTTTGTTTGAAGTTCACATCCTGTTTAGGGATGGATGCCAGAAGCAAAAATCGACTGAGCGACTGTTTCGTAATCCTGAATAAATTTGCATTGGGGCATTTGTTAAGCGAGGTTTCACTGCATCTTATTCACTGTCTGTAATCATAACAACCATTAAATAGTATACTGAATGTATTCAAAATAAGAATGCAAGAATGAAGGAACACGCAGCAGGCCTACCTGGCCCATTGCGAGACAGGTCCAAGTCACCTCCCACTTAAACCAACGACCCACCTAGTTTGGTCAGGGTCAGGTTCACATCCACTTAAGGAAGGAACATGGCCATAAAACCTATTAGATACAATGCATTCATGGTGGCAGCACCCAACTCAAACTCCCCCCACCCACATCCCACTCGTTTACTTATCCAACCTATTTTTAACAACAACTACACGACGTCTTAGTTTCTATGAGTTGGTACTCGGGAGTTTGAGTTCCACTCATTCAGCAACTCATTACCAAACCCAGTGCTCTCCTATTCCTTCCCTGGAATCGGAATTTTTCAAACTAAAACCATTGCTGCGAGTCCTGTCTTGGGTAGATATTTTTAGCACGCTATTTACGTTTCCTTTATTTATTCCTGTTTTCCATTTATACACCTCAATCATATCCCCCCCTAATTCTACACCTTTCTAGAGAGTGCAGATTCAAGACCCTCAGTCTATCCTCATAGGGAAGATTTCTGATACATGGGATTCAAACTTTATCATCCTCCTTTGTACATTTTCCAGTGCATTTATATCCATTCTGTAATATTTTTTTTATTTATTATCACACTGGCCGATTCCCACCAAGGCAGGGTGGCCCGAAAAAGAAAAACTTTCACCATCATTCACTCCATCACTGTCTTGCCAGAAGGGTGCTTTACATTACAGTTTTTAAACTGCAACATTAACACCCCTCCTTCAGAGTGCAGGCACTGTACTTCCCATCTCCAGGACTCAAGTCCGGCCTGCCGTTTCCCTGAACCCCTTCATAAATGTTACTTTGCTCACACTCCAACAGCACGTCAAGTATTAAAAACCATTTGTCTCCATTCACTCCTATCAAACACGCTCACGCATGCCTGCTGGAAGTCCAAGCCCCTGCACACAAAACCTCCTTTACCCCCTCTCTCCAACCTTTCCTAGGCCGACCCCTACCCCGCCTTCCTTCCACTACAGACTGATACACTCTTGAATGTCATTCTGTTTCGCTCCATTCTCTCTACATGTCCGAACCACCTCAACAACCCTTCCTCAGCCCTCTGGACAACAGTTTTGGTAATCCCGCACCTCCTCCTAACTTCCAAACTACGAATTCTCTGCATTATATTCACACCACACATTGCCCTCAGACATGACATCTCCACTGCCTCCAGCCTTCTCCTTGCTGCAACATTCATCACCCATGCTTCACACCCATATAAGAGCGTTGGTTAAAACTATACTCTCATACATTCCCCTCTTTTCCTCCAAGGACAAAGTTCTTTGTCTCCACAGACTCCTAAGTGCACCACTCACTCTTTTCCCCCCATCAATTCTATGATTCACCTCATCTTTCATAGACCCATCCGCTGACACGTCCACTCCCAAATATCTGAATACATTCACCTCCTCCATACTCTCTCCCTCCAATCTGATATTCAATCTTTCATCACCTAATCTTTTTGTTATCCTCATAACCTTACTCTTTCCTGTATTCACCTTTAATTTTCTTCTTTTGCACACCCTACCAAATTAAACCACCAATCTCTGCAACTTCTCTTCAGAATCTCCCAAGAGCACAGTGTCATCAGCAAAGAGCAGCTGTGACAACTCCCACTTTGTGTGTGATTCTTTATCTTTTAACTCCACGCCTCTTGCCAAGACCCTCGCATTTACTTCTCTTACAACCCCATCCATAAATATATTAAACAACCATGGTGACATCACACATCCTTGTCTAAGGCCTCCCTTTTACTGGGAAAAAATTTCCCTCTTTCCTACATACTCTAACTTGAGCCTCACTATCCTCATAAAAACTCTTCACTCTGTAATATGGTGACCAAAACTGTGTACATAATCTAAATGAGGCCTAACCAAAGATATATAGAGTTGAAGAACAACCTGAGGACTCCTGTTATTGATGATCCTTGATATGAAGCCAAGGATTCTGTTTATTTTTATGCAGCACTTTTGCACTGCTGTCTTTGGTTTTTAGATTACTGCTAACCAGGACTTCCAAAGCCTTTTTGCAATCAGTAACATTAAGATCTACATTATTAGTTTTTACATGTGGCAGGGTTATTTTCTTGTCCAATGTTTAGAACTTTGCATTTTGTCTATGTTAAACTGCATCTGCCACTTCTCCGACCACTGCATCAGTCTAATCAACTCTTTCTGGAGTGCTCTAATGTCCTCATTAGAATGAATTAGGTGACCTATTTTGGTGTCAACAGCAAACTTGCTTATGTCTATTTATTCCCTCATAAATGTCACTTATATAAATTGTGAACAACAAAGGGCCCAACACTGACCCCTGTGGAACACTGCTTATGACCCACCCCCACTCCTGATTTCTCCCCATCAAGCAAAGTCTCTGCTGCCTAACTGTCAACCACCCCTCTAACCTGGAAAAAATTTCTCCTATTGGGTTGTGCCTTAATTTTCCTCAATAGCCCTGTTGTGGAACTCTATCAAAACCTTACTGAAGTCTCATTACCTGTAATCATAATCCAACCTGTAATTTCCTTAAATTAAAACTTGATAAAAAGTTCTATAGAATGTATTTAAAATGCTATTCAGTTCTCTTGTGATCCTTGGGACCTTTGATAAAACCTTTGAAGAGTTTCGAGAGTTTATCTACTCTCTGAGCCTGGCCATGGGCTGGGCTCGTCTGGTATTTGCCTGGGCAACCAGGCTGTTTCTGTTGGAGGCCTGTGGCCCCACACATCCATCACAGCCTGGTTGATCTGGCAAACCCGGTGAAGATACTTGTCCAGTTTTCTCTCGAAGGCTTCTACACTTGTTCCAGCCATGTTTCTGATATCTTCTGGTAAGATGTTGAATAGTCTGGGATCCGGGTGTTGATACAGTGTTCCCTTGTTGTCCCCACTGTTTCCCCTGCCCTCACTGGGCTTATTTTACACTTCCTCCCACAAATTTTGCAAAGGTGTTTGACAAATGCGATCATGGAGTGATAGCGCACAAAATGAAGGCCATGGGCATTACGGGGAATGTAGGCAGATGGATTTTCGGTTTCCTAACACACAGAACACAAAAAGTGAATAGGGCAAGATCCAACATCAGTGAGGTCAAAAGCTCAGTGCCCCAAGGCACTGTCCTGGCACCTCTGCTGTTCCTCATCCTTATAGCAGACATAGACAAAAACACCCAGCACACTTTTGTATCATCAGTTGCAGATGACACTAAACTAAGCATGAAAGTCACTATGGTAGAGGACACTGAAAAAGTACAGGAAGGCATAAACAAGGTTTTCCAGTGGGCAGTGGAGAAGATGACAAGTTCCAGCTGCTTAGGTATGGAAAGAATGAACTCAAAAAGACCACTATACAGTGGACCCCCGGTATTCAATATTAATCCATTCCTGAGAGCTCATCGAATACCGAAAATATCGAAAAGCGAATCAATTTTCCCCATAAGAAATAATGGAAATCAAATTAATCCGCGCAAGACACCCAAAAGTATGAAAAAAAAAAATTTACCACATGAAATATTAAGTTTAATGCAATAGAATAATTACAATAACAACAATAACAATAGAATAATTGACACTTACCTTTAATGAAGATCTGGTGATGATTGATGGGATGGGAGGAGGGGAGAGTGTCGAAGTTGTTACTGTTTAGAAGGGGAATCCCATTCCATTAGGACTTTTCCGGGGTTACTTCCCTTCTTATTTTAACGTCACTAGGACCAGCTTGAGAGTCACTGGACATCTGTCACACAACAAATCTGTCCATAGAGCTCTGTACCTCCCGTTCCTTTAAGATTTGTCTAAAATGGGCCATAACATTGTCATTGTAATAGTCACCAGCACGGCTTGCAATAGCTGTGTTAGGGTGATTTTCATCCATAAATGTTTGCACTTCAACCCACTTTGCACACATTTCCTTAATTTTTGAAGTAGGCACAATGGATTCCACAACTGGCATAGGCTTCTCAGGGTTAGCCCCAAACCCTTCAAAATCTTTCTTAATTTCCATACTAATTCTCACCCTTTTTACCACAGGGTTGGCACTAGAAGCTTTCTTGGGGCCCATGGTGACTTACTTTACAGAAACCAGCACCAAAAACAGTGATAATATGGAATGTACCGAATGTATCCTTAGATGCGTGCACACTGCCTGGCTTGTAAACACTGGCACACATGGGGCAGTTCAGGCCACACATGGACACGTCTCGTACGAATCACATCGAATACCGGGTTTTCGATCGGATACCGAGGCAAAATTTTTGCATTAAAATGCATCGAATGCCGGATTTATCGGATACCGATGCCATCGAATACCGGGGGTCCACTGTATACAAAACTCAAGAGGATCACCAAATAGAATGTAAGGAACACATAAGAGACCTGGGAATAATTATGTCAGCGGACCTTTCTTTTAAAGATCATAACAAGACAAAGATCACAACAGCCAGGAAGATGACAGGGTAGGTATTGAGAACTTTCAAAACAAGGAAAATAATGCCGATGGTGGCACTCTTCAAATTGCTAGTGCTCACTCACTTAGAATATTGCTCAGTGCTGATGGTCCCGTTCAAAGTTTACCTGGAGTTTACCTGGAGAGAGTTCCGGGGGTCAACGCCCCCGCGGCCCGGTCTGTGACCAGGCCTCCTGGTGGATCAGAGCCTGATCAACCAGGCTGTTGCTGCTGGCTGCACGCAAACCAACGTACGAGCCACAGCCCGGCTGATCAGGAACTGACTTTAGGTGCTTGTCCCAGGGGCCAGCTTGAAGACTGCCGGGGGTCTGTTGGTAACCCCCCTTATGTGTGCGGGGGAGGCAGTTGAACAGTCTCAGGCCCCTGAAAACTTATTGTATGGTCTTTTTAACGTGCTAGTGACACCCCTGCTTTTCTTTGGGGGGGATGGTGCATTGTCTGCCAAGTCTTTTGCTTTCGTAGTGAGTGATTTTCGTGTGCAAGTTCATTACTAGTCCCTCTGGATTTTCCAGGTGTATATAATCATGTATCTCTCCCTCCTGCGTCCCAGGGAAAAACAGGTTTAGGAACCTCAAGCGCCCCCAGTAATTGAGGTGTTTTATCTCCGTTATGCGCGCCGTGAAAGTTCTCTGTACATTTTCTAGGTCGGCAATTTCACCTGCCTTGAAAGGTGCTGTTAGTGTGCAGCAATATTCCAGCCTAGATAGAACAAGTGACCTGAAGAGTGTCATCATGGGCTTGGCCTCCCTAGTTTTGAAGGTTCTCATTATCCATCCTGTCATTTTTCTAGCAGATGCGATTGATACAATGTTATGGTCCTTGAAGGTGAGATCCTCCGACATAATCACTCCCAGGTCTTTGGAGAAATATCAGAGCTGGAACAAATACAGAGATTGTTTATGGCTCACACTGAGCCTGTAAAGCACCTAAACTACTGGGAACGCCTGCAAGTCTTGAACATGTATTCAATGGAGCGGAGGAGAGAGAGATACATGATAATATATACCTGGAAAATACTCGAGGGCCTGGTCTCATATCTGCACACTGCCATAACAACATACTGGAGTGAGAGATATGGGAGGAAGCGTAAAATAAACCCAGTGAGGAGCAGGGGTGCAGTGGGAATAAGGGTCCCCAGACTATTCAACATCTTACCAGAAGATATCAGAAACATGGCTGGAACAAGTGTAGAAGCCTTCAAGAGGAAACTGGACAAATATCTTCACCAGGTCCCAGATCAACCAGGCTGTGATGGATATGTGGGGCAGCAGGCCTCCAGCAGCAACAGCCTGGTTGACCAGGCAAGCACCATCAAACCTGGCCCATGGCCAGGCTCAGAGAGTAGATAAACTCTCAAAACTCTTCAAAGGTATATCAAAGCTGTGACAGGCATGATCGTCCTGCTCTAAAACCATGCTAGTTTGGGTTATGCTGGTTTTGCTGGTCCATGAAATTTGTAATCTGCCGTCTCATCACTCGAATATTTTTATGATGTGAGAAGTTAGGGCTACTGTTCTGCAATTTTTAACTTATGCAAAGGAGCCATGTCTGCACTCTTTAAGGCCTCTGGTATTTCACCTAAATCTAATCTCTTTCTCCAAAAAATGCTGAGTGCTCGTGCTAATGGTATTTTACACCTCTGTGCCCAAAGTAATTCTTAAATTCTTTGTTAGTCACTTACAGACCATATATACAAGCAATCAATTAATTTTGTCTTATTAGCCTAAGATAGGCTTAAGTTTGCCTGAAATGCTTTACATACTAAGTTAGAGCTTTCTGCATGCACATCTAAATGTCACCCCCATCTCTGTGCAAACATTGTACCATGTTAATAAGTAAGTAAGTAAGTAAGTTTATTCAGGTATACACAAATACAGTTACATAGAATTATCATACATAGCAGCATATGTGTAGAGAACCTAGGATAACCCAAAAAAGTCAGACAGAGTGACTTATTTCCATTGGGGTCCTTTACTTGAACTTGAACAATTCTGAGGCATCATGGTTAGCAGAAGCACTTTCTCCACTAAATTGTATATTGAAAAGCTGATGATGCATTTTAAAGCTGTGAAATCATCCTGCACTAAACACTCTTTGAATCTTTCCTTCTTACTCACACACTGCATTATAGTATAACTGGGTTTTCCCTATATCATACGGGCACTAAGTGGAACTCTCTTTTTTTTTTACACAGATCAATTGTACATGCTATAAGCTGTTATCATACCTCAGCTCATTTCATAGCCCAGCCCTATCTAAGGTATACTACCACCCCCAGGATGCTACCCACAACAATCAGTTAATACCCAGGTACCTACTCACTGCTAGGTGAACAGGGGCAGCTCAATGTTTCCACTTGACTGGGGACTGAATCACAGACACCCAGTGCATGAGCTAAATGCATTACCAACCAACCCCAATCATTCACTGATATCTCCATTTTATTTAGCTATATTTTTCTCTTGACATTCTTTTCAGCACATTAGTTTCAGGGTAACCCAAAACATACTGTCTTACGCTCTCCTCATTATCTTGAATTGTAAGAATAGTTGACTCATTAACATCAGCAGTAAGGGCCATGGTATTTTGTTTTGGTGTTATTTTAATATCCAGAAATGAGATGAGGCAATGAAAATATTCAAAATATAGAGTGACAGACACACAGTAGAGAGAATGGTATGAGATGAGCCCACAAACTCACTGAGTGGGTGAACCATGGGTTCACCCACTCAGTGAGTAAAGTGAGGAAAGGAGGAGTCATACCTAAGGCTTCCCTAAAGCAATGAAGATGCGTCCGGTGCAGAGGAGAATTTTTCCACATGCAAACCAGTCCGATTTCAAAATTTTGGTATGATTTGTTGTTTCAAACTGATTTAATGATCTTCAGTTTTATTCAATGATTGAAAAAGATGTTGAAAATACAGGAAGTTACTTAGTTATGGTAAAGTTCTAATGGAACAGTGTAGCTTAACAATGATCTAAGATAGACTGAAATGCTATCTTAATGTTCCTCTCTTAAGTAAGGGTTTGTGGTAACTGATCAGCCAAAGCTGCATGACCTTTTATTCCTGTTTTCAATCTAGGCTAAATTTTCTATGGGTTTTATAAATATTTTGCCTTCCTAGATGATTATACTAATTAGGCACAAGAATAATTTCAATAAAACAACAGTGACAAGTAGATAAAGTTTTGTTCAGAGTTTTAACCCCAGAGGGATAACTACCCAGGATAACCCAGGGTAGGGAGGATTAGCCACCCAGAATAACCTGGGGTATGGAGGATTAACCACCCAGAATAACATGGGGTAGGGAGGGTTAGCCACCCAGAATAACCCAGGGTATGGAGGATTAACCACCCAGGATAACATGGGGTAGGGAGGGTTAGCCACCCAGGATAACATGGGGTAGGGAGGGTTAGCCACCCAGGATAACCTGGGGTAGGGAGGGTTAGCCACCCAGGATAACCTGGGGTAGGGAGGGTTAGCCACCTGGGATAACCTGGGGTAGAGAGGATTAGACACCCAGGATAACCTGGGGTAGGGAGGGTTAGCCACCCAGGATAACCTGGGGTAGGAAGGGTTAGCCACCCAGAATAACCTGGGGTAGGGAGGGTTAGCCACCCAGAATAACTTGGGGTAGGGAGGGTTAGCCACCCAGAATAACTTGGGGTAGGGAGGGTTAGCCACCCAGAATAACTTGGGGTAGGGAGGGTTAGCCACCCAGAATAACTTGGGGTAGGGAGGGTTAGCCACCCAGAATAACTTGGGGTAGGGAGGGTTAGCCACCCAGAATAACTTGGGGTACGGAGGGTTAGCCACCCAGAATAACCTGGGGTAGGGAGGGTTACCACCAGAATAACCTGGTAGGGAGGGTTAGCCACCCAGAATAACCTGGGGTAGGGAGGGTTAGCCACTCAGAATAACCTGGGGTAGGAAGGGTTAGCCACCCAGAATAACTTGGGGTAGGAAGGGTTAGCCACCCAGGATAACTTGGGGTAGGGAGGGTTAGCCACCCAGAATAACCTGGGGTAGGGAGGGTTAGCCACCCAGGATAACTTGGGGTAGGGAGGGTTAGCCACCCAGGATAACTCAAGGAAGTCAGTGCATTATTGAGAATTGTGTCTTATTTCCATTGCCCAAAATGCCTAGGCATGCTAGTGGCCGTCTTTGTAATTAATATTTTATGATATGTAAACCACACATTGTAAGCTTTGCAAGGAAATAAACATTTTTATTTGCACTGGAGTCCTTCAGTCTTGTCCCCCAGGATGCCACCCACACCAGTCAACTAACACTCAGGTATCTACATGCTTGTTAGGTGAACAAGGACAGTAGGTCTAAGGAAACATACCCAATGTTTCTACCCAGTTGCGGACTGAACCACGGATAACCCACAACAGTTCAGACAGAGTGATTAACTTCCCTATGGTCCTGGAATAACAATGATTATTTAACCTATAGGAGTAAAAGATTTTTGAAGATTATGCAGATAAGTAATTTTGAAGGGTTGATAATCCAGAAAATCAATCTGTGCAACAGGTTCGTTCAGTTCTTTGCTATTAGCTCCTTCATAAGGAACAAAACACCTTAGCGCGACTACCTAGTGGGACCACGTCCCCAGTATCTAACCGAACAAAGTGGGAAGACGTATACTAGAACCCGCCCCACACTTTGCCTCGCACAGCTTCACTTGGAGGCACTCGATGTTATGCACAAGAGGCTTATTCCTAGAAAACGGAGAGTAGAAGTAAAATAGCAGAGCAGGCGCTCCTTTACCGGCGACGGAAGAAACAACAGAATACAGAGCGGCTCAAGCGGTCAATATCTCTGAAATGCGTAGCGGAGACACTGCGTCAGCGCAATAGCAAGCATCGAACTTAAGCTAAAAGAATCTTTAGGAGTCAGGCATCGCGGAAGAATCAAAGCCTATAAATGAAAATCGAAAGAAACCCAAGTAATTCTTCTCCTAACCAACACACAATCGCGCAACAACGTCCAGTATGGGCCCTACTTAAACAGACGGGTCCTACACAGATGACAGCAAGGAAATGAGTGAGTACTCAAGTCACAATATGACTCAGTTTTTAGCAAGCGCAAACCAGACTGAGCTCGTCGAAGATCAAAATTATTTTATATGAGAGAGCCACAAAATTTGCTTAACACACGCCTTCGCTGTAATTCCTGCCGCAAATGACTTCGAAACGGCGAATAAATGCATGCCCATGCACTCAGCCCCAGGGCCAGCCTCATGGACCTCTGTGTTCAGCAAGAACTGCAAGAACCCTATCACGAGCCTTTTCCATCCTAAGGAGAGGGCGCATGGACCGGGGGTCGTCCCACCGTTACTAAAAACAAAGAATAGCCCATACACAAGGGGGCCGTACCGCAACAGCACAGAACTACAGGACACTAAGCTCCACAATCCCCAATCATAACCACTTTGCACGGGGTCTACGAAGCAGATCACCACGCATCTAGAAACCCATCAGTTACACAAACCAGGGCCCCTGGGATTTAGGAACAGTTGCTCCTGTATGTCTCAACTATTGGACACTACGACACAGGACCTAATGCACTAGGGGGAAAAAAAAGACAAAAAGAAAGCAGATGGAATATATCCGACTTGCAAAAGCCCTTCGACAAGTGTGACCTGGCGAAAATAGCGCACAAAATAGCGGCTAAACGGATAACAGGAAAAAGGATCGGTCGCAGGATCTATTAATTTCACACTAACAGCCACACAGGCGGAAGTTGTCCATAGAGTAACGTCCGAGAAGCTACGGTGAAAAGCTCTGTATTCCACAGGCACAGTACTCGTCCCATCTTGTACCTCATCCTTTTATCGACTAGACAAGGGATTTCAGCCACAGCACCGAGTCTTCCTTTGCAGATGACACCGAATCTGCTGACAGTGTCTTCATTGCAGGGGACACTGCAAAGCTCCCAGGGAGACATCACCAAACTATCAGTGGGCTGCAGCAAAAATATGTCGATCAACGATGAGAAATTTCAAATACTCAGATATTGGTCAACATGCGGAACTTAAATCTTCCTAGGTCCAACACAAAATCTGGCCACAAAATTGAGCGAAACACCAACGTCAAAGACCAGGGAGTGATTATGTCGGAGGATCTCACCTTCAAGGACCATAACATTGTACACTCGCCATAGCTAGAACCAGACAGGATGGATACTTGACTTCAAAACTAGGGAAGGGCCAATCCATGATGCACTCGTCAGGTCACTTGTTCTATCTAGCTGGAATATTTGCTGCACACTAACAGCACCTTTCCAGGCGGTGAAATGCCGAACTAGGAAATGTACAGGATAAATTCACGGCGCGCATTCACGGAGATACAACACTCCTCAATTATAGGGGAGAGCTTGAGGTTCCTAAACTGTATTCCAGGAAACGCAGGAGGAGAGGATACATGATTATATACACGGAAAATCCTAGAGGGACTAGTACCGAACTTGCACACGAAATCACTCACTACGAAAGCAAAGCCTTGGCAGACGATGCACCATACCCCCAATGAAAAGCAGGGTGTCCTACACGTTAAGAGACCCATACAAAACTGTCAGGGTTTCCGAGACTGTTTCAACTGCCTCCAGCACACATAAGGGGGATTACCAAACAGGACCCATGGGCAGTCTCCAGCTGGGCACAGGACAGCACCTAAAGGTCAGTTCCGGATCGCCGGGCAGTGGCTCGTATGTTGGTTTGCGTGCAGCCAGCAGCACAGCCTGGTTGATCCGGCTATTGATCCACCGGAGGCCTGGTCTCAAGACCGGGGCCGCGGGGCGATGCCCCCGGAGCCCTCTTCTCCAGGTAAAACTCGGTAGGCCCTAGCTATCAATTTGCTGCTGGGTGTAGGAGACTTACTCATGTCTCTTCTTGCCCGGACATGCACCCCTGCCTTCTCCGCTATTAACCCGAATGCTCAATCATTGAGTTGGAGATACCTCTATGTGGTCCCCCACTGCGCCTAGGATAAGCTGGTAAGCCAGTGTGGCTTATTTCAATTGTGATTTCCCATGCTTCTTCTCACCCAGGATGGCTCACAGCATTTAACCTAACACCCCAGGTTACAACTTAACGCTAGGTGAACAGGGACCAGCAAAGATTACGATACACTCACCCTAGGTACCTACTTACTGCCAGGTGAAACAGGGCAGCAGAGTAAAGGTGGCCTACCACCTAGGTACTCTTATCGCTTGGTGAACAGAGACAAAGGTTCGACACTATCTGTATCCCCCCTCCCGGCTCACACCCGTGCTCTTCATTGTGAACCGAAGTCACTAACACTCGAGCCGATACGATGTAGTCAACCCTAGTCTTGACCTCAACTTCAAATGGACTTAATAAGAAATATAATCGCACAGGAAGTTGTAAACCCCACATGGCGTTGGGGTTACCTAGTGCCTGTGGAATGGAAGGCAGTTTCCATCAAGGCGTTCCAGTTCTTGGATCAAGACCTCTTCAACAGCCACCTTATTAAACAACCTCCCAGGAATCATACCTAGCACGCCATTATATTATACCCCTCCCCGGGACACGCGCTAAACCCACAGGAGGGGGTCACATACAGACATGGGTATGGGAGGTCATGAGACTTTGGACCCCCAGGGGACGGGTTAGGGTAGCTCTAAATCCTCAGATTAAGAGTCCTGCATGATAGACCTCTCTCAAAAAGGTATATTATTAATATTATAATCAGGGGAAGCGCTAAACCCGTCGGATTCTCGCGCTGTGGGGGGGGTTGGACGGTATTAAGATTAATTCATGGGAACTGTAGCAAACAGATCAATTCCCTAGATCAAGCGCTCCTCACCAGCGATCAAGGACCTCCTTGAGGGCCTTAAAAGTATAGAAAAAAAAGATTGCCAGGGAAATTTACTTACATAAACAGTGAAAAACGTGATGAGACACGTCCTATATTACACTAAAACCCCCTGCGGGTTTAGTGCACTCTGTGGCCACTCAGCGGCTCTTACCTCGCCTACTACCTTTCTGATGTTCTCTCTGAATCAAACCCCTGATATATTCCTAAAACCTGGCAATAGTCTTCAAAAATCCTTTTGTTTACTTGGTTGGGATTAGGCTACGCGGCACGAGGAGGCGCACCGTTGCCAGCACGATCCCCTTATGCTAGATAAAGTAATCAAATCTTTATATAAACAATTAAAGCTTGTTGTAATCATTAATTAAATTAGCGTCCCTGCAGTATAACTAGACCACTAATAAACCCTGTTACGACAGTAGCGCAATAAAGGCACACCGGCGGGTCGTGAACCGGTCAGTCTTAAGTCGTCAGTTTGTTTACTAAGCGATGTCAGTAATTCGGTAATTACATCGAACTTTAACCTTTTATGGCTCACTATCCCTTATTCATTTATTATTTATTTATTTATTTTATTTAAAAATTTGAGCACCTACAGAGGTACCAACAACACAGGTTAAGAGCAGTATGCCAAGGCCCTTATACTCTGCATAGCATTAACGGGCTGCTTAAAATAACTTAAGATTAATCAGCAATGATGAAATCAGTGATAACAACATTAATTTAAACAGGTTACTATAAAGCACAAGTGAGTATGTACAAAGGACAGGTCATATGGTTTTGCATTGTTGTTTCATTTCAGTCGAATGGAGTATTCTGTTATATATATTACCTTGAAAATCCTTAGATATAAGGTAATCGGAACGGATGCCTGACACCCAGGTACCTACTTACTGCTGGGTGAAAACAGTGACAGCAAGGTGTAATGAGAAATATGTTCCATAGTTTTCACCCGTGCGGGGAGCGAACCCGGTCTTTCAGCGCGTGAGCTGAGGAAGCTACCAACGAGCCACGCGCCAAGGGTCGGCGATCCACCATCGTGGGAAAAGTTGGGGTATATTTCCTTCTATGCAGTCCTAGTTGCTCACCTCGCCGCCAGTACTGGGCGTTAGTCAACTAGTATGGGTCGCATCCTGGGGTACAAGATTACAGGAGGTAAGTTTATTTAAGTACAGGTACAATAAGTACAGTTATAGAAATTATTGTGATTGCATCATTATACACAGTAATAGTATTAATTCAGGAAGCGAGCCAAGGTTTCCTAATGAAATGCAAGCTGCAGAAAAAGTGCCTAATGAAAGAAGCTTCACCAACGTCAAAGACCTGGGAGATGTCATGTCGGAGGATCTCACCTTCAAGGGAAAAACCTTGTATCCATCTCATCTGCTAGATAAAATGACAGGAAGGATACTGAGAAACCTTCAAAACTAGGGGGCAAAGCCCTTGATGACACTCTTCAGAGTCACTTGTTCTTCTAGGCTGGAATATTGCTGCACATTCCAGCACCTTCAAGGCAGGCGAAATTGCCGACTAGAAAATGTACAGAGAACTTTCACGCGCGCGCACAACGGAGATTAAAACCACCTCAAATATTGGAACGCCTTGAGCGTTCTAAACCTGTATTCCTGGCCACGCAGGAGTGGAGAGATCATGTTATATTCCACTGGACATGTAGCGGGACTGTACGACTTGCACACGAAAATCACTACTCAATTACGGAAAGCAAAAAGACTTGGCAGACGATGCACCATCCCCCCAATGAAAGCAGGGGTGTCCCCGCGTTAAGCGACCATACAATAAGTGTAGGGGCCCGACCCGAGACTGTTCACTGCCTCCCAGCACACATAAGGGGGATTACCAACAGACCCCTGGCAGTCATCAAGATGGCACTGGACAAGCACCTAAAGTCAGTTCCTGATCAGCCGGGCTGAGCTCGTATGGTTGGTTTGCGTGCAGCCAGCAGCAACAGCCTGGTATGACAGGTTGCTCCCAGTGAGGCATGGTCTTCAGACCGGGCAGCGGGGGCGTTGACCGGAAACTCTCTCAGGACCTCCAGGTAAACAGAAAGTACCTAATGAATAAGTACCAAATAGGCCCCCAAAGAATGAAGGCTGCGGAAAGGTCCTAAGAACGCAGTACAGAACGGTCCCTAATCAATTAAAGGTCCATGCGGTACCTAATGATAAAGCAGCATGAAGGTATAATGAATGGAGCTTGCAGAAACTAATGAATGAATGAAAGTTACATGAATAAAGCTACAGGATACCTCTAACGGATGGAGCTTTACAGAAAAAACCTTAAATGAATGAAACTACAGAAGGGTACCTAATGAATGATGAAGCTCCGATAGGTAGGGACTAATTATGAATGACTATGTAAGGGAAAAGAATGATTTTGTTAGTAACTTACATGTACTATTAACGCAACATTCCTGTACCTATTAGCCGTAACATTATGTACTATTACTCTACCATTCATGTGCCTAATACGAACATTATGTACCTATTACTCTAACGTTATTGTGGCCCGGTGGCCTGGTGGCTAAAGCTCCGCTTCACACACGGAGGGCCCGGTTTCGATTCCGGCGGGGTGAAAAATTCGACACTTTTCCTTCCTGTAGTCCTGATTCCCCTAGCAGCAAATAGGTACCGGGTGTTAGTCGACTGCGGTGTGGGTCGATCCTGGGGGACAAGATTAAGGACCCCAATGGGAAATAAGTTCGATGTCCTCGATGGACGCCTGACTTTCTTGGGTTACCCAGGCTGGCTCCCCTCGGGGATACCATCCGCCCGAAAATCATATCTTACCTATTCTCTATCAATTATGTACCTATTAGTCAACATTCCATTTTCCTATTACGTACATTTATGTCTATTACTCTAACATTCATGTACCTAATACTCTACATCCATGTCCCTTTACTAGAACCTACAATACCTAATATCTGTAACATACATGTACTATTACTCTAACATACAAGTACCTATTATACTGTAACATGTACCTATTACTGTAACATATATTACTATTATACTGTAAATACAAGTACTATTATACTGTAACATTAATGTACTATTTATGAAGCAAATGTACCTATTACTGAAACATTACAAAGACTATTACTGAAATATCCATGTGCCTATTACAGTAACTACAAGTACTTAATACTGTAAACATTACAAGTCCCTCTTACTGACGCTAACGTACCTATTTTCTTTCGCATACAAGTCCGATTCGGTATCCTACACGTACTATTTCTGTAACGTCAAGTACCTCTTACTGTAGCTACAAGTAGCATTTCTTTAGCATACAAGTACTTTTATACTGTAACCAAACAGTACCTATTTCCTGTAACAACAAGTACCTATTACTGTAGCTACACGTACTCTTTCTTTCGGCATACCAGTACCTATTATCTGTAACATACAAGTACCTATTACGAAACAGAACAAGTACCAATTATACTGTAAACTCAAGTAACCTATTACTGTAACTCACACGTAACTATTTACTGTCACATACATGTAACTATTCCTGTTCTAACATACATGTAACTATTACGTAACTGACATGTAAATTTTACTGTAAATACCAAGTAACATTAATGAAACTACAAGTAACTATTTACTGTAACATTACAGTAAACTAGTACTGTAAATACAAGGGGTAACTATTACAGTCCCTACATGTTAAAACAATTACTGTAAATACAAGTAACTATTACTGTAACATACCACGTAACTATTACTGTAACCTACATGTAACTATTACTGTAACATACATGTAATATAACTGTAACATACATGTAACTCTTACTGTTAACATAACAAGTAACTATTACTGTAACATACAAGAAAATATTACGTAACATACATGTACTATTACTGTAACATACAAGTAACTATTACTGTAACATACAAGTAACTATAACTGTAACATACTTGTAACTATTACTGTAAACATACAAGTAACTAATTACGTAACATACATGTAACTATTACTGTAACATACATTTAACTATGATGTTAAAACATACATGTAACTATTACTGTCACATAAAGTACCTATTACAGTAACGACAAGTACTATTTTACAGTAAACATACAAGTAACTATTATACTATAACATACATGTAACTTTACTGTAAATCATGTAACTATTCCTGTACCCTCAAGTACCTATTACGTATACATACATGTAACTCTTCTCGTGTAACATACAATTAACTATTACTGAAACAAACAAGTTACCTATTACTGTACATCCATGTAATATTATGTAAATACAAGTAACTATTACTGTACATACATTTAACTCTTCCTGTACTTACATGTAACTATTACTGTAAAATACAAGAACCTATTACTGTTACGTACATGTAAATATTACTGTAACCAACGTCACTATTAACTGTCACATAATGTAACTTTACTGAACATACATGTACTATACTGTACATACAAGACAACCTATTCTGTAACATACATGTAATATTACTGTAACATCCATGTAACTATTACTGTAAACTAATGTACCTTACTGTAAACCATAATGTAACTATTAAGTGACCTACAAGTAACTATTACTGTAACATACTGTAACTATTCACTGTCACATTCACACGTACCTATTACTGTAACGTCCTGTAACTCTTACTGAAAACTACCAGTAACTATTACGTACCATACATGTAACTCTTTTCTGTTAACATTAATGTAACTATTACTGTAACATACAAGAAACTATTACTGAACTCATGTAACTAATACTGTAAACATACATGTAACTATTATGTAACATCCATGGGTCACTTACTGTAACATCATTGTAACTATTACTGTTACATACAAGACACTAATACTGTAACATAATGTCCCTATTACTGGAACATACATGTAACTAATACTGTAACTACAAGTAACTCTTTACTGTAACATACCTGTAAACTCTTACTGTAACATACATGTAACTATTATTGGTAAATACAAGTGACTATTACTAGTCCATACTGTCCCTCTTACTGGTAACTACATGTCACTCTTATTGTATCATACAAGTGTATTACTGTTGTAACATACATGTAACTATAACTGTAAATACAAGTAAACTATTACTGTAACAAAATGTACCTTATACTAGTAACATACAAGTAACTATTACTGTCACACCATGTAACTATACTGTAAACATTACATGTAACTATACTGTAAATACACCTGTCCTTATTACTGTAAATACATGTAAACTATTACTGTAACATACAAGTAACTATTACTGAAACATTAATGCAACTTTATTGTACACATACATGTAAACTACTTTACTGTAAACAAACAAGTAACTATTATGTACTACAATGCAATATTATGTACACATACAAGTAACTTTACTGTAACCTACTGTAACTATTACTGCAACGTCCTGTAAATCTTAATGTAACATCAAGTAATATTTACTGTAACTACAAGTAACTATAACTGTCACATACATGTAACTATTACGTAAATAAATTGTAAACACTATTACTTGAAACATCAATGTACTATTACTTGTACCTACAAGTAAATATTACTGTAACATACATGTAACTATTACTGTAACAAACTGTAACTATACTGTACATACCTGTAATATTATGCTGTAACCTACATGTAACTAATACTGTAAATACTGTAACTATTACTGTAACATACATGTAACTATTACTTGTACATACATGTAACTATTATTACTGTAACATACATGTAACTATTTTACAGAAACTAATGTCACTATTAACTGTAAATCCAAGTAACTATTTACTGTCATACATGTAACTATTACTGTCTGTAAACATACATGAAACTGTTCTGTACATACAGGTAACTCATTACTTAACATACAAGAATATCTGTAACCTACTGTAACTGTTACTGTACATACATGTAACTATTACTGTAACATCAAGACCCTGTTACTGTAAATACTTGTAACTATATGTCACATACAGTAACTATTACAGTACCCTACTGTAACTATTACTGTAACATATGAATGTTACTGTAACATTACATGTAACTATTGCTGTAACCTACAAGTAACTGTTACTGTAACATACATGTACCTTTTACTGTAAGTACAAGAACTTTTACAGTAACATACATGTAACTATTACTGTAACATACAAGTCACTATAGCTGTAATGTTCAACATACTGAAACTATTACCGTAACATACATGTCACTGTTACTGAAAAACAAGTAATATTACTGATACTACAAGTAACTATTACTGTAACTACAAGTAACTATTACTGAGACATACATGTAACTGTTACTGTACCATATAAGTAACTATTACTGTAACTACAGTAATATTACTGAAACTCCCCATACCTATACTGTACCTTACAAGTCACTAATGCTGTAACCATCATGTAACTATTACTGTAACATACATGTCCTAGTTCTGTACATAACAAATATCCTAATATTGTAACCTACAAATACTATTGCTCTAACATACAAGTAACTATTACTTAACATAAATGTAACTATGTCCTGTCACATACCTGTCACTGTTACTGTAACATACATGTACTCATACTGTAACATAATGTAACTGTAGTTTAACATACATGTACTATTGCCTAGAACATACAAGTAATGTTTACTGTAACATACATGTAACTATTACTGTAACGTACCGTTTACCTGGAGATTTACCTGGAGAGAGTTCCGGGGTTCACGCCCCCGCGGCCGGAATGAGACCGGCCTCCTGGTGGATCAGCGCCTGATCAACCAGGCTGTTGGCTGGCTGCCGCAAACACATACGAGCTACAGCCCGGCTGCTCCGGAACTGACATTAGGTCAGTGCTGTCAGTGCCAGCTTGAAGGACTGCGGGGTCTGTTGGTAATCCCTATGTGTGCTGGGAGGCAGTTTGAACAGGTCTCGGGCCCCCTGCACTTATTGAATGGTCTTTAAACGTGCTATGACACCCTGTTTACATTGGGGGGGATGGTGCATCGGTCTGCCAAGTCTTTTGCTTTCGTCGTGGGTGATTTTCGTGTGGCAAGTTCGGTACTCGTCCTCTTGGATTTTCAGGTGTATATAATCTTGTAACTCTCCCTCTGCGTTCCAGGATACAGGTATAGGAACCTCAAGCGCTCCAATAATGAAGGTGTTTATATTCTCCGTATGCGCGCCTTGAAGTGTCTGTACATTTTCTGTGTCGAGCAATTTCACTGCTTGAAAGGTGCTGTTAGTAAGGCAGCAATTATACCAGTAGATAGAAACAAGTGATGAAGAGTGTCATCATGGGCTTGCCTCCTCGTTTAGCAGGTTCTCATTATCATCCTGACATTTTACTTAGCAGATGCGATTGATACATGCTTGCGTCTTGAGGTGGTGAGATCCTCCGAATGATCACCCCCGGTCTTTCGCTAGGTGTTACGCTCTCTTTTGAGCAAGACTTTGTTTAGTTACTTGATGCCGCTTTAATTTCTCCTGTTTACCATATCTGGGTAATTGAAATTTCTCATCGTTGAACTTCATATTGTTTTCAGCAGCCACCTGAAAAGATTTGGTATGTCTGCCTGGAGCTTAGCAGAGTCTGCAATGGAAGCCACTGTCATTCAGATGCGTGTATCATCTGCAAAGGGGCAGACCCGGTTGTGAGGCTGACATCCTTGTCTTCTATGCGGATATAAGGATGAGGACCAAGATGGGAGCGAGTACTGTGCATGTGGAACAGAGCTTTTCACCGTAGCTGCCTCGGACTTTACTCTGTTGACGACTACTCTCTGTGTTTGTTAGTGGTGAGGCGGAGAATATAGATCCATCGACCGGACTTTTCCTGTTAGTCCTTTAGCACGCATTTTGTAACGATTACTGTAACATACAAGTAACTAATGCTGTTACATCATGTAATCTTACAGTACACACATGTAACTGTTACTGTAACATACAAGTAATATTACTGTAACTTACATGTAAACTGTTACGGAACATACAGTAACTCTTGCTGTAACATACATGTACAACTATTACTGTCACACCAGGTAACTGTTACTGTAACATACAAGTAACTATTACATAACATAAGTCATGTTACGTAACATACAAGTAACTATTACTGTAACATACAACGTAACATCTTACTGGACACATAAAAGTAACAATTCTGTAAATACATGTAACTGATACTGTAACATATAAAGAAACTTTATGTACATACAGTTAACAATTACTCTCACCTACACTTCCTATTACGTAACATACAAGTAAACTATTGCCGTAAATAATGTAACTTTTACTGTAACATACATGTAACTATTATGTAACATACATGTAACTATAACGGAAAAATACATGTAACTATTACTGTAACATCAAAAACAAAATTACTGAAAAATACTTGTAATATACTGTAACATACTGTAAACTATTACTGTAAATACATGTAAACTCTTACTGTAACATACAAGTAACTATAGCTGTCACCTAATGTAACTATTACTGATAACATTACATGTAACACAACACTATTGCTGTAACATACATGTAAACTATTACTGTAACCTACATGATAATATTACTGTAAACATACATGTAACTATTACTGTAAACATTAACAAGTAACTATTGCTGTACATACATGTACTATTACTGTCACATACATGTAACTATTACTGTAACATACAAATAACATATTACAGAAAACTAATGTAACTCTACTGTAACCTAAACATGTAATAATACGGAAATACATGGATCTATAATTTCACATACCAGCACACAGCGAGTAGTCGTCAACAGATTAAAGTCCGAGGCCGTACTGTGAAAAGTTGTATCCAAAGGCACAGTCTCGTCCTCTTGATCCTCATCTCATATCCGACCATAGGCCAAGGATGTCTCCCCCGCACGTGTCTTCCTTTGCTGATGACCCGAATCTGCAAGACAGTGTCTTCCATTGCAGACATGCAAGGGCACAGGCGGCCATTCAACACATCTTTCCGTGGGCTGCAGAAAGCACCACTAGAAGTTTCACGATGAGACATTTCAATTCTCAGATATGGTAAAAACATGAGGAAATTAAATTCTTCATCAGAGTACAAAACAAATTTGGCCCCAAACTCGAGCGACCCCCCCACCGTCAAAGGCCCTGGGAGTGATTAGTCGTAGGATCTCAACTTCAAGGACCATACCATTGTATCACTCGCATCAGCTCAGAAAAACTGACAGGATGGATATGCGAACCTTCAAAACAAGGGAGGCACGATGATGCCATTTCGGTCCTTGTTTCTCTAGGCTGGAAATATTGCTGCACTCTAACAGCACCTTTCAAGGCAGGTGAACTTGCCGACCTAGAAAATGTCAGAGAACTTTCATGGCGCGCATAACGGAGATTAAAACCTCAATTACTGGGAGCGTAGGTTTCTCAACCTGTATTCCCTGGAACCGCAGGGGGAGAGATACAAGATTCAAATCTACACCTGGACCATCCTAGGGACTCGTACGACTTGCCACCGAACCGACTCACTCCGCAAGCACAACGATTGGCAGGGGGATGCACAATCCCCCAATGAAAAGCAGGGGAGTCTGCACGTTTAAGAGACCATACCATAAGTTGTCAGGGGCCGCGAGCTGTTTAATGCCCTCCGCCCCCTACGGGGGAATGCCAACGACCTGGCCGTTCCGAGGCCTGGACAAGCACAAAGTCATTTCTGCTCAGCGGGTGTGGCTCGGTTCCGTTGGTTTGCGTGAGCAGCAGCCACAGCCTGGTTGATCAGGCGCTGGTCCACCGGCGGCCAGGTTCCAGACCGGGGCCGGGGCGTTGACCCCGAAACTCTCTCCAGGTACTGTAAAACATACCATAACTATTATTGAAAATACAAGTAAATCTTCCTGTAAATACAGGTCCCTCTTACCCAGCCACCCCCCATCATACCAAATAACTCTTACTGTAACATCATTGTAAAACTATTCCTGGTAACCTACAAAATAACTATTTACAGTACATACATGTAACATAATACTGTAACAATAATGTAATCTTACCTGTAAACATCCCTGTAACAATTACTGAAACATACAAATAACTATTACTGTAAAAAATACATGTAACTATTACGGACCCTACAGGTAACTAATACTGTCAACCTACACCACACTCATACAGTACATACATGTAACTATTACTGTAACATACAAATAACTCCCACCCCCATTACTGTAACCTACTGTAATATTTACTGTAACCTACACCTTACTCTTACTTTACCATACAAATAACTATTACTGTAACTACAAGTGAACTATTACTGTAACATACATGTAACTATTACTGTACCATAAAGTAACTATTTTGTAACATAATGAAACTATTTACAGACCATTACAACTAATATTATGAAAACTAATGTAACATACTGTAACATACATGTAACTATTACTGAAAAATACATGTAATATTACTGTAAAACATACAAATTAACTATTACTGTAACATACAAATAACTATTACTGTAACATACAAGTAAGTCTTATGAAACATAATGGAGGCAAGCCATGATGACACTCCTTCTGTCCACTTGTTCTATCTAGGCAGGACTATGTGCATACTCACAGCACCTTCAAGGCAGGTGACATTGCCCCCGACTAGAATGTACAGAGAACTATCACGGCGCGATCACGGAGATCAAACCCTCCAATATTGGGAGTGCTTGAGGTTTTTCCACCAATAATTCCCTGGACGCCGGGCGGGAGAGATACATGATTATATACACCTGGAACATCCTAGAGGGATAGTCCCGAACTTGCACAGAAAATCACTCACTACCGAACAGCACAGACTTGGCAGACGATTGCCCATCCCGCCCATGACAAGCGGGGGTGTCACTAGCACGATTAGAGACATACCATAAAGTGGCAGGGGCCCGAGGAACTGTTCAAGCTCCAGCACACTAAGGGGGAATTACCAACAGACCCCGGGCACAGTCTTCAAGTGGCACTGGACAAGCACCTCAGTCAGTTCCTGATCAGCCGGGCTGTGGCTGTAGTTGGTTTGGCGTGCATCAGCAGCAACAGCTGGGTTGCTCCGGCGGCAGTGATCCACCAGGAGCCTGACACAGGGACCGGGCCGCGGGGCGTTGAACCCCCGAAACTCTCTCCCGGTAACCTCCAGGTCATATTACTGTACACCATAAAGTACTGTTATGTAAATACCAGTACCTATTTCTGCAAACATACAAGTAACTATTATGAACATACATGTAACTATTACTGTAACATAAATGTCAACTATTATCCTGTAACCTACATGTAAAACTGTTACTGTAAACATACTGTAACTAGTTACTGTAACATTAAGTAACTATTACTGTCAATACAAGTAACTATTACTTTAAAATACAAGTTAACTATACTGTAACTAAAGTAACTATTACTTGTAACATCAAGTACTATTTTACTGTAACATACAAGTACCTATAACTGTTAAATTACATGTAAGTGATACTGTTATCCACCTACCATGTAATATTACTGTAACATACATGTAATATACTTTATCATACAAGTAACTATTACTGTAACATTACATGTAAACATTACTGTACTTCATGTAAGTCGTTACTGTAACCTACTTGTAACTATTACTGTAAATCCATGTAACTATTACGTATCATACAAGAAACTATTACTGTTGTAACATTACATGTGAACTGTTTACGTACATACATGTACTAATACAGTAACATACAATAGTCATATATGAAACATAAAAGTAAACTATTACTGTAACATACCAGTAATATTACTGTAACATACTAACTATTACTGTAACATACAGTAACTATTACATTTAAACTAAGTAAACTATTAAGTCCAAAAATGTAACTATCCAGTAAAACCTGTAATATTCCAGTAACATCCCTGTAATGTTATGTGTAACATTTGTACAAAAATTATGTACCCTCATGTAACTATTACTGTAACATACATAAACTAAAATTAAGTACATACATAAAAAAAGTTGGGCTGAAAGGGTACATGCCTTGATGCTGGCCATGTAGACAGGAAACTGTTAAGGCTGGAGGTGATGCACTGGTAGTCAGTAATGTGGGGGCTGATAGTAGTGCTGGTCCTGGGAGAAGTTAATGGTGAAGCTGGCGGGTGCTGTCAGGGAGACATAAGGTGCAGTTGATGCGCTGTCCTGGGAGACAGAAATGGTAAGTGGGGTGCTTCTTGGGAGCAGTAATGGTAAAAGTGGAGGTGCTGTCCTGGGAACGTAATGGTGAAGCGGAGGTGCGCCGGGGAGCAGTAAGGGTAAGCTGGGGGTGCGTCCGGGAGACGTAATGGTGAAGCTGGAGGTGTGTCCTGGGGACAGAAAAGGGTGAAGCTGGAGGGTGTCTCCTGGGGACAAAATGGTGAAGGGAAAGGGTGTGTCCAGGGGACAGTTATGTTGAAGTGGGATTTTGTCCAGATAGTCGGGATTTTACGGGGAAGGAATACATATAAATTACTTTCATAGGGGCCGGAGCCGTGGGGGGAAACAAGTGTAGTCAAGATAAGAAAAAAACCCAATTTGCAAACTAGAAATCCACAGAAAATAGCAAAAAGAACCCCACTAGCATAGTGAGGATATATTCTAAAAAAAAACTGGTGGGAGCCCCATTGTTGTGCTAGGGAGGAAGAAGAAAGCAGGTAAACATGCCCCAAACGGGGAATACGTCACAGAAACCCAAGGAAAACGGAAACCCAAAGCTTGGCCATATAGCATTGGTATCTGCAGACATGGGAAATCGGGAAAAAAACAGGGGGACTGAAACTAGACCCCCCTGAAAATGCCGTGCCCATATGAAAACAGGAAAAGCAAACTTCCCCCGTAGTTTTTTTCCCCCTGAAATGTGTACCTCTTCATAAGGAAAGACGTGCAAATAATTTAAAAATTCCCCAGGACACCTTCAAAAGGGGAAAAAAAGATAAAAAATTCCAGGGCCGGGGAAAAAAACCTGGGTACCCGCCATTAAGAGGAGGGATTTTTAGTCCGGGAAGGAAAAAAAAACTGGCAGGAAATTGCAGAAATCGACCCAAATCCAGTCATTCCTGGAGGGGAACCAAGTCGATGGCCTCCACCCAAACCAACAGTACAGATATAATCCCAAAAAAAAAAAATACCCCCCAGTACCAACAAACCCCCAGTCCGATGACATTTTTCTCTTTTCAAATGTAAATATTAAACAACTAAAAGTACAGGGGTTTAAAACTAGCAACAAACAAAAAAAATACCCCTTTTATCCCTGGAAGCTTGCAGAGGCAAAGGCAATGTTTGGGCTTTTACGGATCCCCCTAAAGGGCCTTGGCAACGAAATAGGGTCCCCGGTTTCAACCCATACAGAGTGACAGAGTGAACAGGCAAAAAGGGGGGGGGTTTGGCCCCGTACATTGCGAGTCACTTGTTTGCACAGAAATGCTTAATGCCTCAAAAAGATGTTTACCGGGGTTTAGGAGAGAGTTCCGGGGGGCAACGCCCCCCCGGGGCCCGGTCTGTGACCAGCCTCCTGGTGGTCGAGCTGATCAACCAGGCGTTGGGGCTGCACGCAAAAAAACGTACGGCCACACCCCGGCTGTCGGAACACTTTAGGTGTTTGTCCAGGCCAGCTGAAGACTCCCAGGGTCGTTGGTAACCCCCCTTATGTGTGGGGGAGGCAGTTAAACAGCCCGGGGCCCCTGACATTTATTGTAGGTCTCTTAAGTGCTAGTGACACCCCTGCTTTTCTTTGGGGGGAGGTGCATCGCTGCCAAGCCCTTTTGCTTTCGTATGGTGATTTTTCTGTGCAAGTTGGGTATAGTCCCTCTGGATTTTCCAGGTGTATATAATAGTATCTCCCCCTCCGCTTTCCGGGAATACGGGGATTAGGAACCTCAAACCCCCAAAAAATTTAGGTTTTTATCTTTTGCCCCCGGAAAATTTCTCTGTACATTTTCTAGGTGGGCAATTTCCCCTCCCTTGAAAGGTGCTGTTAGGTGCGAAATATTCCACCCCAGATAAAACAGTGACCTGAATGTGTCATCATGGGCTTGGCCCCCCTGTTTTGAAGGTTTTCCCTTATCCATCCTGCATTTTTTTAGCAGATGCGTTGATACAATTTTTTTGGGCCTTGAAAGGGGAGATCCCCACTGATCTCCCCGGTCTTTGACGTTGGTGTTTCGCTCTATTTTGTGGCCAGAATTTTTTTTTGTACTTGATGAAGATTTAATTTCCCCTGTTTACCATATTGAGTAATTGAAATTTTTTCGTTGAAATTTATTTTTTTCTGCAGCCCCTGAAAAGATTTGGGTTGATGTCCGCCCGGAGTTTGAGTGTCTGCAATGGAGCACGTATGCAGATTGGGTTTTCATCTGCAAAGGAAGAACGGGCTTGCTGACATCCCGTCTATGTCGGATATGAGGATGGGAACAAGATGGGGGCGGTACTGTGCCTTGTGGAAAAAGCTTTCACCGTAGCTGCCCCGGGCTTTTCTCGTTGACGACTACTCTCTGTGTTTTGTTTGTGGGAAATTATAGATCCCCGACCGACTTTTCCTGTCATTCCTTTTGCAGATTTTTGCGCATTCGCCCTGGGCAACTTGCGAAGGTTTTTCAAAGTCTGTATATTTACTCTGCATTCTTTTTGTTTCTAGTGATTTTGGCCTTTCGTGTGATCCAAAATTTGCAGACAGGGCGACCTGTTTAAAAACCCCTTTGCCCTGGGTTGTGTAACTGATGGGTTTTTAGATGGGGGGTGATTTGCTTTTTAGGACCCCCTTTTAAAGATTTTTATGATATGGGTGTTAGTGCTATTGGTCTGTAGTTCTTTTGTTTGCTTTATGCCCCCTTTGTGAAATGGGGTATGTTGTTTTTTTTAGTAACTGTGGGGGCGACCCCCTGTCCATGTCCCTTCCTAGGATAAAAAGGCTCGTGAAGGGGCTTTTGAGTTTTGATGAACAGAGTTTTCCCTGAGTTGGCCCTGGGGGAGAAAGGGATGGGCATGTCATTCATCGCCGTTTCGAAGTA
>NC_069464.1:17068025-17085376 GCF_026875155.1 Cherax quadricarinatus | reverse complement strand
CGGGCAGAGCTGTTGCAGTACTCCTTCCTTTTCATGTGTCATATTGTGCTTTCAGCTGGTGAAGTGAACCGGAGGAAGAGATGAGCAACAACAGCCTGCCACCCTTGGCTCTGCCAGCTCCTTCTGCTGGCTCCGCCACAGGTATGTGTACCTTGTCATTTTATTTTTGACCTGTCGAACCTCACCACTTAATATGTCTATAATAATTCTCATGTACAACCTATAATAATTTTATTTATAATGGAGCTTAGTCAGCCATTAACGAATGTATTCAATGCGTCCATCCTTACCAGTGTTGTGCCAGAGATGTGGAAGATGGCTAATGTGGTTCCTATATTCAAATCAGGGGATAAGTCCACTCCTTCAAATTACCGTCCAATAAGCCTGACATCTATAGTGGGCAAGTTATTAGAATCAATTATAGCTGACATTATCAGAAGTCACCTTGAAGAGCATAACTTGATAAATGAATCTCAGCATGGATTCACGAGAGGTCGTTCCTGCCTGACAAACTTACTGACGTTCTTCAATAGAACATTTGAGGCAGTTGACAGTGATAAGGAATATGATATTGTTTATTTGGATTTTAGTAAAGCCTTCGACAGAGTACCTCACAAAGACTCTTAAGAAAAGTGGCAGCTCATGGTATAGGAGGTAAAGTTCTAGCATGGATTGAGGCATGGCTTACCAATAGAAAGCAGAGAGTTACCATTAATGGAGTGAAATCTGAATGGGGATTAGTCACTAGTGGCATTCCACAAGGATCAGTTTTAGGCCCTCTCTTGTTCATAATTTACATTAATGACCTTGATGAAGGGATTACTAGTGACATGAGTAAGTTTGCTGATGATACAAAGATAGGCCGTATAATTCACTCTGAGGAGGACATCAATGAACTCCAGGACGATTTGACAAATTAATGTCTTGGTCTGAGAAATGGCAGATGAAGTTTAATGTGGATAAGTGTAAGGTACTTGCCCTTGGTAATGAAAATAACCCTCGAAGCTATAATCTAGGTGAAGTAGAGCTTGGTCATACAGAATGTGAAAAAGACTTGGAATCATGGTAAGCAGAAATCTAAAGCCAAGACAGCAGTGCCTCAATGTGCGCAACAAGGCCAACAGATTACTTGGATTTATCTCAAGAAGTATAAGTAACAGAAGTCCAAAAGTTATTTTACAGCTCTATACATCACTAGTGAGGCCTCATTTGGATTATGCTGCTCAGTTTTGGTCCCCTTACTACAGGATTGGACATAGACTCATTAGAGAACATACAGAGAAGAATGACTAAAATGATTTACTGTGTAAGGAACCTCCCGTATGAAGATAGACTTAAAGCCTTAAATCTCCACCTCTGGAGAGGCGTAGAATGAGGGGAGATATCATTGAAGTGTATAAGTGGATGACGGGCATAAACAAGGAAGACATTAATAAAGTACTGGAGGGTGTCGAACCAGGTAAGAACCAGGAATAATGGATTTAAGTTGGATAAATTTAGATTTAGAAAGGACATAGGTAAGTACTGGTTTTCTAACAGAGTTGTAGATGCGTGGAACAGTCTTCCCAGTGGGGTGATAGAGGCTAGGACCTTGGGTAGCTTTAAGAAGAGACTGGACAAATATATGAGTGGGAGGGGCTGGGTTTGATTGGTGTCAAGGGGTACGGGAGTTATTTCTTGAGTAGCTTTAGGTAGATGTCGTTTTGATAAGGACCTGCCTCGTATGGGCCAGTAGGCCTTCTGCAGTGTTCCTACATTCTTATGTTCTTATGTTCTTATATGCTATCCCTGTTGTTATCATGTCATGTTCATACTGGGAGCTTAACATTGTTGAGGGTGTGGTATTATGTACATCTATTCTATTGTAGATGAATGGTTCACAGAACCGACACTTTGAAAAATTAGACAAATGTGCAACTTTTGGGGTTTTTTATTGGGGAAAGTTTCACCACACTTTTGTGGCAAAAAATTTTCCCCAAAAAAAAGGGATCCCCAAGAGTTCCCACATGTGTCTAATTTATAAACTTTTTATTTTTGTTAATGTCACCAAGGAGTACACTTCCATGAAACCCTAGCCCCTATTTTAAATACTGGAAACTTAGATGTACAGTAAATTTGGTGGTGAAACTATCCAAAGAAAAAAATACTTTTTTGTATAACCCGGGAAAGCTGAAAAACGGGAATTTTTAAAAACCCCATTTAAAAAAGGAAAAAATTTTATCTTTTGACATACTGCGTGTTCAACTAAACCCTTATTTAAGAACTCCTTTGAAAATTTTCCCTTTTTAAAAAAATTTAAAAAAAATTTTCCCTTTATCTGAACCTGCTTTAAGAGAATATTTAAAAAAAACCCCCTTTCACCTGACTTTAAATTCTGCATGCACTAATTCTTTTAAAACCCAAAATTTTTATAATCAGGAAAAAGCACCAGACAAGCCGGGCCCCAAGGCCGGGTCGGGGAGTAAAAAAATTTTCCCAGAATCATGAAAAAAATTTCCCCCAACATTATCTTTTTTTTAAAATTTCTTATTCCATTATATTGTTGTTTTTCTTTTCACCAATGTGTTTTCCAAAAATCATAACCACAAGGGTTTCATCCCTGTTGTTTAAGTGAGGCCCACCTGTACTTTGGATTAGTGGATTTTCTGCCCCAGTTATTTTTGGGGTGTGGTTTGTCTCTTCCCTGGGTATCAGTGAAAAAATTTCCCCCCTTTTCTCTCTGGGGTGTTTGGTTCTCATTTTATTTTCCCTGGGGGAACTTTACAGGGGGGCACCTGGCCCATAGGTTTCCCTTTTAACCGCTCCATTTTTCCCGTTCTGTGGATAATTTTTTAACAGTGTTTGGGGGGGAAGCTGGTTCAAAAACTCAGGTGGGGTTTTTTGGGCGTCTTGCTCTGCTGGGGCTTGGAAAGGGGGGTTTTTCCCACCGTTTCAAATTTGGGGAAACATAGGTTTTTTATTTCTTTTTCCCAAAGGGGAATTTTTTTTCCCTTTTCTCTCATGCCCAGCTTTGGGAAACAAATCTTCCTCGTGCCAGGGAAAAAGTCGGGGTTGATACGGGTTTAAAACTGTCATTGACCTGAAAAACCCCAAACAAAGAAAAAAAGGGATTGGATGTAGATAAAAAGGAGATAAAAATGGATATACAATTTTGCACATGTACAGTTGACTCTCCTTTCCTGAAAGAAAATCTCCCAAATTTTAATTATTTCTGTGTTTGCCCGAGGGAACCCTTATTCCAAAGCCCTGTTAAAAAAATTGCATTTAATATGCCTCTAACTTTTTAACTAGTAGTGGCTTTTAAAACCCCAGAAACCCAGCACCTTGGATTCACAGCTGGCATTATGCCCTTTAAACATGTCAGCGGGAAATTGACTATATAAAATTTTATGGAGCCCCAAGAGTGTTTGCATTAAAAAAAAAAAAAATTGTGGGTGAAATTTTTGTCCCACTTCATGAAATCAATTTGTGAAATGAAATCCCCCGGGAAAAAATGGAAGGAAAAAATTCCGGGGACTTTTAAAGGGAGAACTAGAGCAGAGACAGTTTTTAAAAATGTAAAAAGTTTCTCGCTTAGCAATCTAAGTCACCATTAATTCTCCCCACTGTGGACTTTTATCCAGGGGGAATTTTTTTCACAAGTTTAAACTTGGGGAAAGCATGAGTGACAGTCGTCAGGTGATTTTTGTTTGGGCCCCAAAATTTGGAAAGAAGTAAAGGGAAGTGCCATGTCATACCCTTTCAGAAAAGCCATCAATCCCGGGCCTTCAAGGAAATAGAAAACGTAAAGGGGCCCTTCCTGTACAATGGTCGGGTAATTTCTTTTTCCCCCAAAACACCCCAGGTGGGGGGGAAAAGTGGGCAAACCCAGCAAAGCTTTCATGGGTAGGCGATTTGCCCCCAAACCAGGTAAGAGACGAGGAAAGGGCCATGTCCCAACATCTGGGTATTTTATTGTAGACTTTTCCCGGCCACCCAGGGCTTTATAATACAAATTTCCAGGACTTTCCCTTGAAGCCCGTGGGAAACTATGTACAGAAGAGGGAGGAAAATCAGCCCTTTTAACCTAGGGTGGGTGGGGAACAGCATTTGGGTTGCTGTTGCACCTCCCTCCTGGGTTGAGGGACTTTTACCTCATCTTCTGTACATAGTTCTACTGTCTTCAAGTTAGTCCGGGGAATTTTATTGTTTAAAGCCATTTGGGATGGCAAAAGGGTTCTACAATAAAGTTCCCCAAAAGGTTCCCAAATGTTCTTACTCTCATCTTGTCGGTTTTTTATATACCTTTTCTTTACAAAAGGTAAGAGACTTTGTCTTTTTCCTGTGGTGGGTTTAAGAGACTTTGTCTTTTAAACCTATAACGGAAATGTGGCGTGTTAAAAATTTTAGAAAACGGCTCAAATAAGCTCAGTGGGAGAAAAGATAGTTGACCCGCCCGAACTGTGGCTGCAAAGGGTTCTTAAGCTGTCGCATAAGATAAAGTCCCCCAAAAGACCAATAATGGTTTTTTTAAATTATTTGTCCTGAAAACTGCGAAAAAAACCCCCTACATTTTTCCCCTTTTGCTGTTTTTAACTGAACCAGTAAAGAGGCTTTCCACCGCACAGCTCTGTGTTGTAACTGAAACTATGAAGTGGTTACCAAAACCACAGCTTGCTGTTGGAAACTAAACCACTGAAGAGGGTATACCACCGCACAGCTTGCTGTTGTAACTACAACCAGGGGAAGGATGGTATTCCCACCAGCACAGCTCTGCTTTTGTAACTGCAACCTGAAGATGGTTTTTTACCCCCCAGCCCCAGTTTCTGCTGTTGTAACTAAAAACCACTGAAAAATGGTTATACCCCCAGCACAGCTTGCTGTTGTAACTGAAACCTGGGGGAAGATGGTTTACCACCAGAACCCCTCGGCTGTTGTAACTGCAACCATTTGGGGAAAAAAAAAAGGGTTAAAAATTAACCCCCCGCAAACTCTGCTTTTTGTAACTGAACCCAAACGGGAAGATGGTATACCCAGCACAGCTTGTTTGTTGAAAATACAACCATTTGAAGTTGGTATCCCACCAGCCACCCTTTTGCTGTTGAAAAATTTGGCAACCACTGAAAATGGTTTTCCCACCAGCACAGCTTGCTTTTTTAACTAAAACCACTGAAGATGGTTTTCCACCAGCACAGCTCTCCCTTTTTGTAAAAAACATAAAAGGAAGAGGGTTTATACCATCCAAAATTTCTTGCGGTTGAACTACATATCCCAGTAAGCTTGTCTACCTCAAAAACAGCCCCCAGTTTCCAAAGCTAACAAAAAATGGAAAAAGGGTTGTGTTAGTTACACACCCCTTTTTTACAGCCCCGTCAACCATGCAGTTCATTTCCTCGGTAATTTTACCAGGAAAATTATCACGCTGAAAGGGCGTGTCAAAGCTAATGCAAATCATTTGAGTTAAGTATCTTGGTATTCGTTATATTTGTTGAAAATTGGCTTCCCAAAATAAGTGAAAATCCCGTATACAGCGTACAAGTTTGGGTTTATTATCGGGGTTTAAATTTCCCTTTGGTTTTATGGAGTCTTTTAAAATGTCAATAATACTTAAATTCAAAAATTTGGGATTAAAGTAAAAAAAGTGTTTATACACTGAAAACCCTGCACTTCCCCAGTGTTTATTTACGGGGAACGCCTTCTCAGTGTTTATTTCATGAGACATTCACTTCTGTGTTTTTACACTGAGACCGGGACTTTTCAGTGTTTTTATACTTTAGGGAAAAGCATCTTTTCAGTGTTTTTACAATGGAAAACGACTTCTCCGTGTTTTTACACTGAGACATGCATTCTCAGTGTTTATACACGGGGGCAACACTTCTCAGTTTTTTATACATGAGGGCCCCGCACTTTTCAGTTTTTTTTACACTGGGACACTCCCCTTTCAGTGTTTATTTTACTGAGACCCGCATTCTCAGTGTTTATACACTGAAGGGCACGCCCCTTTCAGTGTTTATTTCACTGAGACCCCTCATTCTCAGTGGGTTTTTATACTGAGACACCCCACTTTCAGTGTTTATAAAATGGACACGCACTTCTTTAGTGTTTATAACACGGGGACAAAAGCCCCTTCCCCAGTTTTTTATACAATGAGGCCACGCATTCTCGTGTTTATACATTGGGACACGCACTTTTCAGTGTTTATACATGGGGCACGCCTTTCGTGTTTATACCTGAGGGCACCCCACTTCTCAGTGTTATTTTTAAACTGAGACACTCACTTCTCGTGTTTTTACACTGAGAAACCCCCACTTGGTTTAGTGTTTATAACTGGGGACACGCATTTTCGTGTTTATTATGAGACCCGCACTTCTCAGTGTTTTTTTACACTAGACAGCCTTTTCAGTGTTTTTTCCTGAGACACGCACTTGTCAAGGGGGGTTTATACAAATGAGACACGCACTCTCAGGGTTTATACACTGGGACACGCATTCTAATTTTTTTTACACTGAGGGGCACGCAATTCTCAGTGTTTTTACACTGAGGGCACGAACCTTTCTCAGTGTTTATAACTGAGGGAAAGCACTTCTCAGTGGTTTTTAAAAAAAAAAAACTGAGACACGCCCCTTCTCAGTGTTTTACACTGAGACAAAGCACTTCTCAGTGTTTTTTCACTGAGAAGTGGTACAAAACGAAACTGACATTAATAAAAATTACTTGATTTTAATACGTTATAGTCCCCGCAGCTTTTTTTAAGTAAGTTTTATTTTGGTATACACAAATACAGTAAAATTTGAATTTATACCAGCCGCATGGGTTTGAGAACCCGGGATGACCCAAAAAAAATCAGAACAGTTTTTCAAATTTTTTTTCCCCTTCAGATTGTGTTTTAAAATTTTGTTTACATAAAAAATGATGCAAAAATTTGGAAAAAAAAAACCCAAAAAGTTTAAGATTGAGGGCACTGTGCAAAAATTTGGCAGTCTTTATTGAGGGAAAATATTACCATATGTTGCCAAGAAGATGTGAGAAACACTACTGGAACAAGTGTTACTGGAACAAATGTTGCATAGAAGATATGAGAAACACTACTGGAACAAGTGTTACTGGAACAAATGTTGCATAGAAGATATGAGAAACCTTGCTGGAACAAATGTTGCACAGAAGATGTGAGAAACACTACTGGAACAAGTGTTACTGGAACAAATGTTGCATGGGAAAATGGAAAAACCAAAATATGGAACAAATGTTACTTGGAAAAAAATGTTGCATTTGAAGTATTGAGAAACCTTGCTGGAAAAAATTTTTGCACCGAAGATGTGACAAACAAATACTGGAAAAAAGTGTTACTGGAAAAATGTTGTAGAAGATATGAGAAACACTACTGGAACAAGTGTTACGGAACCCCAAAAGTTGATTTTGAAGATTTGAGGGAAAACCCTTTCTGGAAAAAAAGTTGCAAAGAAAAATGTGACAAACAAAAAACTGGAACAAGTGTTACTGGAAAAAAATGTTTTCATAGAAGATTGAGAAACACTAATGGAACAAGTGTTACTGGAACAAAAGTTGATAGAAGATATGAGAAAAAACCCGCTGGGAAAAAATGTTGCACAGAAATGTGAGAAACCCCTAAATTGGAACAAGTGTTACTGGAACAAATGTTGCAAAAAGAAGTATGAGAAACCCTTTCTGGGGAAAAAATGTTGCACAGGATGTGAGAAAAAACTTGGAACAAGTGTTACTGGAAAAAAATGTTGCATAGAAGATATGAAAAACATACTGGAACAAGTGTTACTGGGGAAAAAATGTTGCATAGAAGATATGGGGAAACCTTGCTGGAAAAAGTGTTACTGGAACAAATGTTGCATAGAAGATATGAGAAACCCTTTCTTTGGAAAAAAATGTTGCACAGAAGATGTGAGAAAAAATTTCCCGGAAAAAGTGTTACTGGAACAAATGTTGCATAGGAATTGAGAAAACACTACTGGGGAAAAAAGTTTTTACTGGAACAAATTTTTGCATAGAAGAAAATGAGAAACCCTTTCTGGAAAAAAATGTTGCACAGGGATGTGACAAACACTAATGGAACAAGTGTTACTGGAAAAAAATTTTTGCTTTGAAGATTAGAAAAAACAATATGGAACAAGTGTTACTGGAACAAATTTTTGGGATAGAAGATGTGGAAAAAAACCTTGCTGAAACAAATGTTGCACAGAAAAGTGAGAAACACTACTGGGGAAAAAATGTTGATAGAAGGGTATGGAAACCTTGCTGGAAAATGTTTCACAGAAGATATTGGGGAAACTTGCTGGAACAAATGTTGCACAGAAAATGGGAGAAAAACCCTTTCTGGAACAAATGTTGCCGGGGAGGGGATGGAGAAAACCCCTACTGGAACAAATGTTGCATAGAAAATATGAGAAACCCCTTTCCCGGAACAAATGTTGCACAGAAGAATAGAAACCCTTTTGGAACAAATGGGTTTCCCCAGGGAAAATGTGGGGAAACCTTGGGTGGGAAAAAATGTTGACAGAAGATATGAGAAACCTTGCTGAAAAAAAGTTTTTCACAGAAAGATGTGAGGAAAAACCCTTTCGGAAAAAAAGGGTTTCCCCAGAAAATGTGAGAAACCTTGGCCTTTGGGAAAAAATGTTGCACCCGAAGATGTGAGAAAAACCCTTGCTGGAACAAAAAGTTGCCACAAAAAGGTGTGGGGGAAACCTTGCCCGGAACAAGCGTTTGAAAAGCTCAAGAGGAAACTAGACAAGTATCTTCCCCGGGTGCCCGATATGGGCCCCCAACCCGCAATAGCCTTGGGTTGGGCCAGACAAGCCCCCAAAATGGGTCTGGATAGTGGCCGGGCCCCCCGGGAGTAGCTTATCCTTTAGTTAAATTTAAAACCCGTGAAAAGCGCGGAACTTAACCCCCCAAGAAAAATTTTTTGCCAAAAAAGTAATGGGGATACAGTCCTAGCTGGCAAAAAGTGAAATTTCTATATATTGGAGTTTATTTTGGAGAGAGTTCCGGGGGTCAACGCCCCCCCCGGCCCCCCTGTGACCCGGCCCCCCTTTTGGACAGTGTCCCAGGAGCGACCCACACCAGTCGACTAACACCCCGGTACCCCTTTTACTGATGGGGGGGAAAATAAAACAACAGGGGGAAAAAAAAACCGCCAAATTTTTTTACTTTGGTTTTTAGGAAACGAAACCCGGGGCCCTAAACCGTTTGAAGCGAGAGCGGGTTTTTCCCCCCAGGCCACCGAGCCCTTGTTATGCTGCGATGTCGGGGCCCCCAAGGAAAAGGGTTTCCCTTTATGTTGAGAGGGGTTTTTGATTTTTGGGAATTGGATCTGTGCTCCAGTTCCCGACGATTAAGCCTGAATCCCTTCCAATCCCCCCCCCAGGCGCAGTAATAATCCTCCGGGTTTAGCGTTCCACCCTTGATTATATAATATTGGGGCATGTCGGAAAAATTAGGTCCAGTGTCCCAGGATGTGACCCACACCAGTTCGACTAACACCCAGGATGTGACCCCACACCAGTCCACTAACACCCGGGATGTGACCCACACCAGTCCCCCTTAAACACCCAGGATGTGACCCACACCAGTCCACTAACACCCAGGATGTGACCCACACCAGGTCACTAACACCCAGGGATTGACCACACCAGTCCCTAACACCCAGGATGTGACCCACACCAGTCCCACTAAACCCAGGATTTTGACCCACCCAGTCCATAACACCCAGGATGTGACCACACCAGGTCCATTTAACACCCAGGATGTGACCCACACCAGTCCACTAACACCCAGGATGTGACCCACACCAGTCCACTAACACCCAGGATGTGACCCACACCAGTCCACTAACACCCAGGATGTGACCCACACCTGTCCACTAACACCAGGATGTGACCCACACCAGTCCATAACACCCAGGATGTGACCCACACCAGTCCACTAACACCCAGGATGTGACCCACACCAGTCCAAAAAACGACCAGGATGTGACCCACACCAGAACTAACACCCAGGATGTGACCCACACCAGTCCACTAACACCCAGGATGTGACCCACACCAGTCCACTAACACCCAGATGTGACCCCACCGTCACTAACACCCGGATGCGACCCACACCAGTCCACTAACACCCAGGATGTGACCCACACCAGTCCACTAACACCCAGGATGTGACCCACACCAGTCCACTAACACCCAGTATGTGACCCACACCAGTCCACTAACACCCAGGATGTGACCCACACCAGTCCACTAACACCCAGGATTTGACCCAAACCAGTCCACTAACACCCAGGATGTGACCCACACCAGTCCTCTAACGCCCAGGATGTGACCCACACCAGTCCACTAACACCCAGGATGTGACCCACACCAGTCCACTAACACCCAGGATGTGACCCACACCAGTCCACTAACACCCAGGATGTGACCCACACCAGTCCACTAACACCCAGGATGTGGACCCACACCAGTCCACTAACACCCAGGATGTGACCCACACCAGTCCACTAACACCCAGGATGTGACCCACACCAGTCCACTAACACCCAGGATGTGACCACACCAGTCCACTAACACCCAGGATGTGACCACACCAGTCCACTAACACCCAGGATGTGACCCACACCAGTCCACTAACACCCAGGATGTGACCCACACCAGTCCACTAACACCCAGGATGTGACCCACACCAGTCCAATAACGACCAGGATGTGACCCACACCAGTCCACTAACACCCAGGATGTGACCCACACCAGTCCACTAACACCCAGGGTGTGACCCACACCAGTCCACTAACACCCAAGATGTGACCCACACACGTCCACTAACACCCAGGATGCGACCCACACCAGTCCACTAACACCCAGGATGTGACCCACACCAGTCCACTAACACCCAGGATGTGACCCACACCAGTCTACTAACACCCAGTATGTGACCCACACCAGTCCACTAACACCCAGGATGTGACCCACACCAGTCCACTAACACCAGGATGTGACCCACACCAGTCCACTAACACCCAGGATGTGACCCACACCAGTATCTAACACCCGGATGGACCCACACCAGTCCCACTAACACCCGGATGTGACCCACACCAGTCCACTAACACCCAGGATGTGACCCACACCAGTCCACTAACACCCAGTATGTGACCCACACCAGTCCACTAACACCCAGGATGTGACCCACACCAGTCCACTAACACCCAGGATGTGACCCAAACCAGTCCACTAACACCCAGGATGCGACCCACACCAGTCCACTAACACCCAGGATGTGACCCACACCAGTCCACTAACACCCAGGATGCGACCCACACCAGTCCACTAACACCTAGGATGTGACCCACACCAGTCCACTAACACCCAGGATGCGACCCACTCCAGTCCACTAACACCCAGGATGCGACCCACACCAGTCCACTAACACCCAGGATGCGACCCACACCAGTCCACTAACACACAGGATGTGACCCACACCAGTCCATTAACCCCCAGGATGTGACCCACACCAGTCTACTAACACCCAGGATGTGACCCACACCAGTCCACTAACACCCAGGATGTGACCCACACCAGTCCACTAACACCCAGGATGCGACCCACACCAGTCCACTAACACCCAGGATGTGACCCCACACCAGTCCACTAACACCCAGGATGGCCCCACACCAGTACACTAACACCCAGGATGTGACCCACACCAGTACACTAACACCCAGGATGTGACCCACACCAGTCCACTAACACCCAGGATGTGACCCACACCAGTCCACTAACACCCAGGATGTGACCCACACCAGTCCACTAACACCCAGGATGTGACCCACACCAGTCCACTAACACCCGGATGTGACCCACACAGTCCACTAACACCCGGGATGTGACCCACACCAGTCCACTAAAACCAGGATGTGACCCACACCAGTCCACTAACACCCAGGATGCGACCCACACCAGTCCACTAACACCCAGGATGTGACCCACACCAGTCCAATAACACCCAGGATGCGACCCACCCAGTCCACTAACACCCGGATGTGACCCACACCAGTCCACTAACACCCAGGATATGACCCACACCAGTCCACTAACACCCAGGATGTGACCCACACCAGTCCACTAACACCCAGGATGTGACCCACACCAGTCCACTAACACCCGGGATGTGACCCACACCAGTCCACTAACGACCAGGATGTGACCCACACCAGTCCACTAACACCCAGGATGTGACCCACACCAGTCCACTAACACCCAGGATGTGACCCACACCAGTCCACTAACACCCAGGATGTGACCCACGCCAGTCCACTAACACTCGGGATGTGACCCACACCAGTCCACTAACACCCAGGATGCGACCCACACCAGTCCACTGACACCCGGGATGTGACCCACACCAGTCCACTAACACCCGGGATGCGACCCACACCAGTCCACTAACACCCAGGATGTGACCCACACCAGTCCACTAACACCCGGGATGCGACCCACACCAGTCCACTAACACCCAGGATGTGACCCACACCAGTCCACTAACACCCGGGATGTGACCCTCACCAGTCCAATAACACCCAGGATGTGACCCACACCAGTCCACTAACACCCAGGATGTGACCCACACCAGTCCATTAACACCCGGGATGTGACCCACACCAGTCCACTAACACCCAGGATGCGACCCACACCAGTCCACTAACACCCGGGATGTGACCCACACCATTCCACTAACACCCAGGATGTGACCCACACCAGTCCACTAACACCCAGGATGTGACCCTCACCAGTCCACTAACACCCGGGATGTGACCCATACCAGTCCACTAACACCCAGAATGTGACCCACAACAGTCCACTAACACCCAGGATGTGAACCACACCAGTCCACTAACACCCGGGATGCGACCCACACCAGTCCACTAACACCCAGGATGTGACCCACACCAGTCCACTAACACCCGGGATGTGACCCCACACCAGTCCACTAACACCCGGGATGTGACCCACACCAGTCCACTAACACCCAGGATGTGACCCACACCAGTCCACTAACACCCGGGATGTGACCCACACCAGTCCACTAACACCCGGGGATGTGACCCACACCAGTCCACTAACACCCGGGATGTGACCCCACACCAGTCCACTAACACCCGGGATGCGACCCACACCAGTTCACTAACACCCAGGATGTGACCCACACCAGTCCACTAACACCCGGATGTGACCCACCAGTCCACTAACACCCAGGATGTGACCCACATCAGTCCACTAACACCCAGGATGTGACCCACACCAGTCCACTAACACCCGGGATGTGACCCACACCAGTCCACTAACACCCAGGATGCGACAAACACCAGTCCACTAACACCCGGGATGTGACCCACACCAGTCCACTAACACCCAGGATGTGACCCACACCAGTCCACTAACACCCAGGATGTGACCCACACCAGTCCACTAACACCCGGGATGTGACCCACACCAGTCCACTAACACCCAGGATGTGACACACACCAGTCCACTAACACCCAGGATGTGACCCACACCAGTCCACTAACACCCGGGATGCGACCCACACCAGTCCACTAACACCCAGGATGTGACCCACACCAGTCCACTAACCCCCGGATGTGCCCCCACACCAGTCCACTAACACCCGGGATGCGACCCACACCAGTCCCCCTAAACACCCAGGATGTGACCCACACCAGTCCACTAACACCCGGGATGTGCCCCCAACACCAGTCCACTAACACCCAGGATGTGACCCACACCAGTCCACATAACACCCAGGATGTGACCCACACCAGTCCACTAACACCCAGGATGTGACCCACACCAGTCCACTAACACCCGGGATGTGACCCACACCAGTCCACTAACACCCAGGATGTGACCCACACCAGTCCACTAACACCCGGGATGTGACCCCACACCAGTCCACTAACACCCAGGATGTGACCCACACCAGTCCACTAACACCCAGGATGTGACCCACATCAGTCCACTAACACCCAGGATGTGACACACACCAGTCCACTAACACCCAGGATGTGACCCACACCAGTCCACTAACACCCAGGATGCGACCCACATCAGTCCATTAACACCCAGGATGTGACCCACACCAGTCCACTAACACCCGGATGCGACCCACACCAGTCCACTAACACCCAGGATGTGGACCCACACCAGTCCACTAAAACCCAGGATGTGACCCACACCAGTCCACTAACACCCAGGATGTGACCCACACCAGTCCACTAACACCCAGGATGTGACCCACACCAGTCCACTAACACCCGAGATGTGACCTCACACCAGTCCACAAACCCACCAGGATGTGACCCACACCCAGTCCACTAACACCCGGGATGTGACCCCACACCAGTCCACTAACACCCAGGATGTGACCCACACCAGTCCACTAACACCCGAGATGTGACCTCACACCAGTCCACTAACACCCAGGATGTGACCCACACCAGTCCACTAACACCCAGGATGTGACCCACACCAGTCCACTAACACCCAGGTACCCATTTTACTGATGGGGAACAAAGACAACAGGTGGAAAGAAACACGTCCAGTTGTGGTAGGGGGTTCGGTAGGAGATAAGAGGGTTGAAGGTAGACACATACAACACAGTAGCATTTTGATAGGTTCATGTATGGTCAAGTTTAGGGTCATGTATGGTCAAACTTAGGGTCATGTATGGGCAAACTTAGGGTCATGTATGGTCAAACTTAGGGTCATGTATGGGCAAACTTAGGGTCATGTATGGTTAAACCTTAGGTTCATGTATGGTCGAACTTAGGGTCATATATGGTCAAACTTAGGTTCATATATGGTCAAACTTAGGGTCATGTATGGTCAAACTTAGGCTCGTGTATGGTTAAACCTTAGGTTCATGTATATTTAAACTTAGGGTCATGTATGGTCAAACTTAGGGTCATGTATGGTCAAACTTAGGTTCATGTATGGTCAAACTTAGGGTCATATATGGTCAAACTTAGGGCCATGTATGGTCAAACTTAGGGTCATGTATGGTCAAACTTAGGTTCATGTATTGTCAAACTTAGGTTAATGTATGGTCAAGCTTAGGGTCATGTATGGTCAAACTTAGGTTCATGTATGGTCAAGCTTAGGGTCATGTATGGTCAAACTTAGGGTCATGTATGGTCAAACTTAGGTTCATGTATGGTCAAGCTTAGGGTCATGTATGGTCAAACTTAGGGTCATGTATGGTCAAATTTAGGGTCATGTATGGTCAAACTTAGGTCTTTATTGGTTCAAACTTAGGGTCATGTATGGTCAAACTTAGGCTCGTGTATGGTTAAACCTTAGGTTCATGTATATTTAAACTTAGGGTCATGTATGGTCAAACTTAGGGTCATGTATGGTCAAACTTAGGGTCATGTATGGTCAAACTTAGGGTCATATATGGTCAAACTTAGGGCCATGTATGGTCAAACTTAGGGTCATGTATGGTCAAACTTAGGTTCATGTATTGTCAAACTTAGGTTCATGTATGGTCAAGCTTAGGGTCATGTATGGTCAAACTTAGGTTCATGTATGGTCAAGCTTAGGGTCATGTATGGTCAAACTTAGGGTCATGTATGGTCAAACTTAGGTTCATATATGGTCAAACTTAGGGTCATGTATGGTCAAACTTAGGTTCATGTATGGTCAAACTTAGGTTCATGTATGGTCAAGCTTAGGGTAATGTATGGTCAAACTTAGGGTCATGTATGGTCAAATTTAGGGTCATGTATGGTCAAACTTAGGTTCATGTATGGCCAAACTTAGGTTCATGTATGGTCAAACCTGGATGATTATCTGTCCCCCAGCTGCTGTGACCCAACAATAACTTAACCTGGATGATTATCTGTCCCCCAGGTGCTGTGACCCAACAGTAACTTAACCTGGATGATTATCTGTCCCCCAGCTGCTGTGACCCAACAGTAACTTAACCTGGATGATTATCTGTCCCCCAGGTGTTGTGAACCAACATTAACTTAACCTGGATGATTATCTGTCCCCCAGCTGCTGTTACCCAACAATAACTTAACCTGGATGATTATCTGTGACCCAACAATAACTTAATCTGGATGATTATCTGTCCCCCAGGTGCTGTGACCCAACAATAACTTAACCTGGATGATTATCTGTCCCCCAGGTGCTGTGACCCAACAATAACTTAACCTGGATGATTATCTGTCCCCCAGCTGCTGTGACCCAACAATAACTTAACTGGATATTATCTGTCCCCGGGCTGCTGTGCCCCAACAATAACTTAACCTGGTGACTGTGTCCCCAGGTGCTTTTGACCCAACAATAACTTAACCTGTTGATTATCTGTCCCCCAGGTGCTGTGCCCCCAACAAAAAATTAAACCTGTATGATTATCTGTCCCCGGGTGCTTTTACCCAACAATAACTTAACCTGTATGATTATCTGTCCCCCAGGTGCTGTGACCCAACAATAACTTAACCTGTATGATTATCTGTCCCCCAGCTGCTGTGACCCAACAATAACTTAACCGGTATGTTTATCTGTCCCCAGCTGCTGTGACCCAACAATAACTTAACCTGGATGATTATCTGTCCCCCAGCTGCTGTGACCCAACAATAACTTAACCTGGATGATTTTCTGCCCCCAGGTGCTGTGACCCAACAATAACTTAACCTGGATGATTATCTGTCCCCCAGGTGCTGTGACCCAACAATAACTTAACCTGGATGATTATCTGTCCCCCAGCTGCTGTGACCCAACAATAACTTAACCTGGATGATTATCTGTCCCCCAGGTGCTGTGACCCAACAATAACTTAACCTGGATGATTATCTGTCCCCCAGGTGCTGTGACCCAACAATAACTTAACCTGGATGATTATCTGTCCCCCAGCTGCTGTGACCCAACAATAACTTAACTGGATGATTATCTGTCCCCCAGGTGCTGTGACCCAACAATAACTTAACCTGGATGATTATCTGTCCCCCAGTGCTGTGACCCAACAATAACTTAACCTGGATGATTATCTGTCCCCCAGGTGCTGTGACCCAACAATAACTTAACCTGGATGATTATCTGTCCCCCAGGTGCTGTGACCCAACAATAACTTAACCTGGATGACTGTGTCCCCCAGGTGCTGTGACCCAACAATAACTTAACCTGGATGATTATCTGTCCCCCAGGTGCTGGACCCAACATAACTTAACCGGGATGATTTTTTCTGTCCCCCAGGTGCTGTGACCCAACAATAACTTAACCTGGAATTATCGGGGTCCCCCAGGGCTGTAAACCCAACAAACTTAACCTGGATGTTTATCTGTC
>NC_069464.1:17048121-17067525 GCF_026875155.1 Cherax quadricarinatus | reverse complement strand
TTTTTAGAAATTTAGATATTTTACACTGATCCAGCTACAAAAAGTGACCACAGAGAACATCGGTAAGTATGGGATTATTACAAAGTTTTCCTTTATGGTGTACCATGTTATCCTCCCCCCCCCCCTTCATTCGCTAAACAAAAATCAATACAGTCCCAAATAATTGGTAGCCCGTATTTGTGGGGTGCTATCCAATCTATACGGGTCCGGATAGTTTGGTAAGAAGTGGGGTCGAGGGGACCACCTCCCGCCCCAGAGGGGTTAAGTTTTCTCACTGTCTACACGGGGTGACTACGGTAAACATATAGTCAAGCACCCTAGGAAATGGAGACACACAGATGATGATCAAACTAAATGTAAATTATGTGATCAGGCATATGGTCACTCTCTGAACACTATGTGCTTAATTGTCCACTTATTGAGGAATACAGAACAGACAGTAAAATTTAACCTATGTGACATGTCAAGATATCTTATTAATGAAAATAAGATACCAGATATACTAAACAAATTTCCTAAATTTGCTTGTAACAGATAATGAACTATAGATATGTAGATATAAACCCAATGTATTCCTGTTAACCCTTTGGGGCCTAGTTCCTAGGCCTTTTGTGTTATCCATATGCTCTCGCGCTACCGTCCACAGGATGGATATGGGGGTGCACAATAAACTACCACTTCGGTGGCAAAATCTAAAAAATCTAAATTCAAAAGAACGAAGTTTGGAGTTTGAGATGATATAACAGCCCTGGGGTGGAACAAAGTTATGATAGTCAACTTCGGAGACTGATCGTGGTTTTTGTGAACATTAATGTTAAAACTGAAGCAACGTATTTAAATGAAATTAGTTTCTTTATGAAATGTTATATAATATCTTGTATTATATTGGTTTACGATACAACATTGTGACTGTGAAAATATGTCACGTTCAGAACATGAGCAGTGAGGGTTTAAAACCACACTCAGAACATGAACACTGAGGGATAAACCCACACTCAGAACATGAACACTGAGGGATGAACCACACTCAGAACATGAACACTGAGGGGATGAACCACACTCAGAACATGAACCCTGAGGGATGAACCACACTCAGAACATGAACACTGAGGGATGAACCACACTCAGAACATGAACACTGGGGATGAACCACACTCAGAACATGAAACTGAGGATGAACCACACTCAGAACATGAACACTGAGGATGAACCACACTCAGAAACATAGCAGTGGGGGATGAACCACACTCAGAACATGAACACTGAGGGATGAACCACAACTCAAAACATGAACACTGAGGGATAACCACACTCGAACATGAGCAGTGAGGGATGAACCCACTCAGAACATGAACACTGAGGGATGAACCACACTCAGAACATGAACATTTGAGGATGAACCACACTCAGAACATGAACACTGAGGGATGAACCACACTCAGAACAAGAACACTGGGGGATGAACCACACTCAGAACAAGAACACTGAGGGATGAACCACACCAGAACATGAGCAGTGAGGGATGAACCACACTCAGAACAAGAACACTGAGGGATGAACCACACTCAAACATGAACCTGAGGATGAACCACACTCAAACATGAACACTGAGGGATGAACCACACCCCAGAACATGAACACTGGGGATGAACCACACTCAGAACATGAACACTGAGGGATGAACCACACCAGAACATGAACACTGGGGGATGAACCACACTCAAACATGAGCAGTGAGGGATGAACCACACTCAGAACAAGAACACTGAGGGATGAACCACACTCAGACATGAACACTGGGGGATAAACCCACTCAGAACAAAAAACACTGGGGGATGAACCACATTCAGAACATGAACACTGAGGGATAAACCACACTCAGAACATGAACACTGAGGATGAAACCACACTCAGAACATGAACACTGAGGGATGAACCACACTCAGAACATAAAAACACTGGGGGTGAACCACACTCAGAACTGAACACTGAGGGATGAACCAAAACTCAGAACATGAACACTGAGGGATGAACCACACTCAGAACATGAACACTGAGGGATGAACCACACTCAGAACATGAACACTGAGGGATGAACCACACTCAAAACCCATGAACACTGGGGGAGAACCACACTAAAAACATGAAAAACTGAGGAATGAAACCACACTCAGAACATGAACACTCAGGGATGAACCACACTCAGAACATGAACACTAAGGGGTGAGCCACACTCAGAACATGAACACTGAGGGATGAACTACACTCAGACATGAACACTGAGGGAAATGAACCACACTCAAACAGGGCACTGAGGGATGAACCACACTCAGAACATGAACACTGAGGTATGAACCACACTCAGAACATGAACACTGAGGGATGAACCACCCCTCAGAACATGAACACTGAGGGAGAACCACACTCAGAACATAAAAAACACTAAGGGGTGAACCACACTTCAGAACATGAACACTGAGGGATGAACTACACTCAAACATGAACACTGAGGATGAACCACACTCAGAACTAAAACACTGAGGGAGAACCACACTCAGACATAAACACTGAGGACAAACCCCACATTCAGAACATGAACACTGAGGGACGAACCACACTCAAAAACATGAATACTGAGGGATGAGTCACACTCAGAACATGAGCACTGACGGATGAACCATACTCAGAACATGGGCACTGAGGGATGAACCACACTCAGAACATGAGCACTGAGGTATGAACCACACTCAGAACATGAACACTGAGGGATGAACCACACTCAGAACATGGGCACTGAGGGATGAACCACACTCAGAACATGAACACTGAGGTATGAACCACACTCAGAACATGAACACTGAGGGATGAACCACACTCAGAACATGGGCACTGACGGATGAACCACACTCAGAACATGGGCACTGACGGATGAACCACACTCAGAACATGGGTACTGAGGTATGAACCACACTCAGAACATGGGCACTGAGGTATGAACCACACTCAGAACATGAACACTGACGGATGAACCACACTCAGGACATGAACACTAAGGGATGAACCTCACTCAGAACATGAGCACTGAGGGATGAACCACACTCAGAACATGAACACTGAGGGATGAACCACACTCAGAACACGAACACTGAGGGATGAACCACACTCAGAACATGGGCACTGACGGATGAACCACACTCAGAACATGGGCACTGAGGTATGAACCACACTCAGAACATGAACACTGACGGATGAACCACACTCAGGACATGAACACAAAGGGGATGAACCACACTCAGAACATGAGCACTGTGGGATAACCACACTCAGAACATAAAACTGAGGGATGAACCACACTCAGAACATGAACACTGAGGAATGAACCACACTCAGAACATGAACACTGAGGGATGAACAATCACAGACGTAACCGACAGCAGACACCCTACCTACCTGTAAGGAACCGCAGGTACCGTCAACACCCACACCTGAAATAGTAAATTAATTTATATATATAAATGTAACATATGTACTAAATGTATGATAAACATCCCTATCTGGATAGGAACCGAACTGAGGTCCTGCAAGTAGCAGGGTTTTAAGTTGTACCATTCAACCACGGGGGTCTGCAATAGGAAGACTTCGCAAGTGTCACTTGTGCTACAAAAATTGCACCCAGTTGGCACTGTCGGCAGTGGTACTGTCCTCTCCCACTGGGCAACTTGTTGCAGAGGGGGACCTGGAAAGCCTTCCTTTTGTAAACCATTTAACAAAATACAACACCTTCAAAAATGTTTAAAATCCACACACCTATAATGTCCTTATTATTTAATATCTACAACACGTATAATAACAAAATCTCTAGTATCTACCTATCTCTAGTATCCTCAGATTTGTAATATCTACACACCTGTAATACCCACACACTGACAAATAAAAACCCCCTGCACATAGTAAAACCTCTTTCTACTAAAACCGAAGCCACAGTGAAGCTAGATTTCACCTCAAGTTCCGGTTATATATACCGGGAACCTCTTGCTCCTCCTCCCTCCTCCTCCTCCTCCTCCTCCCCTCGTCTTTCTCCTCCCTCCTTCTTGTCTCCTCCTTCTCCTCTTCTCCTTCATCCTCCCCGAAAAAGCCGTCTCACTGTGTGTTCAAGGTGGCTCGTATGTACAATACCCCCTGGTACAGCCAAGTCGAATCTCTCTTTTCTTAATTACATCTAAAATCGCACGCCTTCCTTGGGTACGTTCCCTGAATTTTCTCCGTGGCTGGGATCACAACTTCCCCTCTGTGTGTATTCCCTTTGTTTCTCTATCCCCTAAGATCACACGAGTTACCTGGGTGTATTCCAGGTTCTTAATGGCTGAGATCACAAAACGAGCTGAGTTTTAATTATTAGTTTCTGTATCAAATAATCGCCACTAAGATCACAGCACCCATCAGGGTATATTCTTAGTGTTACCGTTGTTTTATTGTCGCTAAGATAACACACGTTAGAGAACCAACTGACAGGTCAACGTAGAGCTCTGCGTATAGCTTTATCAACTCATGACAATAAAGCATTACGCTGAGTGAAATTTAATCTCAGTAATATCTATTATCTTAATTAGTCCTGTAGGCTTTTATAATGCCCAATGGCCCCCCCATACCCATCATGGGTGGATGTTAGTTCACCCATACCCATCCTGGAAACGCTAGTCACCCGTCATCTCATCACATGGACGATACTCTCCGCTATGCCTATTACGGAGGAACGTGGAATTCACCATAAGTCAGAAGTGCATCATTTAGAACAATTAATATGTGACTTGGTAGTCCTGTACCCATGTCAGATTATTATTATAATAAACAAAAAAAGAAAGCGCTAAGCCACAGACTATACAGCATCCATCGTCAGAATAAGTAAAAAAATCACTCAATTGTGTAGTGAGAACAACACAGAGGAGACTTGAGTACTTTTACCATGGAATGAGAAGTTACATTATTTATTATTATTAATATTATAATTATATTGGGGAACCGGTTAAATACACATGGATCATATATGCCTGTAGAATGGGAGGTACATCCAGTATTACATGCAAAGGAAAAGAACAGGTAACCCACTTCCTCGTCAAGAGCCCATCGCCGCATCAGGGCACCCCCTCCCGTCCCTCCCACTGAAAATGGAGAAGTGTACCAGAAGCAGAAAAAAAAAACGGTACATGAAGGAAGAACATAAAGGCGGCTCGGATGTTGGCCAGTATAACATAGACTTGCGCACGTAACACACGATTGAGATAGAACGACACATAGTGGGGAGCATTGAACGTGTATCTCTTAAGTTCGATGACTTAACCAGCCAGACAAAGAAGAAACTAGGATTTAGCCTACCATTCAAGAAGCTAGTACTTATCTGCAAACATTGAAGAAACCTAATACTGTCTTCAAGAGGAGCTGGACGAGGCACTATAGTACAGTACATGACCAGCCGGTCTGTGGTTCGACTCGGTTTGTGTGCGGCCAGCAGTATCCGTCAGTGGACTCGAGTTGATAAGCCCTAATCCACCGAGAGTCCAGGTCATGAACCGGGTATGCTGGGGCGTTGACCCCCAACACTCCACAGGTATAATTTCAGTAGTATCGGGCTTGCCAACAAGGAAGAGGCTAGTATTTAGCCCTACAAACAAGAAAATATAGTACTAACCTTCCAAACAAAAGGAAGAACTAGTACTGCATCCTGCCTAACAGAAGAAACTAGATACCAAATCCAGTCAACGTAATAAACGAGGCCACTAAGGCACTAGGTCACTTAGCGACGTGGGTCAGCACCTGCTGGAGGGTGGAGTGGGGACACCAAAACAAACCATCAGCTTTGACGTTCTTGGCCCGTCTCTTTCTCCGAAGCTAAACACTATGAACAAGCAAGCAAGTCTTTTATTCAGATTTCAAGCATAAATTTTAAATTTTTATAGTAATCTAGAGGTCACACGGTGTTACTGGCACAGACATGCAGTACGTTACCACAGAAGTAACCTGGGATAACCTAGTATTGTAAGTCACTGTGACTATCCATTAACAACGCCGAGAGAGGGGTAAGGATTTTATTGCATTGTGCTTGCAAGAAATTTTTGTACTAAGGGTTATACGTGTTCAGTTTTTCTATTAGTTGTGTTTTTTACAGGGCCGATTAAGGCATGGGCTTTAGGGGCTGCAACCCAGGGGCCTCCGACAGCTGGAGGGCCTCAGGGGCTGCAGCCCAGGGGCCTCCGCCAGTTGGAGGGCCTCCAGAGAATGTTCTCAGTTCAGTAATTACAGTTTACGATGTTGTGGAGAATGTTTTCCAGTAAAATTGGCGCAAAGCAAATGTTTAATTTAATTGTGTTTAGCCTTGTAAAAATAATTTAACGTTTCTTTTAAATTTTTTATAAATATCACTGGGGCGTTCATAAGCAGTACCTGTAAGCTCATGGCCTCGAAGTCTTAATTCCCTCTGTAGTACAAAGGTAAGGCTGTTTTTATTACCTCATTTCATGTCAAATCAATCATCAAACTCTGGCCTCGGAATTTCTTTATTTAAAGTTAAATTAAAGGTAATGGTAAGTTTATTTACATCTTTACAGACATAATTACAAATTACAACAAACGAATTTTTGTTAGGGCGTGGGCGGCCCGTGGCCCGGTAGCAAAGCTCTCGCTTCACACGCTGGGGGGTTGTGGAGTTCGAATATCCGGCAATGGTGGAAACATTAGGACGTGATTTTTCTTTACACCTGTTGTCCCAAGTTCACCCCATACAGTAAAATGGTTAACTGGGTTTTAGAGTTGACTGGTTGTGGGTCTCAATTTCAGGATAAATTTGACCTAATTTGCCCGAAATGCTCCACATAACAAGTGGCTAATTCCTAAATAGCAGAGTCCATTGATGTCAGCTAGGACTGTATAACCATGTACATGTACTTGTAGAAAAAAAGATATGGATTATTATTATTATTATTATTATATAGTATTATTTATTATTATTATCGATTATTATTATTATTATTATATTTTTATAATTACTGTATTTACAATGTCTGAAGGTCCCACCCCACATATTACGTGCTGCTATTTATATTTCGGTAGATTTTATAAGTTTTATATTATTATTAACGAATTCCCCGTATTCTCCCGCCCGGGCTTTTAAGTTCCAAGTGTGGCCCGGCCTTGGCCTCCCTCTTTAGGAGTGTCTGAGACCGAATACTCCCATGGGAGAGGCAAAGTAGCCTCCCCTTCATCTCGGGACAAATGTGCCCCTTCTCTTGACTGCCAAACCCACCCCAAGGGGGATATGGGAATGACATCTTGTGAGTCTGGTAAGCTCGGGCTCAGGCACCTCCATACCCAAGAAGGGTTAGGCATGGTGTCTATTTTTATAAGTTATTTTGTTTAGGCTTCAATACACAAGCACAACTTTTAGTATGATCTAAAATAGTAAGGTTATGTAGAATTTCATCTAAGATAATTATCATAAAGTCAAACAATGAACCTATATTCATTGTGGGTCTCTGTAATGTTAAAGTTACATTCACGGCCGAAGTTTACATTATTCCCTGTTTAAAGAGTTTATAAAAGTTGTCCTCTCTCTGGCTCTCGGTAAACAGACACATGTTCGCGTATGAGCCACACACACCTGATCGCGACCTTCTAATTTTGCACCATAATACGGTTTATAAAAAGTACATTACACTTTGCTTTGTATGTTGTGGTGTACTCACATATTTGAACTCGCTATTTTGTGTGCACAGGGGTCGGAATTCATAGCTCCTGGCCACCGCCTCTTTACCTGGCCGATACGGGACACTACTGCCTGAACTGAGCATTTATCATACCTCTCTTAAAAGCTATGAATGGATCCTGCCTCCACTACATCGCTTCCCCAACTAATCCACTCCTGACCACTCTGTGACTGAAGAATACATCCTAACAGCCCCTGTGACTCATCTGTGTCTTCAACTTCCAACTGTTCCCCTTGTTGCCTGTGTCCCATCTCTAGAAACATTCTGTCTTTGTCCACCTTGTCAATGGTTCCTCTCCAGTATTTACCTGTAGTTAACATGTCCCCCCCAATCCTCTCCTGTCACCACTGTTGCCAGGTTCTGAGTTGTGTGTTTAGCAGATAGGAAATCACTATGTGTGTTGTGAAAATGTAATCTTATTGTGTCCTTAGTGTTCCTGAGGATCAATGAACCAGGAACATGTTTGCCTTTTTGACCACGTAGCCTCGAACCCCGCAAAGGAGGGGGCGGTAACTAGAGTAGGTTTTAATTCGTAGTAATAAGGACAGCATGTTCACGAAAGTATGATGGAAGGGAAAAAAAAGCTGTTTCCCACTCAAAGAACTGATTCGACACCAGCCACTGAAGTCATGGAGCCCCAAACCACATTTTTCAGACTGAAACATACAGCCCCCTGCTGCTATCATTTAACTATTAACTTCCTTGGGAGCCACTACCGGTCGTCATATGATTAAGACCCGTGTCAGAATGTCATCTTTAACGAATAATACACAATCCAGTCCACTGTCATTTTATTATTGCCTTAACATGAAGGACAGCAAGAAAAATAACTTCAAAATAACAAAATAAAATCAGAAAAGAAGTGTTCCTCCGCGATTTTGCAAGCTTTTGTCATATGACCGAAGCCTTCCACTGGTTTACCCGTTCATCCCTTTAAAAATTAAGGTTAGATGAAACACTAAAAACAGAGATGGAAAGGGAGATAATAAAATGAGGAGATTTTTATATTTTTAAATAAATATTAGCCGGTATTCTCCCGGCACGGTCCTTTCCAAGTGGTGGCCGCTGGCTCCCTCTTTAGGGAGTGTCTGAGACCTAAGTCCCCATGGAGGAGGCACAAGTAACCACCTCATCTTTGGGACCAACTGTCCCCAGCCTAGCCAAAGCCTAGGCCTCTACTGGTCTGGCAATCCCCGGCCTAACGGGGGCTAATGGAATGACAGTCTTATGAAGCTAAAGCTCGGGCGTCAGGCAACCTAACCCTACCCAGAAGGGTTAGGCATGGTGTCGATGTAAATGAGATGGGCCCATGTCCTGGCGAGATAATTCTTCGTGAAGATAAAAATTAGAAGTTGGCCCACTTATATAAATCCACTGTTGTCCTCATATACTCGAGTAACTATACATATTCTCTATCCCTAGTGGCTTTTTCTGGAATATTTTATTAATAGTGAATATTAATTAATCTGCTGGAATATTGAAGAATGGCATAATATAATTAAGAGGATGAATTAACTCCTGTTTTTTTACAACAAGAGGGTGGAGATAATAGCCGAAATGTTTAGCGTTACCTCATGTATAAATATCCCTCTTTACCTGAGAGAGGTGAGGAACAGGGGACGGGGGCAGGGTTCATACCCTGGAGTATACCTGGAGGGGTGTACCTGAGGTCCCGACGCCCCCGCGACCTGAACCATTGCCCAGGACTCGTAGTCGATCCAAGGCCTGAACAACCAGGCTGTTGCTGCTGTTGGGCCGCCACGCAAACCAACGTACGAACCGTATGGATTACACACATAATACCTTCTTTGTGTAATAAACTCATATTATTGTATGGACAAGATGGGACTACACGCAAGGTTGGACTTGTACTATGAGAATTCTCACTAACGCCTGATATGTGAAGGCTAACTGATCAACTGTGATCCAATCAAATAGATTATTTTGTTTTGTTAACATGTACATAAACAATCTTAATTCATATTATTATGTTTGTTGTCTATGTACTAGCAGTCATAAGTCATATTATTATGTTGTTATCTATGTACATAACAATCTTAAGTCATATTATTATATTGTTATCTATGTACATAACAATCTTAAGTCATAAATATTATGTTTTATGCTATGTACATAGCAGTCTTAAGTCATATTAATTATGTTTGTTATCTATGTACATAACAATCTTAAGTCATATATTATGTTTTATCTATGTACATAACCAATCATAAGTCATATTATTATGTTGTTACTTAAGTAACATAACAATCTAAATTCATATTAATTATGTGTTATCTATGAACATAGCAGTTCTTAAGTCATATTATTAGGTTGTTTATCTAGTACTTGCAGTCTTAAGTCATATTATTATGTTGTTATCTATGTACATAGCATTCTTAAGTCATATTATTATGTTGTTATCTATGTACATAGCAGTCTTAAGTCATATTATTATGTTGTTATCTATGTACATAGCAGTCTTAAGTCATATTATTATGTTGTTATCTATGTACATAGCAGTCTTAAGTCATATTATTATGTTGTTATCTATGTACATAACAATCTTTAAGTCATATTATTATGTTGTTATCTATGTACTTGCAGTCTTAAGTCATATTATTATGTTGTTATCTATGTACATAGCAGTCTTAAGTCATATTATTATGTTGTTATCTATGTACATAGCAGTCTTAAGTCATATTATTATGTTGTTATCTATATACTTGCAGTCTTAAGTCATATTATTTGTGTTATCTATGTACTGCAGTCTTAAGTCATATTATTATGTTGTATCTATGTACTTGCAGTCTTAAGTCATATATTATGTTGTTATCTATGTACATAGCAGTCTTAAGTCATATTATTATGTTGTTATCTATGTACTTGCAGTCTTAAGTCATATTATTATGTTGTTATCTATGTACATAGCAGTCTTAAGTCATATTATTATGTTGTTATCTATGTACATAGCAGTCTTAAGTCATATTATTATGTTGTTATCTATGTACATAGCAGTCTTAAGTCTATTATTATGGTTGTTATATATATACATAGCAGTCTTAAGTCATATGATGTGAGTTGTGTTTAGGTGCAGTTGTCACAAAAAATTTGTTTTATGTGTGTTAGGGAAGTATGTGGAATTTTTTGCGTGTAGCCGCTACATGGCTGGGGTTTATACTTTAAACCTTTGTATTCTGTGATGTTTTTCATAATATAAAGTTTTATCTATATACTATGTTGCATGAATAGGGTTTACATGCTAAAATAAATGCACATGAGTTGCCTTTGGGAGTTGACAGTCATTGTTGCAACCTTCTTAGATTATTATTATTATTATTATAATCAAGGGGGAAGCACTAAACCCGTAGGATTATACAGCGCCTATGGGGGGATGGAAGGCATTCAGGCTTAATTCAGGGAAACTGGAGCACAGATCAATTCCCTAGATCAAGAGCCCCTCACCAGCGTCAAGGAGCCTTCCTTGAGGGGCAACCTTCTTAGAAAAATTAAACTTTTGGGGTTCCTTTCACCAGGTGTACATATCTACATATGTACACTCCTGTTAACCCTTTGGGGCCTAGTTCCTAGGCCTTTTGTGTATCCACATGCTCTCGCGCTACCGTCCACAGGATGGATATGGGGTGCACAATAAACTAGCCACTTCGGTGGCAAAATCTAATCTTTCACCAGGTGGAGGTGTCATTGTGTTAAGTAATGACATGTATCCCATTTAATTGTTTTTAATATTTTTTTCTAAATTTTTTCCCCCAAAAATATATTAAATCCCTATTATCCCTTAATTTAATTAAACAAAACTTTTTGTTTTTTATAAATTTCAAATTTCACCCTTCACTATTAACCCGGGGATATTTTTTTGGGTTTTATTTTCCCCTCCCGGGGTAAACTCCTTAACTACCCTTCATTCCCCAAAAATTTCCCTTCCTTACACTTTTCTTTACCACGCAAAAAAATTTCCCCTTTTATCATTTTGTGGGGGCGCATCCTGGGGGCAAGATAAGGACCACAATGGAAATAAGTTAGACAGTCCTCGATGACCACTGAACTTTCTGGGTTAACCTTTGGTTGGCCCAACCCCTCCGGGATTAAAAATCCGAACGAAATCTTATCTTATTCTAGGACGTCAGAACATTTTTGTCTGTTGTAATCATTTTGAAAGGGGTGAAGTGGGAATTTGTGATTTAAACTCATTATGGTACCTTTTATATAATTTCCACCTTGTATTGTAATGTTTTAAATAAAATAAAAAAAATACTTCCCCCTTTTGGGCCTCAAGGAACTTCCCTTCCTATTTATTTTAAACCCATTTTGTTATGAACCCCATACCCATCCTGGGGGTAGTCAAAGATTACAGAGGTACATAATGGGCCCAGGACGGGGCCCCAAAAAGTTTTGATAGCTGAGCAAGTTACAAAGGCAAGGGAATCATGTAATTAAGTAAATTTACTTACGTTTAACATGGCTACAATCGTGAACAATTTAAAAGAGAAAATGAGAAATTCACACGTCCACACCCGGTCACCTCCGTCGTTGCTGTCTTGCAACACTGCATAGCCCTGACGACTCACGAGAGTGCGAAAGATCTAAAAGCTAAAGATTTTCATCCCCGTGTGGGCTTGTTCTGCATTGTTAAGATCCCTCTTTGCAACTGTGGCTTATTTCTATTGGGGGTCCTCGTAATATCTTATTATTTAATTAAAATTATTATTAAATATAAAAACGTAGAATAATATAAAAAAATAGTATACAATACCCACAAGTAAACGATTAAGACACATGTATAACAGTTGGGCAACTTTCTTATCGGTCAAATACAGAGGAAAGTATGTATGGAGAGAGCTATCATCTGCCGAGGTAGAATAAAGATAGAATTCTTTAGTCTCGGCTAGTGATGACAGTCATTTTCTCTGAGAAAGTCTTGCCGCTGGTAAACTATTATATTTTCATTTCATAGTCAAAAAATATTTATTTTATGTAATCTTGATTCCGGCGAGGGATTTTTGAAACCAAGGAATTGTACTAGTCTTCCGTTTCTTGGTTCGCATCCAGGAAAAGAGGACCAAAGAACCCCAATGGAAATATACCTCGTGGTAAAGTATCCCTCAAGGGAAGTGACGATGCCGGTGAGAGGCTCTTTATGTAAGGAAAGGGACTTACCTTTCCTTCCGTGGACTGATTCTGACTGCCTCAATTTTTCTCATGCAATGTGTTCACCTATGGTATTTGCGCTTCCCCATAATCATAATAATTACTGTGGGCATTAGTAGATGCTTAATTCATGGGTTGGATGTTGGGCGGGGCAAGACACATGGGCAAATCTCTTAATATCTACTGCCTTTGTTACCTACAGTAGTAGTAAATAGATACCTGGGGAAATTTAAACCACTGTTGTGGGTGGCTAGGTTAAGTAAATATCATCAGGAAACAGATAAGTGCCTTCTGGCGCTTGTCTTGGTCATATGATGACCCAAAGCTAGAGCTTTTGGTTAGCTGACTGAGGCCTTCCGCTGGCTCACCCGTCCACTCCTTTAAAAATTAAGATTAAATCTGTGGTATCTTGGGGGGAGCATAAAAAAGGATCCAAAAATTGTTAAAAAGCCACCCTGATTGACTTTATTGGATTTTCCTGGGTTACTAATCCTCTGGGTTTAATATCAGAATAAAGGCTTCTACTTCCTCTGATTGAGTGTTTGTGTTAACCTCCGGGTTAATAATGCAAGTAATATTTTTTTTCATACAAAAATTATCGATGATACTAATTATAATATTTTTTCAAATTTTACGTTTTCTAAAAAATCTATTAATAAAAATATTTTTTAAATGTATTTAGTCAAAAAAAAAAAAGTATTGGTTAAACGACTTTACAATTTATGTCGCCTCTATAAAAAATACTTTATAAGTCTGCAAATATATTTAAAATTTTACATAATACATTACAAATTTTCTTATTATTCTAATTTATATTTAAAATTAAGTTTGCCGTCAAATTTTTACCGTTTTTAAAATTGTTAGGTTAGGTTTATTTTAAACCCCTTTTCGGGGTAATAAAAATTGCTCTACATTATATAGGTGCATATATTCAAGTATACAAGGGAAGATACGGGTCTTGAAATTTTTGGGTAACGTTTTTGTATATATTATGGGAAATTACCTGCAGGGGTTTCGGGGTATTATTACCTGCAATTTGGTGAGGTAATGGACTTACACAGAGGCCCCATACTCACTTCCTCGAGCCCACTCACACAAAGAAAACTAACCTTGCTTTAAATTAAAATTAAAATTTTAAAAACCCGGGGTACATTTAAAAAATTGCACACAAACAGTGTCCAGACTACTGGTGAAAATTTTTGTCAAGACTGGGAACCAAAGCAATAATTTCAGGGGAGAGAACACAACTTTTTAGTAAACCAAAAATCAGTGGGCCCGGCTTCAACACCTTTTATTGTTTCAGCAATAAAGGAATGGAAAAAATTTCCCGCACATGTCAAAGCCATCACAGCATGAAAACCGTTCAAGAAGGGTTTCCAAAAGGTACCAAGAAAGTACGACAGAAAGGAGGGGAATGATTTTTTTTTTTTTTTTTACCAACACACATGTAAATAAAAAAAACTCTTTTTACCTTATTCCTATAATACCTTTTAGATTACAATAAGATATCCCACTTTTATAATAAAAGATATTAATAAACCACAACCCGGGCCGAAGGGGTACCGGCGAAAAAGAAGAAAAAAAAAAAAAAGAACCAAATGGAAATAAGCACTTTGACTTTTTGGGTTTACCAGGTTCTCTACACAATACGCTATGTATGTTAACTATGCAACTGTATTTGTGTAACCTGCATAAACTTTTTCTACTCGGAAATTTTAAAAGGTGTGGACGTATATGATTACTTTTCTGGGGCACGAATATAATTATTGTATAAAATTTAAAAAAACGTTATAGAGAAAAATTCGATTAAACCCCTTACCATTTATCACAGGGAAAAAAATGCGAGGAAAGCACCCTAACCTTACCACAGCAAAATTTACGATGGCCAAGCAAAAACACTGTACTTATGGACAAGCGCACTACAAGGGTGTTTTTGAAGGATTGGAGTCCTCTATTCTTCTGTCATTGTTGCAGAATTGTAAGGGCTTTTCCACACTAATTTATCCATTCTTCAGCAGGAACGTGTAAGTAATTTTTAAATACGGACGAGGCCAATAGCACCAACTGCCCTTTCGAGAACACCTGTTTACATTGCCCCAATTCAGTCCAGTTTTTCACATATTAAATTCATTATTGTGTCCCCCGGCTTCACTCCCTGGCTTTTCCCCACATCCCCCCCTCAATCGAAATTTCTCGAAGGGTAAATCAGCATTACATTTTAATATACAATTATTATATAAATCAAATTTATACATGCTGAATTTAGAAAAATTCAAAGTTTTCCACATATATATTTAACAAATTCTTATGAGAGTGGATGTTAAAAGGAGTGCTAAACTTAAAACATTAATATAAGAACAGCGAAGCAGTGCAGTAAGTCTGCTGCTCCATATTACCTGGAGTGGGTTCTAAGGGTAAAACGACAAACCTCGTGGCCCAGTCCTAGACCAAGAACTTCCAAATGACATGTAACCTTACCCATTCTTGTATCTGTCCAACCTATATTTAAAGCTACCGAAAGTCCTCTCTTCAAAGATGCTACTTGTGAGTTTGATCTACTTATAAGAGTGAAAAAACACCGCGGCAGGTTTATTGACCCAACCACTGACGTCCCAAGCTCTGACGTCCCACATCATAAAAATCTTCGAAAAAGAGTGCTAAGAACCAGGATTGCAAATAAACCTGGATTCTCAAAATCTGCACACCCCCAGGGCAACATGGGTTCAGGGCAGGTCGCTCCTGCCTCTCGCAACTACTGGATCACTATGATATGGCCTTGGATGCACTGGAGGAAAGTCAGAATGCAGATGTAACATACACAGACTTTGCAAAAGCATTTGACAAATGCGATCATGGCGTAATAGCCCATAAAATACGTGCTAAAGGAATAACTGGGAAAGTGGGGAGATGGATCTTCAACTTCCTAACAAATCGAACACAAAGAGTAGTGGTCAACAGAGGGTTAAATCGGAGGCTGCCATAGTGAAGAGCTCTGTTCCCCAAGGCACAGTACTCGCCCCCCCTCTTAAATTTCCCCATCCCCCATATCAGACATAGACAGAGATATACATCACAGCAAACCGTATCATCCTTTGCGGATGATACTAGGATCGCATGAGGCTGTCATCTGCTGAGGACGCGGTTAACCTCCAAGAAGATAAAACAAAGTTTTCCATGGGCAACGGTAAACAATATGATTTTCAATGAGGACAAATTCCAACTACATCCGTTATGGAAAACTGGAGGAGATAATAACTAGAACAGAGTATACTACAGACTCTGGCCATACAATAGAGCGGAAAATAATGTAAGGACCTGGGAGTAGTAATGTCTGAGGATCTCACTTTCAAGGATCACAACAGGCCACGATCGCACGTGCAAAGAAAATGACAGGATGGATAATGAAACGTTCAAAAACGACAGTTTGCCCAGCCAATGATAAAACTTTTTAAAATCATTGTTCTCCTGGGCGGGAATACGGGCGAAACTTTAAACATCTCCATTCAAACGGGTAAATCGCAGATCTAGAAGGAACAAAAGATCCTTTACTGCACATAAAATTTTTGTCACGCACCTTAACTACTGGGAAAAAGCTTGGAAGCACTTGACTTTACTCTTTGGAAAGCAGGAAAGGGGGAGATATATCAAAAATCTAACTTTTGGGAAAAACTTTGGGAAAGGGAAAGGTTTCCCCAAAACCCCACACAAAAAAAACACTCCCCACGAAAGTAAAAGACTGGGCAGGCGATGCCAAAATGCCCCCAATAAAAAGTAGGACGCCAGGGTACACAAAGGGAAACACCATAAAGTGTCCGGGCCCAAGACTGTTCAACAACCTTCCCATCAAGCATTAGGGAATTGCCAATAAACCCTTCCTGCCTTTTCAAGAAGAGCTGGACAGATACCAAAAGTCAGTGCCGGATCAGCCGGGCTGTGGCCTCTTGGATTGCGTGCGGCAGCAAGTAACAGCTAGTTGATCAGACCCTTTGATCCATCGGGAGGCCTGGTCATGACCGGCCCGGGGGCTTTGATCCCGGAATAACCTCCAGGTAACACTTAATTATACCCGGTCCAGCCCTTATAAGCATGAAAGTTCTCGCCTCAGTTGACTAACTGTAATTTGTTCCAATCGTGTTCAACTCACGGGGCCAAACCACACTTCCCTATATCCATTCTAAATCAAAATTTGCCCAACTTTAGTCCATTTATGCGAGTCCTGTTTTGGTTAGATATTGTCAGCTCGTTATTTCCATCTCCTTGATTCATTTCGGTATTCCATGTGTCCACCTCAGTCATATCTAGGGAATTATCTTCATTACATAGTTATATATTACTTCCAGTTTCTGTAGTACAGCACTAGGAAAAAGTGATTAGATGCAGCTGTAACTTAATAATGGACCAGAACAGACCGAAACATTGTCTAAATTTCTTCTCCTAAGTGTAGGTCTGGAGTTTACCTGGAGGTCATTTATGAATTGTTACAACCATGGTACTGTTCTAGGTATGGCGTAGCTGACACGTACCACTGGATAAGTGCAAGGTTCTAATCCTAGGAAAAGGAAATAACTGTGGCACTCATGGGGTAAACATTGTAAATCTTAATAAAAGTGAATGCGAAATTTAAAGCCAAGACGACAGTGCATAAGTGTTGGCGGTAAAGCTAATTAATTCTTCGTTTCATATCAAGAAGTATAAATAGAAGCCCTAAAGTTATACTTGGACATAAATACACTAGAAAATATACAGAGAAGGATGACGAGGTTGATTTTATGCATTAGAAATTTTTCCTACGAAAATAAACTGAAGGTATTGAATCTGCATTATTTGAAAAGTCATAGAATTAGAGAAGATGCGATTGAAGTGTACGAATGGAAAACAGGAATAGATAAGGGGGATAATATCTAATCAAAATATCTAATAAAAAAAACTCACAGCAATGGATTAAAGTTGCAGAAATTTAGATTTAGAAAGGATATTGGGAAATACTGTTTTGCAAAGAACTTTCACGGTACACATAAGTACGATAAGGCACCTAAATTACTGGGAACAGTTGAAGGTCCTTGATCTGTATTCCCTGGAACGTAGGCGAGAGAGATACATGATAATATACGCTTGGGAGGACCTGGAGGGATTGGTACCAAACCTGCACACGAAAATCGCTCCCTATGAAAGCAAAAGACTCGGCAGGAGATGCAACATCCCCCAATGACAAGCAGGGGCGCCAAGAGTACATTGAGAGACAACACAATAAGTGTCCGGAGCCCAACACTGTTCAACTGCCTCCCAGCATACATAAAGGGGATTACCAATAGACCCCTGGCTGTCTTTAAGAAGGCACTGGACAGGCACCTAAAGTCAGTACCTGACCAACCGGGTTGTGGTTCGTACGTCAGCTTGCGTGCGGCCAGCAGTAACAGCCTGGGTGATCAGACCCTGATTCACCATGAGGCCTGGTCTCAGACCGGGCCGCGGGGGCGATGACCCCCGAAACCCTCTCCAGGTAAACTCCAGGTAGAGTTTTGAATGAGTAGAAAAAGCTCCTAGGTAAAGAACTTCAGGTAGCTTTAAATATAGGTTGGACGGGTGACCTGGAGTTTACCTGGAGATAGTTCCGGGGGTCAACGCCCCCGCGGCCCGGTCTGTGACCAGGCCTCCTGGTGGATCAGAGCCTGATCAACCAGGCTGTTACTGCTGGCTGCACGCAAACTAACGTACGAGCCACAGCCCGGCTGGTCAGGAACCGACTTTAGGTGCTTGTCCAGTGCCAGCTTGAAGACTGCCAGGGGTCTGTTGGTAATCCCCCTTATGTATGCTGGGAGGCAGTTGAACAGTCTCGGGCCCCTGACACTTATTGTATGGTCTCTTAACGTGCTAGGACACCCCTGCTTTTCATTGGGGGGTGTTGATCGTCTGCCAAGTCTTTTGCTTTCGTAGTGATGATTTTCGTGTTCAAGTTTTGGTACTAGTCCCTCTAGGATTTTCCAGGTGTATATAATCATGTATCTCTCCCTCCTGCGTTCCAGGGAATACAGGTTTTTGGAACCTCAAGCGCTCCCAGTAATTGAGGTGTTTTATCTCCGTTATGCGCGCCGTGAAGGTTCTCTGTTCATTTTCTAGGTCAGCAATTTCACCTGCCTTGAAAGGTGCTGTTTAGTGTGCAGCCCAAAATTCCAGCCTAGTAGAACAAGTGACCTGAAAAAGGGGTCATCATGGGCTTGGCCCTCCCTAGTTTTTAAGGTTCTCATTATCCATCTGTCATTTTTCTAGCAGATGCGATTGATACAATGTTATGGTCCTTGAAGGTGAGATCTCCGACATGATCACTCCCAGGTCTTTGACGTTTGGTGGGTTTTGCTCTATTTTGTGGCCAGAATTTGTTTTGTACTCTGATGAAGATTTAATTTCCTCTGTTTACCATATCTGAGTAATTGAAAAATTTTTCACGTTGAACTTCATATTGTTTTCTGCGCCCACTGAAAAA
>NC_069464.1:17025030-17047621 GCF_026875155.1 Cherax quadricarinatus | reverse complement strand
GACGAGGGTTTAGTGCATCCTCATTATTATAATCCATTCCCAGGGCTTGTATGATCCGTGTGGATCTAACATGCCCTTGTATATTCGCTTGTATAATAAGCTAAGTATAGCTGATATAATGTATGGAATGTGTGAAGGTGGTTGAAGTTCTTAGTGGTTAATGGGGTTTAAAGTCTATCTACTTCACGAGAGTCATTAAGACTGGTTGGTTAGTTAATGGGGTTTAAAGTCTATCTACTACACCAGGGTCATTAAGGCTGCAGGTCACCTGTACACCACCAGTAAATGACCAGTGTATATACACTGAGATATACTCCTCTCAAGTGTATATACACAGATATACACCTCAGTGTATACATCCTGTAATAGCCAACTTCAGTAATCTTAAGCTCTCACAGTGTATATTATACTGCCAGTCTGTATACACTATACAAAAGGTTGTGAATATTGTATTTTATGTTAATTGAAATACAAAATGATCTTATGAACCTGTGTTCTTTACTGGTTTTCCCCGTGTGTTCTTCACTGCAGTGTTCAGAGCAGTGAGGGCGAGCTTTGAGCTTCCCTCCCTTGAAATGACCATTACAGTGGATCTCTTACAAAGCGCCTCGTTGTATGACTTGTGGGTTTAGCGCTTGATAGTGGCATAAGTTTCCCTCAAACAGTAATATTTTTGCCAATTCAGTGGCAAAAGTTAGTCCAAAGTAGCTTTACCACCTGGTATAAATTTCTCTCAATAAACCGTGCATTTTTCCGTGTACAGTAGAACCCGTATCCGAGGATTTGGTCTCCGCTGTTTCAGTTATCCAGGGTTTACAGTGAACTCAAAATAATCCTCAATTTTGCTTGACCATTAAACTGTCCAAGTGTAGATATACGTTCACGTGCGTAGCGCTCCGAGCGTAATTTTTTTTTACATTTGAAAGTGTAAAAACAAAATGTAGATCTACATTTGAAGTGGTACGCACATGAACGTAGATCTACGTTTGGACAGTTTAAAGAGCTAATACTGGCCCTAAAGCACAACGGTAGTGATGGTGTCAGTTCCTCAAAGCCTAAGAGAAGCTGTGAAGTACGTCCCATCAGTGGAAAAGTCATAAATTCCACACAGCACATGGAGAATTATCAATTAAACTATCGTAGGTTGATCCAGTCTAGAATGTTCATGAAAAATGGCACATGTAGGGTTAGCTACTATCCAAGGTCTCGTGTATCCACGGTAGGTGTTGGAAGGTGTCCCCGCGGATACCAGGTCACTATTGTATGAAGCTTTCAATGCACCATTCTTTTTTGTGTACTTTCAGTTGCATTTAGTACGAGCTCTTGTGAAGCTCCGTGGACAGCAATTTCTCGTGGGTACTACTGAAAGAGCACTTTCAGGAAGTTGAATCACTTAGATCTTCGTGTAAGCAAGTATTTAACTCTGGAAAACCACCTTTCAGTCACATTAACAATTGCACCCCCTCCCCCCATGGAGCTTTATAAGAGTTCACTGTGTCCCATAACACAAGGAGTCCAGAAAAGGAACACTGATTCATGTATAACTGGCACTTGGTAATTATTATAATCATGGGGGAAGCACTTGGTAAACCCTCATGATCTTACCATCCAGTGTAAATCATTGTTAAGTCACAAGTGAGGACGACCAGACGGTTAGAAGACGTAGTAAAAGTTCTACCACATCCACTATATAACCTAACATCTACTATAACTATACATCTATCTGTCCCACCCAGCTCATCTTGTGGGGCGTCTCGGTACATTCTTGCTCAGTTGTAACTTGGCAATGATCGGTGACGAAGACGTCACAAGTTCCTAAGTGCAGGTTGTATGGGAATCTCTATCCACAGTATTACAAAACTAAACCCACAAGGGTCACAGCAATTAAGTGTTCTCTGACATTTTTTGAAAGATTTGTATTAGTTCCCCCCCCCCCCCCTCTTTTTTTAAACTTGGCTTATTGTAAATTGCAAAGAGAAATATACTTATTTTGTAGTGTTTGTGTTGTATCCTAACTATTGTGGGTAACAAGCATGCAACATGGGTATGTTGGGAGGGTTTTGCATGGCCCTTGTGGGTTTAGCACTTTTAATAATCATGATATACAGCTTTGGTTCTTATAGGTATGCAAGCAAACGGACATTATAATCATCAGGGGTGCTACCCATAAGATGGATGGGTGAGGAGGGGAAAGGAAGGCTTTCAGGGATCTGGAGCATTCCACTTCCCTAGATCAAGAGTCCCCTTACACACAAGGACACCCTCCCGGAGGGGGCACTTTGAATCTAACCAGGTCCTCTTTTGGGTGTAACTTCATGGATAGTCTCCTTTTATAATATTCGTGAAGTGCTAAACCCATTGGAGGCATCTGGAAGCGGTGGGGGATAATAGAGGTAGATGGGTTTGATCCATTATCCTTGACTGTACGCAACCCCCAATCTTGAGGTCTCCGGTGTCGCGAAATTTAAAAAAAAATAAATTTCTTATGAAATGATAAAAGAGATCTTTATCCCAATTGTAAATTAATGACTCCAAAAAAAAACAAACGTAAATTTTGAGGAATTATGCTCTCGCGAAGTTAGCGACCTCGCGCTGTTACATATCGGCTATTTGCCACTTGAGCCCTATTTTTCGGCTATTTGCCATTGTTCCAGTCGCCCTACTCATAGCTATTTCTTTAGAACTCCATTTTTTCTATAGATTGTGTACAAGGAAACTGCCCCATTACCAATTTCAAACTACCTAATATTGTGGTTCAGAAATTTGCAATTTTGGCCAATTTCACGAAAACTTAAAAAAATAAGACATTTTCGAATAATAATGAGTCCAGAATGAACAATGCAGACATTCCTGGCTCTAAAATAACAATTTTCTTTGTTCAGCAAGTCATGTCTCAGTGGCCCCTTGATATTTCCTCTCTTGCTTCTATTTGAATTTTTATTTCAAACTAAACATCTTTCAGGGGGGGCTCCTTGGCGTGGTTGAAGAGGATCTTGGTCTGTGGAATTAGACCTATCGGTCTTTTCATCTGTAAGATAAACCTAATTACCACCAATCTCCCCTCCCCTAATCCATCCTCCCCATTTTTCCTTTCCTCCTCCTCCTCCCCATCCTCCCTTTTTCCCTTCCTCTTGTTGTCCTTTGGGGATTTCTCCCACAGGCGTCGTAGTCCTAGGTGGGTGAAAGGACACCGGGGGCCATCCCATCCATTGACGGTTTCTGGCGGTGGCGTAGATTTGACGTGGGAATCTGGATTGCCTAGAGGATGTCCGTTCCTCTCCGGTATCCCGGAGTGCTTTGGGTGTCTTTTGGGCGTACGGGTGTAGCTCTGGAAGCCACCTTTCGGATTTCCGGGGGGTGGTGGTGAAGGAGGTATGCTTTGTGGCGGTTATCCCCGGCAGCCATCTCTTATGTCCACCGAGGTAGCTCGGCTGATGTGAGGTTGCTATCCCAGATTGCTGTTTTACTGGCATGAAGCGGTAGGCGTATGGACGGGTTCCCATGCTGCATCTGCGTTTCTAGCGGTGTCGAGTTCCTCTTGGGCGCTGGAGGGAGATTTATGGCCCTTACATTCCCTCCTTGGAACTATTCCTCCCCGGGTCCCCCCTTTTTTTTTTTTTTTTTATTTTTATTTTCTTTTTTCTTTACTTTTTTTTTTCTTAAAAAACAAAAGAAGAAGTAAACCTAACCATGGCAGCCCTAGTCCATGAAACCTGGTCCCCCGGGCCCTTCTTGATACGCCACCCCGTTCTGTAACCACGCATCGTCCTTTGGACCACTCTTCAAACATTCCTCATGCCTCTGTACCTATTGCGAGTTGCTGTTTCCCTCATACCCGCCTTCAGGTACTGAGGCCTCGACATGACTCCTTGATTTATCAGACCTTCGCTCTCCTCTGACTTTGCTTCCGGCCTCCCCTCTTCGGTGCAGGCAAATTTCAAATCGCCGACCCGTTCCACGTCGACCTACTCTGGGTCCCACGCATTAACGTCAACGACAATTACCTGTGATGATACTTCTCCACCTTCACCTTCTCGTTCTTATCAGAAACGTCGACACGTCCTTCACTAACTTTCCACGCTCAGTTTCAGACCTGAACTATGGACTAAAATTCTTCACTTTACGACCAACTTCTTAATGCCCATATCTTCTGACCATAGTATTGGCAAGGCACTCTACGCCATGTTGGTAAAGATATTTCTTTTCATGCATCTTCAAGAGCGGTACGCGCATCATTACGTACTGAATGATACAAGGCTAGTAGTCTCTCGTCTTACCCATATAGATAGCTGTTCCTGTTCACGAACCTTGTAAAACATCATTCCCTCATTTTTGTTTAGTGGTACCGTTATTCTGCCCATACCATTGTTCAACAAAATTTCCAGGGACTTGTGGCGCCGGAACATTCTAGAAACAGCTGGAAATCTCCAAGATCTCCCTATCCCCTCAAGGTAGACACTTACGTTCTTCTGCAAGTAGGGCGGAGACGATACCCTAGCAATGTGGCTCGTTTAACTTTGACAGCGAGATTACTCCCTCTCCTTCGTTTTTATAGCAGGACATCGGTTTACAAGTTCGAAGGGGTTCCCTACACCACATAACAGTGTAGAAATTGCATGGCGGATTTGGAACATCCAGGCGAAATATTGCAGATCACTATCTCCCAGAATGCCCAGGGGTCTGTGAGTGCCAGATGACCATTTCTAATACGTCTTGCAATCGATCTCCCTCTTGCCTTTTATCTGCTCATGCAGGCTCACCCTTCGTGACTCTCCGCGTTTGTCAGTCTATTTAAACGAGAGGGAAATCCGTTACCTAAAGAGACAGAGGTCTCCCTTATGCCATGTCAGTTTTCATCCTCCGCCTCCATGGGACGGACTCCCAAGTGTTTCTTATTCAGCCTGTTTCAAATAGTCCCCCACTTATGGTTTATCCATTGTCTTACACCCTCCTCTGTGAGTTACCTTACCATAATCACTCCGGTATTCTAATCCTTTTGCTGTACTACGGCTTCAGACGTCCTACTTCAACGCCTCAGTCTAATCTCGCTTATGCGAGTGTTCTCTCTTACAAGCCTCAGTTTCGACGAGACTCGTAAGACACCTCTTCCCATAATCGTCCCTCTACTTCTAAAAAAAGTCAAAAAAAGGTCCGGAGGTAACTCCTCCTACTCATCTTCTCCTCCTCCCATTTTACCCTCCCTGTCTCTGTCCCTAGTTTTCCCCTCTCACTGGCCATCGTGTACATGTGCAGAGGTTCACCCTCCTCCTCGTAATGTTACCTTCCTTCCAATGTTCCCTCCCAAGTTTCTTCCTCTTCTGCCACTCCCAGGTTCCTGTCTCTTCTGTCCCCTGCCACGCTTCTCCAGTTCCCTCCACCCTTTCGCCCCCCCCTACCTTGGTACAGTCCAATACAGTTCCAATCTTTACTCATCCTCCCCTACCATTCCCAATATTGTCTCCCATACGACATCTCTGAATTCCGAAACACTTGAAGCAATCTCTGAATATATTGCAGAGACCAAACCATCAATGGACACTGATCCACCTTCCGCTCTTTCTCTCTCCTCTGCTCCATCTGCGCAACTCCTTTCTTCACAGCGCACCGTTCCTTCGCTGCTTGAACATTTTCCACTGCCTCCGCATGTGGGCTTTTCTAACCCTTCTAGTCCGTAGGAACCCTTACCTGCGGATTTCAAGTATCTTTAACATTGCCAATCATGGCCTTTTTACAGTGGAATATACGGGGGCCTCAGGGGTAATCGGGGTGAGCTTCAGATGTTACTCTCCCAGTTTGCCCCTGTTGGTGTTTGCTTACAGGAACCAAAATTACACTCTGCTGTTATTTTCTCACATCTCAGGCTATAATTTATTGTATTCTTCAGATCCTTTTCCTGATGGGACCTTTAATGAAAGTGCCCTTCTTCTCCGCACTGATATTCCGTACCATCAGCTATTTGTTCATACTTCGCTGCATTACACAGCAGCCCGTATCCACTTACATAGGTGGTATACGCTCTGTTCTTTATATCTCTCTCCTTCTCGGGCATTATCTATTCCGGAATTTTGCCTTCCTTGTTTCGTCATTACCGCCACGATTCTGTTACTTGGTGATTTTATTTGCCACCATTTCATCTGGGGAGGGTCTCACTGTGATTCCCGTGGAATTTCGTTAGAGGCTTTTCTTGCCACCCACCCCTCCATGTTTTAAAACGGTATCACACCAGTATGAGCTCGGACTATACCTCTCTCTTGCATCGATCTCAGATTTGCTCTTCCTCCGCGCATTAGACTTTACTTGGTCTGTTCTCCCGGACTACATGACAGTGATCATTCCAATTTTTTCATTCTTACTTCCCCTCATATTCGCCACCTCTCGCGCCCCACGCTGCAATTTTAATCGGGCAAATTGGAACCGTTACTCACAACCTCACCGACGTTTTTAAAGAGGTTCCTTCTTCGGTCCTCCATCGATGAGCTTTTACACCTCTTCTCGTCCTCGTTTTCACCGCAGCTTCTCATTCTATACCCGCAAACTTCGGGCAGGCATTCTCAGAAATGCGTGCCCTTGGTGTTCTCCTGCTTGTGCTCGTGCAAGTACGTTTGAAGCGCGCTGCATGGGGCAGGTACGGTACAATAGAACCACTGAGCGACTCTTGATTTTAAACAGAAGCGTGCGATCGCTCCGCCGTGTCAACCGTGCGCTAACGCACTTGCTGCGAGATTTTGTCTCCACCATCACCTCTGCTTCTTATGAGGCAGTCTGGAAAAGTACGAAAACTGAGTGGTAAATATTCTCCTGACCCGGCTCCTGTCTGCGGGTTGCGGTGTTGAAGTAGCAAAACCCACTAGATGTTGCCAATGAAATTGGCAATCATCTGGTCCGTAGTTCTCAGGGACTCCATTCTATGCCCCTCATTTCTTTCCTCAAGTCTGCCAGAGAGTTAGCACCCTTGGACTTTTCTTCTCTCAGAGAAGAACAGTATAATGTGTCCTTTTACACTTCAAAGAACGGGAGAGGCCAACCACTCTCAGTTGTTCGATCATCCGGCGTGGGCCCGACGACATTCATATTCGTATGCTACAACATTTACATCAGTCAGCCCTTTGCGGTCCTATTACGCCTTTACAATTTATTTGGTCACAAGGAGTTCTTCCACAGCTGTGGAAATCCGCCGTTGTTCTCCTTTCCGAAAAACCAGGCCCCCAACTTTTTTTTTAAACGGGACATGAAACCTCCCACTATCGTCCATTGCTCTTCCATGCAGTTTGGCTAAAGTAATGGAACGTCTAGTAAATTGACGTTTAGTGTGGTATTTGATACACACAACAGTCTCTCCACTCGTCAATATGGCTTTCGTAAAGGGAGTTCTACCAATAGACCCCTTACTGCGTTGGTTAACGTATGTTTCGTAATGCCTTTGCGAATACACCATCAGTTATTGCCATATTTTTTGACCTTGAGAAGGCATATGACCCAACCAACTTGGAGTATAATATTTTAGCCAAAGGCCCACTCCTTAGGCCTTCGAGGCAATCTACCATCCTTCCTTAAGAACTTTTGAACTGACAGGCCATTTCCGTGTTCGGGTTAATAATAGTGCTCTCCCGGACTTTGTCCAAGCTGAAGGTGTCCCCCAGGATGTGTTCTGTGCCACAACACTTATTTCTCCGTGCTATTAATGATTTTTGGCCTTCTAGTCTTCCATCTAATATTTGGTCATCACTCTATGTTGATGACTTCGCTATGCCTGGCAGCGCTGACTGTCACCTCTTACAGTTTCTCTCCAGCATGCAGTCGACCGTGTTTCAATTGGGCACCACACATGGGTTTTAATTTTCCAAGCACTAAAACCACAAATTTCACTTTCACTAGGACGCTCTGTCATCTCTGCTAATCCTTTGTACTCTATGGCTCACGTATCCCTGAACGTGATACAGTCAAGTTTCTGGCCTCCTCTTTGATCGTAGGTTATCTGAAAACCTTCACATACCTCTCTGAAGGCACTTTTCACAGACGGCTGAACCTTCTTAAACCTTGCTCATCTTTGTGGGGCGCTGATCGTCGAACCCTCCTTCACCTACATTCCACCCTTTTTTATCGAAAACTTGATTATGGTGACCAGATCTATTCAGGGCATCTCCTGCGGGTACTCTCTCTACCTTAATCCCAGTCATCACAAGGATTACGTTTAGCCTTGGTGCTTTTCGCTTTCCCTGTGAAAGCTCTAGCAGGAAGCGAACGTTCCATCCTTATCGATCGCCGTGATGCCCATTGCCCTGCGCTACTATGTACGCTCTCATGATCTCCGCCATCCTTCCCTTTTATAGAATGGTCACTGATATTAGTAGACCATTCTTTATTTTGTTCGCCGCCCCTGTGACTCCGTCCCTTCTCTCTTCGCCTTCATTCGCTCTTGTCTTCTCTTCAATACCACCTTTTATGTACATGTAGCATCTCACTTTTCTACCCCCCTGGGAAGTTCCAGCTGTACGAGTCTGTTCTTTCTCCTCCCTTGCTCTGGAAGCCCAACTGTCTCGGTCGCTTCCCGCTCTCTTTTTCTTGACCACTTTCACTCTCATTCTCATGCATTGCTGTGTAACAGATGGCTCTAAAGTTCTTCTGACGGCTTAGGTCGCAGCAGTGTTTCAGGACAGGTGTACAAGGGCATTTACTATCTTCAGTAGTATTTTACTGTGAATTATATGCCATCCTACAGCACCTTATCCGTATTGCTTCTATGCTGTGTCATCATTTGTGGTGTCTCAGACTCCCGTAGTGCTTTACAGGCTATACAAAATTTGATACACCTCACCCCTTGTCCTCAGTAACCAACTTTGGCTACGCCCGCATCTTTACTAAGATAAAGATATTGTGTTTTTTGTTGGGCCTGGTCATGTTGACGTACAGGGCAATGAAACAGGCAGTCACTGCTGCGCGGTCAGCTGTTCTGTCCTACCCAGGTTTCTTATAGAGGTATTCCAAGTACGGACTATTTTGCTTAATATCTTACCACCTTCAACCCGTTGGCTACAACGTTGGTCTACTATTCTTCGGCAACAAACTTAGTCTATTAAACCGAGTATAGTTTACTGGCCGTCTTCTTATCACCAGTGTCGAGGTTGGGGAGACTACTCTCTCCCGTCTTCGCATTGGCATACTCGTCTTACTCATGGATATTCTCATGGTGAGGCGTCTTGCTCCTCTCTGTGAGAATTGCCAAGCTCCCTTACAGTCAGCCCCATTCTCTGTTGACTGCCACACTTTATCAACGAGCACGCAGAATTTACCTCTGTCGTCGTCTTCGCGCTGCTCTCTCTTTACCTTTCCTCTCGCTGATGGACCCACCTTGAATCCGGACTCTCTCATTGACTTTTTGACAACGACTGACTTACTTCACAAATTCTGATACTTTCAGCCCTTTCTACTTGTATCTCTTGCTACCCTTTACGCCCGTACTATTCCCTGCCCCGCTGTTTTCTGTAACCTGCCGATCATCCCCCCTCCCTTCTGCCATCCAATTCCCTTGCTTCCTTCCCTACCCTGCAGCGCTGTATAGCCCTTGTGGCTTAGCGCTTCTTTTTGATTATAATAATAATAATATACACCTTGATCATATCCCCCCTAATTCTATGCTTTTCGAGAGAGTGCATATTCAGGGCCCTCAGTCTATACTCATAGGGAAGATTTCTGATACATGGGATCATCTTTGTCATCCTCCTCTGTACGTTTTCCAGAGCATTTATATCCATTCTGTAATACGGTAACCAGAACTGAGCAGCATAGTCTAAATGAGACCTAACCAAGGATATATAGAGTTGAAGAACAACCTGAGGATTTCTATTATTTATACTTCTAGATATGAAGCCAAGAATTCTGTTAGCTTTATTGTGAACACTAATGCACTGTTGTCTTGGTTTTAGATTACTTCTAACCAGAACTCCTCTAAATCCTTTTTGCAAACAGTAGTATTAAGATCTATGCATGGATGAGCTTCATCAAGTACTGTATACAGGATTGAGCAAATACATGGGTTTAGAGGGCAAATGGACAATATGAGCTCATGCTTGGAGAGAGAGAGAGACAGGTTACATGTGAGGCCTTAATAATTGTGAGACTTAGTTTAGATGAAGTCAGGTATTGGTGGGGTAGATAAGTAAGACAGTGCAGCAGTTGAGTATCTTTATTCCACAAACCTTTTGGCCTACACAAAGGCTTCTTTCCAGTAAATATAGAGAAGGCAGTAGAGATGTACAGACAATGTAATCAGTCCATCACCCTCAAAGATGTAGTATGAGGTGAGAGTGAAGATGTTTGTTCAGCATCTTCAATTGGCGTACCATTTGGCACCATTTATTAGAACCCTGAGCCAGATGTTTACAGATCTCCCCTGAACGTCATTTGGTAGAATATGTGACTTTTCATTGTTTCCTAGTATTTCAACATTACTCATATAACATAGTGCGCGTTCCCTACAGAAACACCAATGCTAGAACCCGCTTCTATCCCTTTAATTAATTTTTACTTTAAATATACCAACCCTCCCTACTCTCTAAACCCCTCATACCAATGTCTACAACCATTACATTCTTTCTCCCACATTACACATCACCTCTATCTTACAACATCAATTTTCCAAATCCTCACCATGCCCCCCTCCATCACTCACTTAAACCACCTTCTCTACTCTTCATCACAAAACTCTCACTCTAACCAAAAACACTCACACATTCCCACACAACCCACTAACATACCCTCTACATCCAAAAGAAAAAAAACCCATCCCACAACCAATACCACCCCCCCATCCTCTCTATTACCCAACCCATCCCAACCAAACAATCCTCACATTATCATCAATCATTTCATTTCTTCTTTTCTATATATTCCTAATAAACTCCTTATCCACAACAACTTCCAATCTACTTCCTTCTATTTTTCCCCCCCCCCCCCCCCCCCCCCCCAAATTGTTTTTTATACAATATATATAACTCTATTTTTCCCCCCCCCCCCCCCCCCAAGTGGTAGCGCCCGGCGGCTACGGCCCCCCGTAGCCAAGTCCTTTGCCAGGGTTAATTCCCTTTTCTTTTTAACCTTCGGGTCAGGGCCAAAATCTGAAGTGGGCCCAGTGTCCAAGAATTTAAAAAAAAAAAAATATTAGTTATTTTTTCTTATGAAATGCTTGAGAATCCTTTTGTGAAGGTAATAAAACAAAAAGTACGAAATTTGATGGAAAATTAATGAAATTATGCTCGCGAATTTTGATGTGTCAGCGATATTTATGCATCGGTGATTTTGCCGACTTTGACTCCCATTTTAGGCCAATTACATTATTCCAGTCGACCAAATTCTTAGCTATTTCACTAGTGTTACTTCTATTCTTTCGACTGAGCACAAGAAATCGCCAAGTCAACTGTTTCAATTACAAAATAAAGTGATCGGAAGTTGGTAATTTGGCCAATTTAACACAAAGTTCAAAATATTCCAGTTTAAAAATAGCTTCCAGAATAAACAATGTAGGTATTCCTGGAACTAAACTAACATGTCCTCTGTTCATTAGTTACGTTTTGAGGCTTTACAAATAGATTCCATTTTGATTTTTTATTCACATAGTGAATTTTTATTCACACCAAAAAATAGAAGATTTACTGTTATGCAATATTGTAATAATTGTATAAATGTCATCACCACATTTGTGAATGTATATTAGACCCACCAGCTGGCGTGTATTAGACGTATGAGGTCGTTAGTTTACTTTTGAACATCAGCAAAAATTTAACATTTCCGCTAATTTGAGCTCAGTTTCAAGCCATTTCCCGTGCTAAAACCAATCAAAATCACCTCTATTTCTGTAATATGTCTTCCATTCTATCAAATGAAACCAAGAAATCGCAAATACAACTCTAAAAAACATACAAAAAAACACTGCAAAGTTGCTGTTTTAATCGAAAATCATGGTCTCTGTTTTTTTTTCTCATTATACACAGTGTGCTGCAGGATTTGTTTTATGTGGTGCACACATACCACATAGATGTATTCTCTCATATCTAGGCCCAAATGTACCACTCACAGTTTATCAGAGTGAGTTGAGCTCATGACGTAGATCTACGGTTTGGACCCTGAACGTAAAGCCGTAGATCTACGGGACAGACCCTGAAAGGGTTAATGCCACTAGGACCAGCTCGAGAGTCACTGGACCTCTGTCGCACAACAGATCTGTCCATAGAGCTCTGTACCTCCTGTTCCTTTGACTTTCCTAAAATGGGTTTTAACATTGTCATTGTACAGGTTGCCAACACGGCCTGCAGTAGCTGTGTCAGGGTGATTTTCATCAGTTCAACCCATTTTGCACACATTTCCTTAATTTCTTTTTTCAATTCCATACTAATTCTCGCCCTTTTTACCACAAGGATGGCACTAGAAGCTTTCTTGGGGTCCATGGTGACTTATTTTGTTGTTACAAGCCCTAAAAACACTGGGATAATGTGAAATGTACCGAATGTATGCGTAGATGCAACCTCACTGGCGCTGAGGCCACACGTGGAACGCGTCCCAGACGAATCACGTAAAGTGAGTTTTTTATCGTGAGGTGAAGCAAAATTTTTGCGTTCAAATGCTTCGTATGGTGGATTTAACGTAACGCGATGCGTTCATAAGGTGGGGATCCACTGTACTCCTATTTTGCAGTGATGAATATCTTTTAAAATAGAATATAGTTCCCAACACACATCTACTGCCATAAACACAAAGCTTTCCTTGTACACATCACACCCAAAGAGGATACTAATATTGACAAACTGGTACTTTCCACTAGGCAGACTACCATCACCATCATCCCGATTCTCCAAAAGCCAACATGGATGTAGCAGTTGTTACTAACAAAACTCTTAAGAGATATCACTAAAAACCCTAAATCCAGGACTACTTGTACAGTAGGAGTACATAGCATATTATGTGGGGGATGCAATAAATTTTGTGTGAGAGTGGCCGTGACCTTCAGACATGCCTTTAGGAGTATAAATGTACCTGCAGGAGGGATAAAACCAACAATGCATGCATAGTCCATCACAGCCTCCCTTGCATCTTGGACTGAGAAATATCACAACTGTTACATCATGAGAATGACAGGTCTAGATGCAGAATTTTGGTAGTAGCAGTGATCCACTTTGTCAATACCCTTAAGCAAAGCAGTGAAATGTACATGTTGGCTGGACCTATTGTCCACATTGTCCAAAAATGTAAAATGAATTTGTCATCTTGCCACCACTCCTTACTCTCACTAATACCTGACCTCATCTAGAATTGATCTTGCAATTTTGTGACCTCACATGTGGCCTGTCTTTCTCCAAAGGTGACCTCATGGTGCTTATTTGCCTTATACAGTAGTGTATTTGCTCACTCCTGTATACCTGACAAAGCCCACCCTTGGTTGAAATGTTGTACTGAAAGAATTCTCAGCTTCTTGTGTCTATTTCCAATTGTTAGCTTTTGCCATTGTCTACCAACTTGCTCTGCAAAGAAAACTTGAATTCTCATTTGCATAGCTTTGTCTTGATGTATTGACATAACCTTATCAATTGACTGCAATGGGCTGCATGCAACTTTTTTGAATATTTTCATTGTGGTCAAACAAAGGTCTGATTTTGAAGAACCTATCCACATGGTTATTCACTCTGGTGCTTTCATTTATGTGCAAGAGACTTTGAAAGGGTGAGGGGGGTCCTTGGATTTTAGTCAATCTGCTCAAACATTGTCGACGCTTCAAGGTTACCCAGCATTGACGGGGAGCTGAGTTTGCAGGTGTCAGCAGAAGAAGAGGGGTAGGGTGTAAGAAACTGTTTGGTTTTAAGTAGTGTGGGGGCCTGTGAGAGTTGTACTAATTTGTTTATGGAGGAACACTAGACCTGTAGGGGCCATAAACACTTAAGAGCTCCTCAGAATATTCCCTCCAGCTTCCCAGTACTTCCACCTTCCCATCTAACATTTCCCCTTGTTTGTTTTTAACTGCCAGGTTCCTTTGTTCCCTAGGCTTTCTCAAATTGTTAATTGCTTTAAAGCTTTTTCTTTATTGTCATCAAAATTTGTTGGTAAAATCTTGCCCATTTTCTAATTGGCTCTTCTCATTTTGCATGCCCTCACCACTTTTAACCTCTTTCTACCTATGTACAGTGGACCCTCGCATAACGATATTAATCCGTTCCTGAGAGCTCAACGTTAGGCGAAATTATCGTTAGCCGAATTAATTTTCCCCATAAGAAATAATGGAAATCAAATTAATCCGTTCCTGACACCCCAAAGTATGAAATTTTTTTTTTTTACCACATGAAATATTAATTTTAATACACACAAACTGAAGAAGAGATGTACAATTACATGACACTTACCTTTATTGAAGATCTGGTGATGATGGGATGGGAGGAGGGGAGAGTGTGGATGGTCTTAGTGTTTAGAAGGGGAATCCCTTTCCATTAGGACTTGAGGTAGCAAGTCCTTTTCCGGGGTAACTTCCCTTCTTCTTTTATTGCCACTAGGACCAGCTTGAGAGTCACTGGACCTCTGTCGCACAACATATCTGTCTATAGAGGCCTGTGCCTCCCGTTCCTTTATGACATTCCTAAAGTGTTTCACAACATTGTCAGTGTAATAGTCACCAGCACGGCTTGCAATAGCTGTGTTAGGGTGATTTTCATCAAAATAGGTTTGCACTTTAAGCCACATTGCACACATTTCCTTAATCTTTGAAGTAGGCAACTTCCTCAATTTCTCTATCCCCTCCTCTGGAGCAGTTTCCTCAGGTCTGGCCTCTTGCTGTTGAAGATGATCTAGCAGCTCATCAGTGGTTAGTTCTTCATTGTCCTCCTCCACCAACTCTTCCACATCCTCTCCACTAACCTCCAACACCAAGGACTTCCCCAATGCCACAATGGATTCCACAACTGGCATATGCTTCTCAGGGTTAGCCTCAAATCCTTCAAAATCCCTATTGTCTACACATTCTGGCCACAGTTTCTTCCAAGCAGAGTTCAAGGTCCTCTTAGTCACTTCCTCCCAAGCCTTACCTATAATGTTTACACAATTGAGGATGCTAAAGTGATCTCTCCAAAACTCTCTTAGAGTCAATTGAGTTTCTGAGGTCACTACAAAGCACCTTTCAAACATAGCTTTTGTGTAGAGTTTTTTGAAGTTTGCAATGACCTGCTGGTCCATGGGCTGCAGGAAGAGGAGTGGTATTAGGAGGCAAAAACTTGACCTTAATGAAGCTCATGTCTGCAGAAAGTCGCTCTGCCATGTCTGAAGGATGACCAGGGGCATTGTCTAATACTAGGAGGCACTTAAGGTCCAATTTCTTTTCAGTTAGGTAATTTTTCACAGTGGGGGCAAATGCATGGTGTACCAGTCATTTGAAAAAGTCCCTAGTGACCCATGCCTTACTGTTTGCCCTCCACAGCACACACAAATTAGCCTTGAGGATATTCTTTTGCCAGAACGCTCTGGGAGTTTCAGAGTGATACACCAATAAAGGCTTCACTTTGCAATCACCACTAGCATTGGCACACATCAACAGAGTAAGCCTGTCTTTCATAGGCTTATGTCCTGGGAGTGCCTTTTCCTCCTCAGTAATGTAGGTCCTGCTTGGCATTTTCTTCTAAAAGAGGCCTGTTTTGTCACAATTTAACACTTGTTCAGGTTTCAAGCCTTCAGCCTCTATGTACTCCTTGAAGTCCTGCACATATTTTTCAGCTGCTTTTTGGTCCAAACTGGCAGCCTCACCATGCCTTATCACACTATGTATGCCACTGCGATTCTTAAATCTCTCAAACCAACCTTTGCTGGCCTTAAATTCACTCACATCACCACTAGTTGCAGGCATTTTTCTAATTAAATCCCCATGCAACTTCCTAGCCTTTTCACATATGATCGCTTGAGAGATGCTATCTCCTGCTATCTGTTTTTCGTTTATCCACACCAATAACAGTCTCTCAACATCTTCTGTCACTTGCGATCTCTGTTTTGAAAACAAAGTTGCACCTTTGGCAAGAACAGCTTCCTTGATTTCTGTTTTCTTGGCCACAATAGTAGCGATGGTTGATTGGGGTTTTGTGTACAACCTGTCCAGCTCGGAGACACTCGCTCCACTTTCATACTTAGCAATCATCTCTTTCTTCATATCCATAGTAATTCTCACCCTTTTTCCTGTAGGGTTGGCACTAGAAGCTTTCTTGGGGCCCATGGTCACTTATTTTGCAGGTGAAATCACTAAAAACGCTGTGATAATATGAAATGTTACGATTGTATGCTTGGATGTGACCGTGGTGGCTGGCTTGTAAACACTACCACCCATGGAACAAGTGAGGCTGGCTAAGGCCGCACGTGGACGCGTCTCGAACGTATTGCGTTGAGCGAGTTTTTTAGTGCTAGGCGAGGCAAAATTTTTGCATTAAAATGTATCACTAGGCGGATTTAACGTTATGCGATGCGTTCGTTAGGCGAGGGTCCACTGTATTTCCCTTCTGTATATCACTACATTGTTAAAGGATCATAACTTTTTTCTTTGTGTTCTACTTCGTTGCACCAATCACTCATTTTCCCCCATCTGCACCTCGCCACCTATACCCATAAATTTCTGCACACTATCACTGCCTTCTGAAATTTACCCTCTTACCTCTTCAACCTTATAAAGTGAGTTCTTTTTAGTCTGCGTTTCTCATAATAGTTGCCTACATCTTACCTTAACTATCTTGTTTAATTCATTAACTTTTCCACTCTTAATTGCCTGATGACTTTCCCCTTGTACCCCATCTACCTCTTGTTCCCACTGTAGCTTCTTTTAAATAATGATATATTCTTCAACCCTCTAAAAACATGCACATCTAGATATCTACCCATCATCCTTTTACCTTCTAATGCAGTCTAGTAAACTCTCATTTTGCCCTATATCTTATTAAATCTACATTATCATTTACCCTTGGCACTCCAAACTTTCCTATGCCTTATATAAAAGTTTCTTGAACTTTAGGATTTAGGTCCTCTACAGTTATTTTCACTTGGTTCAAAACTCTTCAAACATTCACTTCTCCCATAAGGTATCCTCTACACACATCTTTCTCCGAATGCATGAGCACTTAGTATAACCCAACCTTATTCTAATTCACATAATTCTTGAATTTAAACACTTACTCTCGATACTGCTGCTGCTTCAGTTCCCTTGGATACACCCAGTTTAACCCTTTTGTTTCAATTTGTGCTAGGAGAGGAAGCTTTTTTCTCATACATAGCATTAACAATCAAGTCTTCTCATTTGTACGACACCCATGCATTCAGGCAACCCAGTTTCAGACTTTCTATTTTAGTAAATCAGGGTTCTTTTTTAGTAAATACAGAAAGGGTTATTGGCCCCTTGCTCCTGGTATTTTAGTTGCTTATGGAGGAAAAATTCTCACCCATTTCCCAGTAGAACTGAAAGGCAGCACTATAAGGACAAGAACTATTAAGAAAATTAGAAGGGAACTCTGTGTATGTATTCTGTATGTGTAGTATGTCCTGGATGTTAGTAGCAGTAAGATGTATAGTTGTCATGTTAGGTGTTTATATGACAGGAAAGAGACTAGCAATTTACCAGAGTACAAAACAATTTACTAGTTCCAGTTTCACAATTGGGTACATATATCTTTTGTAGTAAACTTGCTAGTGTTGGGTTAGATAATGCAGTACAGATATGGAAGTATAAATGTTTTCAAATACAGTGGTACCTTGGGATACGAACTTAATTCGTTCCAGAAGGCTGTTCGAGTGCAGATGCCAAACGAATTTGTTCCCATAAGGAATAATGTAAATTAGATTAATCCGTTTCAGACCCCGAAAAATACACTTACAAAAGCACTTATATAAATACACTTACATAATTGTTTGAGTTTTGAGCTGTTTGTATCCCGAGGTACCACTGTATTTGCAAGCGGACTTATCGGCAGATGGCTCTATGAAAGATAAAGTGAACCATAGAAATGACTAGGGTGGATGGTGCATTGAAGCATCTGTAGAGACAAAAAACTTTATCCATGGAGGCAAAAGGGGGGAATGTACCAGAGCATAGTGGTACCAAGCTGTGGAAAACTGCTGTTGTTCTGCCTTTTCATGAATCAGGTACTTCAAGCAATGATGCCTCACACTATCACCTCATTGCACTTAGCACTACAGTTTACAAGTTGATGGAATGTCTAGTAAATAGATGTTTGGTGTGATATTTAGAGACACAGTAGTCTCTCCACTAGTCAGTTTGTCTTTTGTAAGGGCTGCTCTGCTATTGATCCCTTACTTTGCTTAGATAGCTATGTTCATAATGCCTTTGCTAGTAACCATTGTTACAGCAGCCTTTTTTGACCTTGAAAAGCATATGACACTACTTGGAGGTATAACTTCTTGGCCTGAATTCATTTCTTAGGCCTCTGTGGCAAATCTGCCACTTTTCCTTAAAAGCTTCTTGTCTGAGAGACATTTCCATGTTCGGGTTAATAATTTGCTTTCCCTGGACTTTGTCCAAACTGAAGGTGTCCCTCAGGGATGTACTTAGTGCCACTCTTTTTCTACTAGCAATAAATGATCTGACCTCTGTTCTCTCATCTAATATTTGGTCATCACTGTCGAAGACTTTACTATAGCTTGTGCAGGCACTGACTGTCGTCTGTTGGCAGCCTCACTCCACAATGCTATCAAGTGTTTCCCATTGAGCCACTATGCATGAGTTTAAATTTTTTGGTGCTAAAATGCGCTAAATTACTTTCACCAGACGTTCTGGTTTCTCTGATACTCTATTGTACCTGTATGGATCCTGTAAGTGATATAGTTGAATATCTCGGCCTTCTATTTGATCGCAGGTTGTCCTGGAAACCTCACGTTACCTCCCAGAAGGCAACTTGCCATAGTTGGCTGAACCTCCTTAAAACCCTCGCTCATCTTTCATGGGGGGGTGTCATTGAATTCTTCTTCGACTGCATTCAGCCCTAATTTTGTCGAGACTCAACCATGGCAGCCAGATATATTCTGCAGCCTCTCCTGCAACTGTTTCTAAACTTGATCCTATCCATAATCAGAGATTACATTTATGTCTAGATGCTTTTTGCTCCTCTCCTGTTGAGAGCCTATATGCAGAGGCAAATGTTCCAGCCTTGAACAATTGCTGTGATGCCCATTGCCTCTGTTGTTTTGTCTGCTCACATGACCTTCACAATCCTTCTATATATAGGATAGTAACTGATGTTAGTAGCAGTCCATTATTTGTTCACTGCCCGTTTACTCCATCCCTTTTTCTCTTTGTCTTCACTCGCTCTTGATTTCTCGCCAGTTGCCCCCCCCCCCCATCCTTTATATGTTCATGTAGCATCCAACTTTTCTTCCCCCCCTCCCCCCTCGGAAAGTTCCAACAGTTTGTGTCTGTCTTTCCTCACTGGCGTGCATGAAAGCCCATATACCTACAGTTGCTTCTCATTCCCTTTTTCTCAACCACTTCTGGTCTCATTCTCAAGCCTTTGCAGTGTACAATGGCTCTAAATCCTCTAATGGTATTGTGCAAGAGAATTTATTGGGCTCTGCTAGCATTTTTACAGCTGAACTGCATGCAATTCTTATTTCAATTACAGCCTCTCCTCACTTAACAATGGAGTTCCGTTCCTAAGACCATGTCGGTAAATGAATTTGTCACAGTGAAGAGCATACCATAATGGTAGTGGGTTTGTGTCAACCGTTTTAATGTCACTTTTGCACCATTTATAACATTTCTGGTATATTTTTAAATGTTTATACAGTAATATACTGTATATTGTAATAAACAGAATAGAGGAAATCAGCTACAATATACATTATTTAGGTATGCATATTGGTCAGGGAGCCCGTCACAAGTTCGAGTCGTTGGTAAACGAGTATACATCGCTAAGTGAGGAGAGGCTGTATTCATATTGCATCTGTGCCTATTTCAACATTTGTAGTAGTTTTTTAGTGCTTTGCAAGCTGTTGAAAAATTTTATTCACTTCATCTCCTAGTTCTTCGTAGACAGCTTTGGTTGTGCCACATTTCTAGCAAAAACAAAGAAACCATTTTCTGATGGGTTCCTGGTCATGTGGATGTTCAGGGTAACAAGCAGGCAAACTCTGCTGCACGGTCAGTGGTACGTGACCTTCCAGTTTCATAAAAAGAGGTATACCATATTCAGACTATTCTGCTGTGATCTCTAACCTCCTTCACAACCATTGCCAACATTGTTGGTCCGATATGACTCATAAATTATATTCCATCTAGCCAAGTTTTGGTTTCTGGCCTTATCGATGCAGAGGTTGGGAGACTATGCTTTCCATCTTTGCATCTGGTACGCCCATCTTACTCATAGGTATCTCGTAGAGAAATACTGTTCCACTTCGTGAAAATTGTCAATTCCAATTTCTGTTTACCATATTCTATGGGACGGTCCTGTCTATTAACAAGGACACAATTTTCCTCCATTGTCACCGCTCTAATGCCCTTATAGGTTTAGTGCTTCTTTTTTATTATAATACAATCTAATGTCGTTTATCTTCTCTCCTTGCTGATGGCTCCACCATTGACTTTTTGACAGCAACTGATTTATTACACAGACTTTGATAATCCTTCTATTATAAAAAGAAGTGCTAAACCTACTAGGGTCATACAGTGCTGCAGGGCAGGAATTAATGCAGGATCAAAGGATAAGTAAGGGTGGAGAAGAAAAAGGTAAAGTTAGGAAGGGCTGTGAGGAGTGCTAAAGGAAGGATTATCCAAGTTTGTGTAATCAGTTGCTGTCAAAGTCAGAGGGAGTCTGTGTCAAAGGTGGGTTTGTCAGCAAGGAGGAAAGATAAAGTAAGGGTGTTAGAGTGGTGACAACAGGAAAATTCTGCATGCTTGTCACAGTGCTTCCTAACTTTCCCTTTGTTGTCCTCTCCCCCTTACTGATCCTTTAATCCTGCATCAGTTCCTGCCCTGCAGCACTATGATCCTAGTAGGTTTAGTGCTACATTTTGATTATAATGACCCTAGTGGGTTTAGTGCATTATGATTATCCCATTTTCTAGCACTACTGTACTGAATGACCCTTGTAGGTTTAGTGCTTAGTTATGATTATTATAATCTAACCAGGAAGCCTATGGGACCTTGACTGCCACTTTCAAAATTTCCCATTTTCTTTCATGCCCAAAATTTCATTCTCTACAGAGTTTCCCCTCAAGGGAGGTTTTTTGATGCTGGGAAGGGGCTCTTGATCAAGGAAATTGGATCTGCACTCCAATTCCCTTAAGACTACATGCCTTCCATCCCATCCACAGGCACTATAAACCCTAAGGGTTTAGTGTTTCCCTATAAGCTGCAGAAAGTGTGGTAGTTTCAATCTCAAATGTTTTCCATTTTTCCCTTGTTCTATATTTTCCACATTCTAGAAAGCCTATGAAAAGTGTAGGCCCAGCTAGGTTCATGTTTTGCACCATGTTGGTGCTGATACCTAGTGGCATGCAGGGCCGGATTACCGCATAGGCAAACTAGGCATTTACCTAGGGCCCCGCGGTCAAAGGGGTTCAGGGGCTCATCCAAGACTGCGCACATGGTGCAAGTGCAAAGGGGTCCCTACCTAAAAAGTTCAAGTGTTTGGAGAGTAAAATTGATTTTTAAAAATTAATCAAAACGAAAATAAATAACGAAATAAAATAAAAATAAATAAACCTAACCATAGATGGCAACACTCAACACGCCTTTGTTTACATCAGAACAGCTGTGTTTTCCCACTAATGGGTGAGTATGGGAGATTCCTCTCCAATTTTCTGTAGTAATTACACGTTATCTAGACTTGTACTGTGACAAATTAACTGAAGTGTTGTTGATAGACATTGATGTGTATGGATAAATGTTTGTTTTTTGCCTCTAAATGTTAAGGGAGGTACCTGATAGGGTTACTTGACCAGTAAAGACGCATTTTTGGTAAAAATACTATAAAGAAAAACCTAAAAATGCAAACTGACTTCCGTTTGTAGGTTTTAAAAGCACTTTGTCCTGTCTTTAAGTCTTTATCATTTCAATAACAGATCTCAATTGATTGATGTTCTACATCACTTCCGTCGCAAATGCTTAGTTTTCAAGTTGCGGTGGAAGTGATGTAGAACATCAATTAATTTACTACATATTTCCCCAGAAACACACACATATGTAGAAAAACCAGTCTGAAGACGCTTAGGACTAACCTCTGCTATGACTTCAACTCTGTCGAGAGAATGACTCCGCCAAACAGCAGTAGCCCTGTCGGCAGGCAACTGTCCGACTCGTGTCACAGCTTCAATGAGCATCCTGCACAAAGATGATGTCACTGCTAGCCCACTCACTGTATGCTGCTACGACTCCCAGATGTTTCTCCCATCGTCGCTGGCAATGACGGCCCCAGTAACTACCATTTGAAAAATGTCCCGAGTCGTCAGTAGTAGTCCTGCCCAGTTGCCGAGTACTGATGACGCCTCACGTGAGGGCACCAGCAAGTTGTGCCCCAGGATGAGTGAACCCTGCAGCAACTACTACGATGACTGGTTCACCATTCTAGAGACCAACCCT
>NC_069464.1:16813402-17024530 GCF_026875155.1 Cherax quadricarinatus | reverse complement strand
TAAGGGAATTGGAGTGCAGATCCAATTTCCTTGATCAAGAGCCCCTTCCCAGCATCAAAAAACCTCCCTTGAGGGGAAACTCTGTAGAGAATGAAATTTTGGGCATGAAAGAAAATGGGAAATTTTGAAAGTGGCAGTCAAGGTCCCATAGGCTTCCTGGTTAGATTATAATAATCATAACTAAGCACTAAACCTACAAGGGTCATTCAGTACAGTAGTGCTAGAAAATGGGATAATCATAATGCACTAAACCCACTAGGGTCATTATAATCAAAATGTAGCACTAAACCTACTAGGATCATAGTGCTGCAGGGCAGGAACTGATGCAGGATTAAAGGATAAGTAAGGGTGGAGAGGACAACAAAGGCAAAGTTAGGAAGCACTGTGACAAGCATGCAGAATTTTCCTGTTGTCACCACTCTAACACCCTTACTTTATCTTTCCTCCTTGCTGACAAACCCACCTTTGACACAGACTCCCTCTGACTTTGACAGCAACTGATTACACAAACTTGGATAATCCTTCCTTTAGCACTCCTCACAGCCCTTCCTAACTTTACCTTTTTCTTCTCCACCCTTACTTATCCTTTGATCCTGCATTAATTCCTGCCCTGCAGCACTGTATGACCCTAGTAGGTTTAGCACTTCTTTTTATAATAGAAGGATTATCAAAGTCTGTGTAATAAATCAGTTGCTGTCAAAAAGTCAATGGTGGAGCCATCAGCAAGGAGAGAAGATAAACGACATTAGATTGTATTATAATAAAAAAGAAGCACTAAACCTATAAGGGCATTAGAGCGGTGACAATGGAGGAAAATTGTGTCCTTGTTAATAGACAGGACCGTCCCATAGAATATGGTAAACAGAAATTGGAATTGACAATTTTCACGAAGTGGAACAGTATTTCTCTACGAGATACCTATGAGTAAGATGGGCGTACCAGATGCAAAGATGGAAAGCATAGTCTCCCAACCTCTGCATCGATAAGGCCAGAAACCAAAACTTGGCTAGATGGAATATAATTTATGAGTCATATCGGACCAACAATGTTGGCAATGGTTGTGAAGGAGGTTAGAGATCACAGCAGAATAGTCTGAATATGGTATACCTCTTATATGAAACTGGAAGGTCACGTACCACTGACCGTGCAGCAGAGTTTGCCTGCTTGTTACCCTGAACATCCACATGACCAGGAACCCATCAGAAAATGGTTTCTTTGTTTTTGCTAGAAATGTGGCACAACCAAAGCTGTCTACGAAGAACTAGGAGATGAAGTGAATAAAATTTTTCAACAGCTTGCAAAGCACTAAAAAACTACTACAAATGTTGAAATAGGCACAGATGCAATATGAATACAGCCTCTCCTCACTTAGCGATGTATACTCGTTTACCAACGACTCGAACTTGTGACGGGCTCCCTGACCAATATGCATACCTAAATAATGTATATTGTAGCTGATTTCCTCTATTCTGTTTATTACAATATACAGTATATTACTGTATAAACATTTAAAAATATACCAGAAATGTTATAAATGGTGCAAAAGTGACATTAAAACGGTTGACACAAACCCACTACCATTATGGTATGCTCTTCACTGTGACAAATTCATTTACCGACATGGTCTTAGGAACGGAACTCCATTTTTAAAGTGAGGAGAGGCGAAATTTGGGAAATAAGAAATTCATGCATTTAGCTGTAAAAAATCCCTAGAAGAGCCAATAAATTCCCTTGCCAATACCATTAGAATTTAGAGCCATGTACACTGCAAGCTTGAGAATGAGACCAAAAGTGTGAGAAAAGGGAATGAGAAGCAATGTAGGTATATGGGCTTCATGCACGCCAGTGGGGAAAAGACAGACACAAACTGTTGAACTTTCCGAGGGGGAGGGGGGAAGAAAAGTTGGATGTACATGAACATATAAAGGATGGGGGGGGGGGGAAAGGGCTAAATCAAGACGAGTGAAGACAAAGAGAAAAGGGATGGAGTAAACGGGCAAGTGAACAAATAATGGACTGCTACTAACATCAGTTACTATCCTTATATAGAAGGATTGTGAAGGTCATGTGAGCAGACAAAACAACAGAGGCAATGGGCATCACAGAAATTGTTCAAGGGCTGGAACATTTGCCTCTGCATATAGGCTCTCAACAGGAGAGGAGCAAAAAGCATCTAGACATAAATGTATCTTGTTTAAAGGTTTGGATCAAGTTTAGAAACGTTGCAGGAGAGGCTGCAGAATATATTGGCTGCATGGTTGAGTCTCGACAAAATTAGGGCTGAATGCAGTCGAAGAAGAATTCAATGACACCCCCCATGAAAGATGAGCGGGGGTTTTTTAAGGGGTTCAGCCAACTATGGCAAGTTGCCTTCGGGGAGGTAACGTGAGGTTTCCAGGACAACCTGCGATCAAATAGGGAAGGCCGAGATATTCAACTATATCACTTTTCAGGATCCATACAGGTACAATAGAGTATCAGAGAAAACCCGAACGTCTGGTGAAAGTAATTAGCGCATTTTAGCACCCAAAAAATTTTAAAATCATGCATAGTGGCTCAATGGGAAACACTTGATAGCATTGTGGAGTGAGGCTGCCAACAGACGACAGTCAGTGCCTGCACAAGCTATAGTAAAGTCTTCGACAGTGAGACCAAATATTAGATGAGAGAACAGAGGTCAGATCATTTATTGCTAGTAGAAAAAGAGTGGCACTAAGTACATCCCTGAGGACACCTTCAGTTTGGACAAAGTCCAGGGAAAGCAAATTATTAACCCGAACATGGAAATGTCTCTCAGACAAGAAGCTTTTAAGGAAAAGTGGCAGATTTGCCACAGAGGCCCAGAAATGAATTCAGGCAAGAAATTATACCTCCAAGTAGTGTCATTTTGCTTTTCAAGGTCAAAAAAGGCTGCTGTAACAATGGTTACTAGCAAAGGCATTATGAACATAGCTATCTAAGCAAAGTAAGGGAATCAATAGCAGAGCAGCCCTTACAAAAGACAAAACTGACTAGTGGAGAGACTACTGTGTCTCTAAATATCACACCCAAAATCTATTTACTAGACATTCCATCAACTTGTAAACTGTAGTGCTTAGTGAATGAGGTGATAGTGTGAGGCATCATTGCTTTTAAGTACCTGATTCATGAAAAGGCAGAACAACAGCAGTTTTCCACAGCTTGGTACCACTATGCTCTGGTACATTCCCCCTTTTGCCTCCATGGATAAAGTTTTTTGTCTTACAGATGCTTCAATGCACCATCCACCTAGTATTTTCTATGGTTCACTTTATCTTTCATAGAGCCATCTGCCGATAAGTCCGCTTGCAAATACAGTGGTACCTCGGGATACAAACAGCTCAAAACTCAAACAATTATGTAAGTGTATTTATATAAGTGCTTTTGTAAAGTGTATTTTTCGGGGTCTGAAACGGATTAATCTAATTTACATTATTCCTTATGGGAAACAAATTCGTTTGGCATCTGCACTCGAACAGCCTTCTGGAACGAATTAAGTTCGTATCCCAAGGTTACCACTGTATTTGAAAACATTTATACTTCCATATCTGTACTGCATTATCTAACCCAACACTAGCAAGTTTACTACAAAAGATATATGTACCCAATTGTGAAACTGGAACTAGTAAATTGTTTTGTACTCTGGTAAATTGCTAGTCTCTTTCCTGTCATATAAACACCTAACATGACAACTATACATCTTACTGCTACTAACATCCAGGACATACTACACATACAGAATACATACACAGAGTTCCCTTCTAATTTTCTTAATAGTTCTTGTCCTTATAGTGCTGCCTTTCAGTTCTACTGGGAAATGGGTGAGAATTTTTCCTCCATAAGCAACTAAAATACCAGGAGCAAGGGGCCAATAACCCTTTCTGTATTTACTAAAAAAGAACCCTGATTTACTAAAATAGAAAGTCTGAAACTGGGTTGCCTGAATGCATGGGTGTCGTACAAATGAGAAGACTTGATTGTTAATGCTATGTATGAGAAAAAAGCTTCCTCTCCTAGCACAAATTGAAACAAAAGGGTTAAACTGGGTGTATCCAAGGGAATGAAGCAGCAGCAGTATCGAGAGTAAGTGTTTAAATTCAAGAATTATGTGAATTAGAATAAGGTTGGGTTATACTAAGTGCTCATGCATTCGGAGAAAGATGTGTGTAGGGGATACCTTATGGGAAAAGTGAATGTTTGAAGAGTTTTGAACCAAGTGAAATAACTGTAGAGGACCTAAATCCTAAAGTTCAAGAAACTTTTATATAAGGCATAGGAAAGTTTGGAGTGCCAAGGGTAAATGATAATGTAGATTTAATAAGATATAGGGCAAAATGAGAGTTTATAGACTGCATTAGAAGGTAAAAGGATGATGGGTAGATATCTAGATGTGCATGTTTTTAGAGGGTTGAAGAATATACTTTATTTAAAAGAAGCTTACGTGGGGAACAAGGTAGAATGGGGGTACAAGGGGAAAGTCATCAGGCAATTAAGAGTGGAAAAGTTAATGAATTAAACAAGATAGTTAAGGTAAGATGTAGGCAACTATTATGAGAAACGCAGACTAAAAAGAACTCACTTTAAAAGGTTGAAGGGTAAGAGGGTAAATTCAAAAGGCGTGATAGTGTGCAGAATTTATGGGTATAGGTGGCGAGGTGCAGATGGGGAAAATGAGTGATTGGTGCAACGAAGTAGAAACACAAAGAAAAAAAGTTATGATCCTTTAACAATGTAGTGATATACAGAAGGGAAATACAGTGGACCCTCGCCTAACGAAGCATCGCATAACTAAATCCGCCTAGTGATAAAATTTTAATGCAAAAATTTTGCCTCGCCTAGCACTAAAAAACTCGCTCAACGCAATACGTTCGAGACGCGTCCACGTGCGGCCTTAGCCAGCCTCACTTGTTCCATGGGTGGTAGTGTTTACAAGCCAGCCACCACGGTCACATCCAAGCATACAATCGTAACATTTCATATTATCACAGCGTTTTTAGTGATTTCACCTGCAAAATAAGTGACCATGGGCCCCAAGAAAGCTTCTAGTGCCAACCCCACAGGAAAAAGGGTTGAGAATTACTATGGATATGAAGAAAGAGATGATTGCTAAGTATGAAAGTGGGCGAGGTCTCCGAGCTGGACAGGTTGTACACAAAACCCCCAAACAACCATCGCTACTATTGTGGCCAAAAAAACAGAATCAAGGAAGCTGTTCTTGTCCAAAGGTGCAACTTTGTTTTCAAACAGAGATCGCAAGTGACAGAAGATGTGAGAGACTGTTATTGGTGTGGATAAACGAAAAACAGATAGCAGGAGATAGCATCTCTCAAGCGATCATATGTGAAAGGCTAGGAAGTTTGCATGGGGATTTAATTAGAAAATGCCTGCAACTAGTGGTGATGTGAGTGGAATTTAAGGCCAGCAAAGGTTGGTTTGAGAGATTTAAGAATCGCAGTGGCATACATAGTGTGATAAGGCATGGTGAGGCTGCCAGTTTGGACCAAAAAGCAGCTGAAAAATATGTGCAGGACTTCAAGGAGTACATAGAGGCTGAAGGCTTGAAACCTGAACAAGTGTTAAATTGTGACAAAACAGGCCTCTTTTAGAAGAAAATGCCAAGCAGGACCTACATTACTGAGGAGGAAAAGGCACTCCCAGGACATAAGCCTATGAAAGACAGGCTTACTCTGTTGATGTGTGCCAATGCTAGTGGTGATTGCAAAGTGAAGCCTTTATTGGTGTATCACTCTGAAACTCCCAGAGCGTTCTGGCAAAAGAATATCCTCAAGGCTAATTTGTGTGTGCTGTGGAGGGCAAACAGTAAGGCATGGGTCACTAGGGACTTTTTCTATGACTGGTTACACCATGCATTTGCCCCCACTGTGAAAAATTACCTAACTGAAAAGAAATTGGACCTTAAGTGCCTCCTAGTATTAGACAATGCCCCTGGTCATCCTTCAGACATGGCAGAGCGACTTTCTGCAGACATGAGCTTCATTAAGGTCAAGTTTTTGCCTCCTAATACCACTCCTCTCCTGCAGCCCATGGACCAGCAGGTCATTGCAAACTTCAAAAAACTCTACACAAAAGCTATGTTTGAAAGGTGCTTTGTAGTGACCTCAGAAACTCAATTGACTCTAAGAGAGTTTTGGAGAGATCACTTTAGCATCCTCAATTGTGTAAACATTATAGGTAAGGCTTGGGAGGAAGTGACTAAGAGGACCTTGAACTCTGCTTGGAAGAAACTGTGGCCAGAATGTGTAGACAATAGGGATTTTGAAGGATTTGAGGCTAACCCTGAGAAGCATATGCCAGTTGTGGAATCCATTGTGGCATTGGGGAAGTCCTTGGTGTTGGAGTTAGTGGAGAGGATGGGAAGAGTTGGTGGAGGAGGACAATGAAGAACTAACCACTGATGAGCTGCTAGATCAATCTTCAACCGCAAGAGGCCAGACCTGAGGAAACTGCTCCAGAGGAGGGGATAGAAAAAAATTGAGAAGTTGCCTACTTCAAAGATTAAGGAAATGTGTGCAATGTGGCTTAAAGTGCAAACCTATTTTGATGAAAATCACCCTAACACAGCTATTGCAAGCCGTGCTGGTGACTATTACACTGACAATGTTGTGAAACACTTTAGGAATGTCATAAAGGAACGGAGGCACAGCCTCTATAGACAATATGTTGCGACAGAGGTCCAGTGACTCTCAAGCTGGTCCTAGTGGCAATAAAAGAAGAAGGGAAGTTACCCCGGAAAAGGACTTGCTACCTCAAGTCCTAATGGAAAGGGATTCCCCTTCTAAACACTAAGACCATCCACACTCTCCCCTCCTCCCATCCCATCATCACCAGATCTTCAATAAAGGTAAGTGTCATGTAATTGTACATCTCTTCTTCAGTTTGTGTGTATTAAAATTAATATTTCATGTGGTAAAAAAAAAAAATTTCATACTTTGGGGTGTCAGGAACGGATTAATTTGATTTCCATTATTTCTTATGGGGAAAATTAATTCGGCTAACGATAATTTCGCCTAACGTTGAGCTCTCAGGAACGGATTAATATCGTTATGCGAGGGTCCACTGTACATAGGTAGAAAGAGGTTAAAAGTGGTGAGGGCATGCAAAATGAGAAGAGCCAATTAGAAAATGGGCAAGATTTTACCAACAAATTTTGATGACAATAAGAGAAAAAGCTTTAAAGCAATTAACAATTTGAGAAAGCCTAGGGAACAAAGGAACCTGGCAGTTAAAAACAAACAAGGGGAAATGTTAGATGGGAAGGTGGAAGTACTGGGAAGCTGGAGGGAATATTCTGAGGAGCTCTAAGTGTTTATGGCCCCTACAGGTCTAGTGTTCCTCCATAAACAAATTAGTACAACTCTCACAGGCCCCACACTACTTAAAAACCAAACAGTTTCTTACACCCTACCCCTCTTCTTCTGCTGACAACCTGCAAACTCAGTCTCCCCGTCAATGCTGGGTAACCTTGAAGCGTCGACAATGTTTGAGCCAGATTGACTAAAATCCAAGGACCCCCCCTCACCCTTTCAAAGTCTCTTGCACATAAATGAAAGCACCAGAGTGAATAACCATGTGGATAGGTTCTTCAAAATCAGACCTTTGTTTGACCACAATGAAAATATTCAAAAAAGTTGCATGCAGCCCATTGCAGTCAATTGATAAGGTTATGTCAATACATCAAGACAAAGCTTATGCAAATGAGAATTCAAGTTTTCTTTGCAGAGCAAGTTGGTAGACAATGGCAAAAGCTAACAATTGGAAATAGACACAAGAAGCTGAGAATTCTTTCAGTACAACATTTCAACCAAGGGTGGGCTTTGTCAGGTATACAGGAGTGAGCAAATACACTACTGTATAAGGCAAATAAGCACCATGAGGTCACCTTTGGAGAAAGACAGGCCACATGTGAGGTCACAAAATTGCAAGATCAATTCTAGATGAGGTCAGGTATTAGTGAGAGTAAGGAGTGGTGGCAAGATGACAAATTCATTTTACATTTTTGGACAATGTGGACAATAGGTCCAGCCAACATGTACATTTCACTGCTTTGCTTAAGGGTATTGACAAAGTGGATCACTGCTACTACCAAAATTCTGCATCTAGACCTGTCATTCTCATGATGTAACAGTTGTGATATTTCTCAGTCCAAGATGCAAGGGAGGCTGTGATGGACTATGCATGCATTGTTGGTTTTATCCCTCCTGCAGGTACATTTATACTCCTAAAGGCATGTCTGAAGGTCACGGCCACGTCTCACACAAAATTTATTGCATCCCCCACATAATATTGCTATGTACTCCTACTGTACAAGTAGTCCTGGATTTAGGGTTTTTAGTGATATCTCTTAAGAGTTTTTGTTAGTAACAACTGCTACATCCATGTTGGCTTTTGGAGAATCGGGATGATGGTGATGGTAGTCTGCCTAGGGAAAAGTACCAGTTTGTCAATATTAGTATCCTATTTGGGTGTGATGTGTACAAGGAAAGCTTTGTGTTTATGGCAGTAGATGTGTGTTGGGAACTATATTCTATTTTAAAAGATATTCATCACTGCAAAATAGGAGTACAGTGGATCCCCACCTTATGAACGCATCGCGTTTACGTTAAATCCACCATACGAAGCATTTGAACGCAAAAAATTTGCTTCACCTCACGATAAAAAACTCACTTTACGTGATTCGTCTGGGACGCGTTCCACGTGTGGCCTCAGCGCCAGTGAGGTTGCATCTACGCATACATTCGGTACATTTCACATTATCCCAGTGTTTTAGGCTTGTAAACAACAAATAAGTCACCATGGACCCCAAGAAAGCTTCTAGTGCCATCCTTGTGGTAAAAAGGGCGAGAATTAGTATGGAATTGAAAAAGAAATTAAGGAAATGTGTGCAAAATGGGTTGAACTGATGAGAAATCACCCTGACACAGCTACTGCAGGCCGTGTTGGCAACCTGTACAATGACAATGTTAAAACCCATTTTAGGAAAGTCAAAGGAACAGGAGGTACAGAGCTCTATGGACAGATCTGTTGTGCGACAGAGGTCCAGTGACTCTCGAGCTGGTCTAGTGGCATTAACCCTTTCAGGGTCTGTCCCGTAAATCTACGGCTTTACGTTCAGGGTCCAAACCGTAGATCTACGTCATGAGCTCAACTCACTCTGATAAACTGTGAGTGGTACATTGGGCCTAGATATGAGAGAATACATCTATGTGGTATGTGTGCACCACATAAAACAAATCCTGCAGCACACTGTGTATAATGAGAAAAAAAAAACAGAGACCATGATTTTCGATAAAACAGCAACTTTGCAGTGTTTTTTTGTATGTTTTTTAGAGTTGTATTTGCGATTTCTGTTTCATTTGATAGAATGGAAGACATATTACAGAAATAGAGGTGATTTTGATTGGTTTTAGCACGGGAAATGGCTTGAAACTGAGCTCAAATTTAGCGGAAATGTTAAATTTTTGCTGATGTTCAAAAGTAAAACTAACGACCTCATACGTCTAATACACGCCAGCTGGTGGGTCTAATATACATTCACAAATGTGGTGATGACATTTATACAATTATTACAATTATTGCATAACAGTAAATCTTCTATTTTTTGGTGTGAATAAAATTCACTATGTGAATAAAAAATCAAAATGGATCTATTTGTAAAGCCTCAAAACGTAACTAATGAACAGAGGACATGTTAGTTTAGTTCCAGGAATACCTACATTGTTTATTCTGGAAGCTATTTTTAAACTGGAATATTTGAACTTTGTGTTAAATTGGCCAAATACCAACTTCCGATCACTTTATTTTGTAATTGAAACAGTTGACTTGGCGATTTCTTGTGCTCAGTCGAAAGAATAGAAGTAACACTAGTGAAATAGCTAAGAATTTGGTCGACTGGAATAATGTAATTGGCCTAAAATGGGAGTCAAAGTCGGCAAAATCACCGATGCATAAATATCGCTGACACATCAAAATTCGCGAGCATAATTTCATTAATTTTCCATCAAATTTCGTACTTTTTGTTTTATTACCTTCACAAAAGGATTCTCAAGCATTTCATAAGAAAAAATAACTAATTTTTTTTTTTTTTAAATTCTTGGACACTGGGGCACCACTTCAGATTTTGGCCTTGGACCCTGAAAGGGTTAAAAGAAGAAGGGAAGTAACCCTGGCAAAGGACTTGCTACCTCAAGTCCTAATGGAAGGGGATTCCCCTTCTAAACAACTTCCACACTCTCCCCTCCTCCCATCCCATCAATCATCACCAGATCTTCAATAAAGGTAAGTGTCATGTAATTGTACATCTCTTCTTCAGTTTGTGTTTATTAAAATTAATATTTCATGTGGTAAAAAAAAAAAAATTTTCATACTCTGGGGTGTCAGGAACGGATTAATTTGATTTCCATTATTTCTTATGGGAAAAATTAATTCGGCTATCGATAATTTTGGCTTACGATGAGCTCTCAGGAATGGATTAATATCGTAAGGCGGGGGTCCAGTATATTCTGAAGGACAAATTCATAATAACTCTCTGATTGGTTCTTAGGTCATGGTGGGAGAAATACTGTACAGTATAAGGCCATTTTAATTCATGGGTTTTCTATAGACTTGCTTTTAAGGGTATCTCCATCCATAACAACATCCAAAAAGGGTAAAGAGCTGTATCTCTCCTAGTGTGAACTGTATGGAACGCTCAGCTATGTTAAATGAGTAATGTTGAAATACTATGAAACAATGACAATATTCACATATCTAGCCAAATGACGTGTCATGGGATATCTTTGAAACAGTCTTTCTCAAGGTGTTCTGAATAAATGTTTGCAAATGTTACTGCCAAATGTGAAGATGCTGAACAAACCAGTCTGTCTACTCTCACCTCATAACTACATCTTTGAGGGTGATGGACTGATTACATTGTCTGTACATCTCTACTGCCTTCTCTATATTTGACTGAAGAAGCCTATTGTGTAGGCAAAATGTTTTGGAATAAAGATACTCAACTGCTGCACATGTCTTACTTATCTACCCTCACCAATACCTGACTTCATCTAAACTAAGTCTCACAATTATTAAGGCCTCACATGTAACCTGTCTCTCTCTCTCTCCAAGCATGAGCTCATATTGTCCATTTGCCCTCTAAACCCATGTATTTGCTCAATCCTGTATACAGTACTTGATGAAGCTCATCCATGCATAGATCTTAATACTACTGTTTGCAAAAAGGATTTAGGAGTTCTGGTTAGAAGTAATCTAAAACCAAGACAACAGTGCATTAGTGTTCACAATAAAGCTAACAGAATTCTTGGCTTCATATCAGAAGTATAAATAATGTAGGAAAAAATCCTCAGGTTTTCTTTCACTCTAATATCCTTGGTTAGGTCCTCATTTAGACTATGCTGCTCAGTTCTGGTTACTCGTATACAAATGGATATAATTGCTCTGCGAAAACGTACAGGAGAGGATGACCAAAGATGATCCCATTAGCAGAATCTTCCCTATGAGTATAGACTGAGGGCCCTAATAGGCACTCTCCTTCGAAAAGCTTAGAAATTAGGGGGATATGATCAAGGTATATTATTAATTTTATGAATCAAAAAGAACGCTAAGCCACTAGGGCAATACAATCGCTGCAGGGTAGGAAGGAACAAGGGAATTGGATGCAGAAGGGAGGGGGGATATCGGCAGGTTAACAGAAAACGAGGGGCAGTGGGATAGTACGGGGAGAGGGTAGCAAGAGATACAAGTAGAAGGGCTGAAAGTATCAGTATTTGTGAAGTAAGTCAGTCGTTGTCAAAAAGTCATGAGAGAGTCCGGAGAAAGGGGTCCTTCAGCGAGAAGGAATGTAAAGAGAGAGCAGCGGGGCGAAACAGACGACAGAGGTAAATTCTGCGTGCGCGTTATAAATGGGCAGTTCCAACAGAATGAGGCTGACTGATAATGGAGCTTGCAAGTCTCAACGAGAGAGCAAGACGCCTCCCATGAATAACCATGAGTAAAGAGACGAGTATGGGCCAATGCGAAGACGGGAGAAGTAGTCTCCCAAACCCTCGACACTGGTGTTAAGAAGACGGACAGTAACCTAACTCGGTTTATATAGACTGAAGTTTGTTGCCGAGCATATAGACCAACGTTTTGCCAACGGGTTGAAGGGGAGAATATTACAGCAAAATAGTCCGCTACTATGAACACAACCTCGATAAAAGAATCTGAGGTTCTATGTACTGCTGACCTTCGCGGCAGCAGTTCTGAGACCTAGAATTCATTGCCCTGTACTCAACATGACCAGGACCCAACCAAAAACAATATCTTTATGATTAGTAAAAGATGCGGCGTAGCCAAAGTTGGATACGGAGGACTAAGGGGAGGTGTATCAAATTTGTATAGCCGAACAGCACTAAGAGTCTGAGCAACCTCAAAATGAGGAACACAGGCATAGATGCAATAGGAAAAGTGTTGTAATTGATGGCATATCTTCCGCAGTAAAATACTAGCCTGAAATAGTAAATGGCCTGTACTACCTGTCCGGAAACACTCTGCGAATCCTAACGCCGTCAGAAGACTCTAGCATCTGTGTACACAGCAAGGCATTAGAATGAAGTGAAAGTGGGTCAAGAAAAAAGAGAGCGGGAAGCGACCGTAGACAGTTGGGCGATCGAGCAAGGGAGGAGAAAGAACAGACTCTAACAGCTGTAAACAGAACTTCCCAGGGGGGTATGGCAAAGTGAGATGCTACATGTACATAGAAGGTGGAAGTTGAAGAGAAGACAAACGAATGAAGTTCGAAGAGAGAAGGGACGGAGTAAGCCAGGGCGCGAACAAATAAAGAATGTCCTACTAATATCAGTGACCATTCAATAATGAAGGATTGCGGAATCAGAGAAGCGTACATTAGTAGCGCAGGCAATGGCATTCACGGCGATCGTGATCAGGATTGAACGTTCGCTCTGGCATAGAGCTTTCACAGGGAAGAGCGAAAAGCACCAAGGCAAAAACTAAATCCGTTGGGTGTGAATGGGTTAAGGCTAGAGAGAGAAGCAGGAGATTCCGCTGAATAGATCGGTCACCATAATCAAGTTTCGATAAAATAAGGGTGGAAATGAAGGTGATGAGGTTCGACGATCAGCTCCCCACGAAAGATGAGCAAGGTTTTTAAGAAGTTCAGCCGGCTGTGACAAGTTCCTTACAGAGAGGTAATGTGAGGTTTTCCAGGATAAACCTACGATCAAAAGGAGGCCCAGAAACTTGACTGTACTCACGTTCAGGGATACGTGAGCCATAAGAGTAACAAAGAATTATCAGAGATGACAGAGCGTCTATTGAAAGTGAATTGGTGGTTTTAGTGCTGGAAAATTAAAACCCATGTGTGTGGCCCAATTGGAAACACGACGACTGCATGCTGGAGAGAAACTGTAAGGAGGTGACAGTCAGCGCCTGCACAGGCATACTAAAGTCATCAACATAGAGTGATTGACCAAATATTTGATGGAATACAGAGCCAAATCATTAAAGCAAGGAGAAATATAAAGTGTTTGTGCTCAGAACACATCCCAGGGGGACACCTCCACTTGGACAAAGTCCGGGGAGAGCACATTATTTAACCCGAACACGGAAATGCCCCTGTCATTAAAAAGTTCATAAGGAAGATGTAGATTGCCTCGTAGGCCTAAGGAGTGGCTGGGCTAAAAATATTATACCCTCCAAGTTGGTGTCAGATGCCTCTCAGGTCAAAAAATAGCAATAACTGAGTGGTTATATCGCAAAGGCATTACAACATACGTATCAAGCCAGTAACGGTCTATGGTAGAAACGTCCCTTACGAAAGCCATATTGACGAGTGGTGAGACTGTTGTGTGTCTCTAAATTACCACACTAAACGTCTAACTTTATAGACGTTACCATTAACTTGCAAACTGCACTGTAAAGCAATGGGACGATAGTGGGAGGTTTTCATGTCCCGTAGTGCCTGGTTTGCGAAAGGATAACAATGGCGTATTTCCACAGCTGTGGAAGAACTCCTTGGTGACCAAAATAAGATTGTAAAGGCGTAAATAGGAAACTGCAAGGGCTGACTGATGTAAAATGTTGTAGTCCTACGAATATGAATGTCGTCGGGCCCCAGCTGCCGATGTTCGACATGCTGAGAGTGGCCTCCAGTTCTTGAAGTGTAAAAAGGCACATTATACTGTTCTTCTCTGAGGAAGAAAAGTCCAATGTGCTAAAACTCTCTGGCAGACTTTGAGGAAAGAAATGAGGGCATAGATGGATTCCCGCTGAGAAATAACCGGACCAATGATTGCCATTTCACCATTGGCACAATCTAAGTGGTTTTGCTATATCAACAACCCGGCAACCCGCAGCACAGGAGCCCGGGTCAGGAAATATTTACACACTCAGTTTTTCGTACTTTTTTCCAGACTGCACCATAGAGGAAGGCAGAGTGATGGTGGAGCCATAATCATCGCCAGCAAGTGCGTTAGCGTCACGATGACACGGCGCGCGATCGCACGCTTCTGTTTTAAAATCAAGGAGTCCTCTGTGGTTCTATTGTACCGGTACCTGACCCATGCAGCGCGCTTTCAAACGTACTGCACGAGCAAAGCAGGAACCACCAAGGCACGCTTTCTGAGATGCCTGCCCGAAGTTTGGGGATAGAAGAAAGGCTGCGTGAAAACGGAGACGAGAAAGGTGAAAAGCCTCATCGATGGAGGACGAAGAAGGAACCTCTTTAAAAACAGTCCAGGTGTGAGTAAAGTTCCAATTTGCCCGCTTAAAATGCCAGAGTGGGGTGCGAAGAGGTGGCGAATATGAGGGGAAGTAAGATGATTGGGAAATGCTCACTGTCATGTAAGTCCGGGAGAACAGACCAGTAAAGTCTTAATGCGCGGAGAGAGCCAAACTGAGAGATCGATGCAAATAGAAGTATCGTCCGAGATCAAATGGGTGTGAGTATCTGTATTTAAAACTATGGAGGGGGTGGGTGGCAAGAAAAGCCCTCTAACTGAATCTCCACGGGAATCACAGTGAGACCCTCCCCAGAGGAAATGTGGTCATTAAATCACCAAGTAACAGAATCGTGCGGTAATGACGAAACAAGGAAGCAAAATCCAAATAGATAATGCCCGAGAAGGAGAGAGATATAAAGAACAGAGCGTATACCACCTATGTAAGTGGATACGGGCTGCTGTGTAATGCAGCAAGTATAAATAAATAGCTGATGGTACGGAATATCAGTGCGGAGAAGAAGGCACTTTATTAAAGTTCCATCAGGAAAAGGATCTGAAGAATACAATAAATTATAGCCTGAGATGTGAGAAATAACAGCAGAGGTAATTTTTGGTCCTGTAAGCAAACACCAACAGGGCAAACTGGAAGTAACATCGGAAGCACACCCCGATTACCCCTGACCGCGTATATTCACTGTAAAAAGGCCATGAATTGGCAATGATAAAGATACTTGAAATCCGCAGGGAAGGTTCCTACGACAAGAAGGGTTAAAAAGTCCACATGCGGATGCAGTGGTAAAATGGTTCAAGCAGCGAAGGAACGATGCGCTGTGAAAAAGGGGGGGGGTGCGCAGATTGGAGCAGGAGGAGAGAGAAAGAGCGGACGGTGGATCAGTGTGTCCATTGATGGTTTGGTCTCCAAATATTTCAGAGATTGCCATCAAGTGTTTCAATTCAAAGATGTCGTTGGGAGACAATATTGGAATGGTAGCGGGAGGAGAGTGAAGATTGGAACTGTCTGGGACTGTAACCAAGAGGGGGGGGCGAAAGGTGGAGGACTGGAGAAGCGTGGCAGGGGACAGAAGAGACAGGAACCTGGGGAGTGGAAGAAGAGGAAGAACTTGGGAGGGAAACAGGGAGGAAGGTACATTACTGGAGGAGGTGAACCTCTGCCGTGTACTGTAGCCAGTGAGAGGGAAGAACTAGGGACAAGACAGGAGGTAAAATGAGGAGGTGGAAGATGGGTAAGGAGGTGTTTACCTGAACTATTTTTGACTTGTTGTGAGAAGTAGAGGGACGATTGGGAAGAGTGTCGTACGAGTCTCGTCGACTGAGCTTGTAAGAGAGAACTCGAAGAAGCGAGATAGACTGAGCGTTGAAGTAAGGACGTCTGATCCGAGGACAGAACAAGGATTAGATACAGGAGTGATTATGGGAGAGGTAACCACAGAGTGGGTGTAGAAGATGGGATACCAGAAGTGGGGGAGTTTTGAACACGGGTAATAAGAAACTCGTGGGAAGTCCTCCCTTGGAGGCCGGAGTGAGAAACTGCCATGCATAAGGGAGACCTTCTGTCTCGTTGAGGTAACGGATATCCCGCTCGTTTAAATAGACCTGACAACGGCGAGAGTATGAAGGGTGAGCCTCATGTAACAGTTAAGGCAAGGGGGGGGGGGGAGTCGATTGCAAGACGTATTAGAATGGTAATCGGCACCACAGACTGGGCATTCGGCGATAGATCCTGCAATATTCGCTGATGGGCCAAATCGCCAGCAATTTCTACACGTTTGTGTGGTAGGATCACCTTTCAACTTGTAACCGAGGTCCTGCTATATTAACGGAGGATGGAGTTCTCGGCTTGTCAAAAGTTAACAGCCACATTTCTAGGGTATCGTCTCCGCCCACGGGCAGGAAAGAACTAAGTGTCTACATGAGGATTGTGAGATCCTTGGAGTTCCAGCTGTTCTAGAATGTCGGTGCCACAGGTCTGGAAATTTTGTTGAACTATGGTATGGGCAGAATATCGGGATCCCCCCCACTACAAGAATTGAGGAAGGATGTATTCAGGTGACAGGAAAGAATCGCAATATGGAAAGACGAGAGAGCTCACGAGCCTGGGTACATTGCTGTACAGTAAATGATGCGCGTACCGCTCTTAAGAGCAGGAAAAAAATATCTTTACCACATGGCGTAGGAGTGCCTTGCCAATACTATGGTCAGAAAATAGGCAGTATAGTAAGTTGGTCGTAAAGTGAAGAATTTAGTCCACTTTCAGTCTGAAACTGAGCGTGGAAAGGTAGTGAAAGGACGTGTCGATCGTTCTGAAGAACGAGAAGGTGAAGGTGGAGAAGTACCATCAGCAGGTAATTGTCCGTTGACGTTTAGGCGTGGGACCAAGTTGGTCCGACGTGGAAACGGGTCGGCGATTTTGCAATTCCGCACCGTAAGAGGGAGGGCGGAAGCATAGTCAGAGAGAGCGAAGGTCTGATAAATCGAAGGAGTCAGTCGCAGGCCTCAGTACCTGAACGGGTGAGGAAACAGCCCGCAATAGGTACTGAGGCATGCTGAATTCTGAGAGTGGTCCAAAGACGAGGCGGGTACAGAACGGGGTGCTGTATCAAGAGGGGCCCGGGGTACCAGGTTCATGGACTAGGGCGCCATGGTTAGGTACTTCTTTCTTTTTGTTTTAAGAAAAAAAAAGAAAGAAGAAAAGAAAATTAAACATAAAAAAAAGAAAAAAAAAGGGGGGACTGGGAGGGATAGTTTCCTAGGAGGAATGAAAGGGCCAGAAACCTCCCCTCCGCGCCCAAGAGGACTCGACACCGATAGTAGCGCAGATGACAGCAGGAACCCGTGCCATACCCCTACCCATCATGCCAGTAAACCGAATCTGGGATAGCTACCTCAACATCTGCCGAGCTACCTCGGTGGACAAAAGAGAGGGCGCGGATATCCGCCACAAAGCATACCTCCTTCGGCCACCACCCCCGGAATCCGAAAGGTGGCTTCCAGAGATACACTCGTCGCCCGAAAGACACCCAAAGCTACTCCGGGATACCGGAGAGGGATCGGGACATCCCCAGGCGATCCAGATTCCACGGCAAACTACGCCACCGCCAAGAAACCTCAACGGAATGGGATGGACCCCGGTGTCCTTTCCCCTACCTAGGAACTAGCGCGCCTGTGGGAGAAATCACGAAGGCTAAAAAGAGGAAGGGCAAAAGGGAGGGGTGAGGAGGAGGAGGAGGAATGGAAAAAGGGGAGGATGGGGAGGATGGGATAGGGGAGGGGAGAATGGGGGGTAATTAGGTTCGGTATCAAGGTGTATAAATGGAAAACAGGAATAAATAAAGGGGATGTAAATAGTGTGCTGAAAACTTCCAGCCTAGACAGGACTCACAGCAATGGTTTCAAGTTGAAAAAATTCAGATTCAGGAAGGATATAGGAAAGCACTGGTTTGGTAAGAGAGTTGTGGATGAGTGGAACAAACTCCCAAGTACAGTTATTGAGACTAAAACGTTGTGTAGTTTTAAAAATAGGTTAGATAAATACATGAGTCGGTGTGAGTTGGACCTGACTAGCTTGTGCTGCTGGGTCTGGTGTGGTGCTCCTTCCTTGAGTGGAGGTGACCAGACTAGGTGGGTCATTGAGCTAAACCGGGGAAGGGGGGGAGATGGGCCTGCTCCGCATGGGTCAGTAGGCCTGCTGCAGTGTTCCTTCTTTCTTATGTTCTTATGGCTGAAATATTCTATGGAAAGGATTCCCTGCTAACAGTGTATTTCCTGCAGAGCAGGTGCCAAAGGGACACTCAACTTTGCTGCACAAGGAGTCAGGTTCTCAGCTGAAGGAGACAAGATGAATATCACTTCTAGAATTACCACTGCTCAAACAAAAGCCCTGCAACAATCAAACAAATCAGAGGTCTATGTTAACTTCTTCACAAATATCATCCTTGTTACATACCTGCAGCTTAAGTACAAGTGAAGATATGTAGGTACATCAAAGGAAAAACAGAATTGGTAACCCATTCCTACAGGATTCCAAGGATGTGAATATCCCCAAGGTGAAGAGAAGATAATGAACTACTGTTCTGCTGATGAAATATTGGCCTGTAAGTGGAGAGAGAGGACAGTAGTCGCTGATATCTTTTGATGCTGGTACTGAACACAGCAGCAAAGTCCTCAAATATGATGCCCTCACAATAAGAAAGTGGAGGTCTCCTGCCTCCAGGTCATCATGGCTTGTGGACTCAGACGATAGTCACACATCTATTGAAAAGTCCTATGTGACAGCATGTAGTCATTAACAGCACATCTTCAAATACAAATTATCATGTATCTATCTCTCTCTCTCTCTGCTCCAGCGAGTACATATTTAGGACTGAGGTATTCCTGTAATTTAAATACCTTATTGGCTCTATGCTGGCCATAAATGATCTGTGTATCTGCTCCAACTCTGATCTCTCTCTTGCCCTGAACAGGGCAGCCAGCACTAAAAATACTCTTAAGTGAAAAGATCACAAGAAATTCAATAGTGTCACCACTGGCACTATTTCCTTTGGTTTGTAAGCTTTCATTATCCAGAGTCATTTTCCAGGCCACTGTGTTATTTGAAAGAAAGACAACTGACATTATTACTCCCAAGTCTTTTACACATTTCTCCATTCTATTAGATAATTCTCTTGACTTTTGTTTACAGTGTTCCTTTTGAATTCATTCTTCCTATGTCTAAGCAGCTGGAATGTGTCACCATTGAACATCTCATTATTTTCCACTGCCCACTCAACACCACCATCCCCAACCAGTCAAATTACATGTCCTCTAAGAAAGTATCCTGGACCCTCTCTTTCTCCTCTACTATGACTTGCTTAATGTTTCTCAGCATCTTAAATCAGTACTCTCTGTTGATGACAACACTGTATGCTGACTCGCTGACTTTAAACACTAGTTATTGATGAACCAACAGATGCGTATACCTGGTTGATAAACTCAGCCATAATAAAGAAAAAATATAAATTATGGGAATCAATCATATCCACAGACCTCTGGCAGTCTTGTTGTTGTTGTAGTAGTAGTAGTAGTAGTAGTAGTAGTAGTAGTAGTAATAGTAGTAATAGTAGTAATAGTAGTAATAGTAGTAATAGTAGTAATTATAGTAGTAGTAGTAATAGTAGTAATAGTAGTAGTAGTAATAGTAATATAGTAGTAATAGTAATAGTTGTAGTAATAGTAGTAGTAGTAGTAGTAATAGTAGTAGTAGTAATAGTAGTAGTAGTAATAGTAGTAGTAGTAATAGTAGTAGTAGTAGTAGTAATAGTAGTAGTAGTAGTAATAGTAGTAGTAATAGTAGTAGTAGTAGTACTAGTAGTAATAGTAGTAGTAGTAGTAATAGTAGTAGTAATAGTAGTAGTAATAGTAGTAGTAATAATAGTAGTAGTAGTAGTAATAGTAGTAATAGTAGTAGTAATAGTAGTAGTAGTAATAGTAGTAGTAATAGTAATAGTAGTAGTAGTAATAGTAGTAATAGTAGTAGTAATAGTAATAGTAGTAGTAGTAGTAATAGTAGTAGTAATAGTAGTAGTAGTAGTAATAGTAGTAGTAATAGTAGTAGTAATAGTAGTAGTAGTAGTAATAGTAGTAGTTGTAGTAGTAGTAGTAGTAGTAATAGTAGTAATAGTAGTAGTAACAGTAGTAGTAATAGTAGTAGTAGTAACAGTAGTAGTAATAGTAGTAGTAATAGTAGTAGTAATAGTAGTAATAGTAGTAGTAGTAGTAATAGTAGTAGTAGTTGTAGTAGTAGTAGTAGTAGTAATAGTAGTAATAGTAGTAGTAACAGTAGTAGTAATAGTAGTAGTAGTAACAGTAGTAGTAATAGTAGTAGTAGTAATAGTAGTAGTAATAGTAGTAGTAATAGTAGTAGTAATAGTAGTAGTAATAGTAGTAATAGTAGTAATAGTAGTAGTAATAGTAGTAGTAATAGTAGTAGTAATAGTAGTAATAGTAGTAGTAATAGTAGTAGTTAGGAATAAGGAGGAGGAGCCAGTCAAATACAAAGAAAGGGAGCACTGCAAGGGAGCTAGGTGCCCACAGAGGGAGAGCAAGTGCACAGAGGTGGGTGAAAGGGGAAGTGGTGAAATAAATAAAGAAGGAACAGAAACACGAGACAGAAGAAAGACAGACAACCCAGAGGAGAAAAAGGAAAGAGGAAAGGGGAAGAGGGAGAAGAAGAAAAAGAAAAAGAAAAAATGAGGAGTCAGGTTGTCTTTCTTTCTTCTGTCTCGTGTTTCTGTTCCTCCTTTCTTTATTTCACCACTCCCCCTTTCACCCACCTCTGCGCTTGCTCTCCCTCTGTGGGCACCTAGCTCCCTTGCAGTGCTCCCCTTTCTTTGTATTTGACTGGCTCCTCCTCCTTATTCCCCACTACCACCACTACTACTACCTCTACTACTACTAATACTACTACTACTACTACTACTACTACTACCACCACCTCTTCCTGCCTATATATAGTCGTCCTGCTTCACTTCTGGTTAGTGTGACTTTGTAAATGGTCCAAGTCAGACCGAAACGTCGTCATAAGCTTCTCTCTTTTATGTGCAGGTTATTTGTGTATCGTTCCAGTCATGGTATTGTGCCTTTTTTTGTTATTTAGGAAGGGGGACAAAAGAGACTGTAAAAATTATAGAGGAATAAGTTGTGAATGCAGCAGCGAGGAGGCAGTGGAGATGTCCTGTCTAAGGGCAATGCGTGGTGTAAATATTATGCAGAAAATTCGGAGTGTGGAAATTAGGAGAAGGTGTGGAGTTAATAAAAGTATTAGTCAGAGGGCTGAACAGGGGTTGTTGAGGTGGTTTGATCATTTAGAGAGAATGGATCAAAGTAGAATGATGTGGAGAGCGTATAAATCTGTAGGGGAAAGAAGGCGAGGTAGGGGTCGTCCTCGAAAAGGTTGGAAGGAAGGGGTAAGGGAGGTTTTGTGGGCAACGGGCTTGGACTTCCAGCAGGCATGCATGAGCGTGTTCGATAGGAGTGAATGGAGACAAATGGTATTTGGGACCTGACGAGCTGTTGGAGTGTGAGCAGGGTAATATTTAATGAAGGGATTCAGGGAAACCGGTTATTTTATATAACCAGATTTGAGTCCTGGAAATGGGAAGTACAATGCCTGCACTCTAAAGGAGGAGTTTGAGATATTGGCAGTTTGGAGGGATATATTGTGTATTTTTTACGTATATACTTCTAAACTGTTGTATTCTGGGCACCTCTGCAAAAACAGTGATTATGTGTGAGTGAGGTGAAAGTGTTGAATGATGATGAAAGTATTTTCTTTTTGGGGATTTTTTCTTTCTTTTTGGGTCATCCTGCCTCGGTGGGAGACAGCCGACTTGTTGAAAAAAAAAAAAAAAATTGAAACTACCCAAGGTTTTAGCCTCAATAACCCAACTAGGTAGACTGTTCCACTCATCAACTACCCTATTTCCAAACCAATACTTTCCTATATCCTTTCTAAATCTAAACTTGTCTAATTTGAATCCATTACTGCAGGTTCTCTCTTGGAGAGAGATCCTCAAGACCTTATTTATATCCCCTTTATTAATACCCTTCCACTTGTACATTTCGATCATGTCTCTCCCCTCATTCTTCATCTAACAAGTGAATGTAATTTAAGGGTCTTCATTCTTTTTTCATAAGGAAGATTTCTAATGCTATGTATTAATTTAGCCATTTTAGGCTGAATGTTTTCTAACAAATTTGTCTATCCTGTAATATGGAGACCAGAACTGAGCTGCATAATCTAGGCGAGGCCTTACTAATAATGTATAAAGCTGTAATATAACTGCTGAAAAGTAACATTTATGAAGGGGTTCAGGGAAACCGGCAGGCCGGACTTGAGTCCTGGAGATGGGAAGTACAGTGCCTGCACTCTGAAGGAGGGGTGTTAATGTTGCAGTTTAAAAACTGTAGTGTAAAGCACCCTTCTGGCAAGACAGTGATGGAGAGAATATGGTGAAAAGTTTTTCTTTTTCGGGCCACCCTGCCTTGGTGGGAATCGCCAGTGTGATAATAAAAAAAACATAAAAATAACTGCTGAACTTCTGTTGCTACACTTCTTGATATAAAACCCAGTAATCCTTTTTGCCTTTTACATACACTTAGGCATTCTGTCCTTGGTTTTAAGGTACTGCTATACAACCCCCCAAGTCCTTTTCGCAAATCAGTATCTGCAAAGTTCTGCAATTATTTAACTTATAATTACTAGGGTTGTGACACTCCCAAGCCTCAGAATCTTGCATTTTATCTACATTGAACTGCAATCTGCCCACTTTTCTGCCATTTATTGAGTTGTCTAAATCCACCTGAAGTTCCCCTGATATCTACTACGTTTGAATCAATACAATCCTACTTATCTATGTGTCATTGGCGATATTTGCTCGTTACACTATAATTGCCCTCATCAAGATCATTGATATATATTTATAAACACAACGTGCCCGAAGACTGATCCCTGTGGTAATGCCCACTTGTTTTACTTATCCCCCACATGGATTTAACCCCATTTATGGACATTCACTGCTTCCTTCTGTGAGCCATGACTCTATCCATGGGCAGCACACTTTTTCCCCCCCAATGCCATGAGCTGCCACTTTCCTTTAACAGTCTTTGGTGTGGTACTCCTATCAAAAGCCTTACTAAATCTAAAACAATATCAAAATCTTTGTTGTGAACAACACCTTCAAAAGCCTCAAAAGCCTCAAAAGTGGTAAGGTACTATCCTAGGTAATGAACATAAACCCCTTGAAGGTATAAACTAGGTGAAGTAGAGCTTTATCATACAGAATTGAAAAAGACTTTGGGGAGTGCATGGTGAGCAGAAATTAAAAAGCGAAGACAGTAGTTGCCTAAGTGTGTGCAACAAGCTATACAGATTACATGGATTTATCTCAAGAATAAAATAACAGAATCCAAAGGTTATTTTACAGCTCTATACATCACTAGTAGGCCTCATTTAGATTATGGCCGCTCAGTTTTGGTCTCCTTACTACAGGATAGATATAGACTCCATTGGAGAACATAAACACAGAGAAGAATGACTAAAATGATTTACTTGGTAAGTGAATCCACCCATATGAAGATAGACTTAAAAGCCTAAAGTCTCCCACTCTCAGAGACATAGAATGAGTGAGTATATCACTGAAGTGTATTAAGTGGATGACAGGCGATAAACAAAGGAGAATTAATAAAGACTGAGGGTGTCGAACCAGGTAAGAACCAGAATAATGGATTAATTTGGATAAATTTAGATTTAAAAGGACATAGTTAAGTACTGGTTTCTAACCAGAGTTGTGGAGGCAAGGAACAATCTTCCTAGCAGGGTGAAAATGAGGCTAGGACTTTGAGCAGCTATAAAAAGAGATGATCAAATATGTGAGTGGGAGGATGCTGGGTTTGATTGTGCATCATTGGGTACGGAGTAAATTCTTTGGGTAGCTGGGGTAGAGGTCATTTTGATAAGGAACGTGCCATGTAATTGGCCAGTAGACCTTTCTGCAGTGTTCAACCTCCATCCTTAATGTTCTTAAATCATAATGGCAGAACCCAAGCCAGGTACTTGAAATAGTTCGTGGGGTATTTGACTTTTTTTTTTGGGTTATCCTAGTTCTCTACAAATATCCGCTTATGTATGATAATCTATATAGAGAAAATAGCTTTTTGTTTCAGTTTAATGGTGCATTACATGTGAAATATCACATTTAGCCCTGTGCTATACTCCATTTTCTCTAAAAGCCCCAAAAAGGGATAGAAATGGACTTTTGTATCCCATATCCTCTTCATACCTCTGTCGAACTGCTCGGTAATATGCCAAATATTATACATTCTTATATTCTATTTTAAAAAGATATCATCACTGCAAAATAGGAGTAGCATGATCCCCACCTTATGAACGCATCGCGTTTACGTTAAATCCACCATACGAAGCTTTGAACGCAAAAATTTTGCTTACCTCACGATAAAAAAACTCACTTTACGTGATTCTCTGGGACGCGTTCCACGTGTGGCCTCAGCGCCAGTGAGGTTGCAATCTACGCATACATTCGGGTACTTTCACATTTTATCCCAGTGTTAATTTTTAAGGGCCTTTGTAACAACAAAATAAGTCACCATGGGACCCAAGAAGCTTCTAGTGCCATCCATGTGGTAAAAAGGGGCGAGAATTAGTATGGAATTGAAACAAGAAATTAAGGAAACTGTGTGCAAAATGGGTTTAACTGATGAAAATCACCCTGACACAGCTACTGCAGGCCGTGTTTGCAACTGTAACAATGAGGGGAGAGGAAAGTGGGGGGGGGGGGGGGGGGGGGGGGGGGGGTGAAGAAAGGATGGGTGATTTATTGGGGTTTTACAATGTTTGGTAAAGTCAAAGGACAGGAGGTAAGAGCGCTATGGACAGATCTGTTGTGTTGCGACGGAGTCCAGGGACTCTCCGAGCTGTCCTAGTGCATTAACCCTTTCAGTGTCTGTCCCGTAGATCTACGGCTTTTACGTGTCAGGGTCCAAACCGTAGATCTTACGTCATGAGCTCAACTCACTCTGATAAAGTACTGTGAGTGGTACAATGGGACCTAGAGATAGAGAGAATCATCTACTGTGGTAGTTGACACCACATAAAACAAATCCTGCACAACTGTGTATATGAGGAAAAAAAAAAGAGACCAAGATTTTCGATTAAAACAGCAACTTTGCAGTGTTTTTTTTTGTATGATTTTAGAGTTGTATATGCGATTTCTGGTTTTCCATTTGATAGAAGTGTGGAAGACATATTAACAGAAATAGAGGTGAATTTGATTGGTTTTAGGCACGGGAAATGGCTTGAAAACCAGAGCTCAAATTAGCCGGAAATGTAAATATTTGCAGATGTTCAAAAGTAAACTAAACGACCTCAAACGTCCTAATACACGCCAGCTGGTGGGTCAAATATACATTCACAAATGTGGTGATGACATTAACAATTATTACAATATTGCATAACCGTAATCTTCTATTTTTTTTGTGTGAATAAAAATTCACTATGTGAATAAAAAATCAAAAAGGAATCTATTTGTAAGCCCTCAAAACGAAACTAATGAACAGAGGACATGTTAGTTTAGTTTCCAGGAATACCTACATTTGTTTATTCTGGAAGCTACTTTTTAAACTGGAATATTTTAGAACTTTGTGTTAAATTTCCCAGAAACAAAAATTAAACCAACTCCGATCACTTTATTTTGTAATTGAAACAGTTGACTTGGGCGATTTCCTTGTGCACAGGGAAGTCGAAAGAATAGAAGTAACACTAAGTGAAATAGCAAGAATTTGGTCGACTGGAAATAATGTAATTGGCCTAAAATGGAGTCAAAGTCGGCAAAACACCGATGCAAAAATATCCGCTTGACACATCAAAATTCGCGAGCTAATTTCATAATTTATCCATCAAAATATCCGTACTTTTTGTTTTATTAACCTTCACAAAAGGATTCTCCAGCATTCATAAGAAAAAATATCTAATTTTTTTTTTTTTAAATTACTGGACACTGGGCAACCACTTCAGATTTGGCCTTGGACCCTGAAAGGGTTAAAAGAAGAAGTGAAGTAACCCTGGCAAAAGGACTTGCTTACCTCAAGTCCTAATGGAAGGTAGGGGGATTTCCCTTCTAAACAACTTCCACACTCTCCATCCTCCCATCCCATCAACCATCACCTAGATCGTCCAATAAAGGTAAGTGTCATGTAATATTGTAACATCTCTTCTTCAGTTTTGTGTTTAAATTAGAAATTAATATTTCAAATGTGGTAAACAAAAAAAAATTTTCAAATACTCTGGGTGTCAGGAACGGATTAATTTGATTCCATTTATTTCTTATGGAACAATTAATTCGGCTATCGATAATTTTGGCTTACGATGACTCTCAGGACTGGATTAATATCGTCAGGCGGGGGTCCAGTCATATTCTGAAGGACAAATTCATAATAACTCTCTGATTGAGTTCTAGGTCATGGTGGAGAAATACTGGTACATATAAGGCCATTTTAATTCATGGGTTTTCTATAGACTTGCTTTTAAGGGTATCTCCATCCATACATACTTCCAAAAAGGTTAAAGAGCTGAATCTCTCCTAGTGGAACAGTATGGAACGCTCGAGCTATGTTAAAAAATGAGTAATGTTGAAATACTATGAAAGAATTAACAGAATGGACAAAATTCACATATCTAGCCAAATGACTTCATGGGACAACTTTGAACAGTCTTTCGCCTCAAGGTTTCTGAATAATGTTTGTCAAATGTTACTGCCAAATGTGAGATGCCTGAACAAACCATCTGTCTACTCTCACCTCAGTAACTACAATCTTTGAGGGTGATGGACTGATTACATGTCTGTACATCTCTAATGGCTTCTCAATATTTGACTGAAGAAGCCTATTGTGTAGGCAAAATGTTTTGGAATAAAGATACACAACTGCTGCACATGTCTTACTTATCAACTACCCTCACCAATACCTGACATCATCTAAACTAAGTCTCACAATTAATAAGGCCTTCGAGTGATACATGTAACCTGTCTCTCTCTCTCTCCAAGCTTGAGCTCATATTGCCATTTGCCCTCTAAACCCATGTATTTGCTCAATCCTGTATACAGTACTTGATGAAGCTCATCCATGCATAGATCTTAATACTACTGTTTGCAAAAAGGATTTAGGATTTTCTGGTATAGAAAGTAACTAAAACCAAGACCACAGTGCATTAGAGGTTCCACAATAAAGCTAACGAATTCTTGGCTTCATATCTAGAAGTATAAATAATAGAAATCCTCAGGTTGTTCTTCAACTCTATATATCCTTGGTTAGGTCTCATTTAGACTATGCTGCACAGTTCTGGTTACCGTATTACAGATATGGGATATAAAACTCTGGAAAAAAACGTAACAGAGGAGGATGACAAGATGATCCCATGTATCAGAAAATCTTCCCTATGAGTATAGACTGAGGGCCCTGAATATGACCTCTCGAAAAGCATAGAATTGGGGGGATATGATCAAGTGTATATTTATATTATTATATCAGAAAAGAAAGCGCAAGCCACAATGGGCTATACACGCTGCAGGGTAGGAAGGAAAGCAGGAATTGGAATGCAGGAGGGAGGGGGAGATCGGGCAGGTTACAGAAAACAGTCATCGGGGCATGGGGAAAGTACGGGGGTAAGGGTAGCAAGAGATACAAGTAGAAAGGGCTGAAAAGTATCAGAATTTGTGAAGCTAAGTCAGTACATGTCAAAAGTCAAGAAGAGAGTCCGGATGAAAGGTGGGTCCATCAGCGAGAAGGGAAGGTAAAGAGAGAGCAGCCGCGGGGCGAAGAACTACGACAGAGGTAAATTCTGCGTGCTCGTGATGATAAAGTGGCAGTCCCAACAGAAGTGGCTGACTGATAATGGAGCTTGCAAGTCTCACAGAGGAGGAGCAAGACGCCTCTCCATGAAATATATCCATGAGTAAGACGTGTAAGGCCAATGCGAAGACGGGAGAGAGTAGCTCCCAACCCGACACTGGTGATAAGAAGACGGCCAGTAACCTATACTACTCGGTTTAATAGACTGAATTTGTCTGCCCGAGCATAGTAAGACCAACGATGTATGCCAACGGGTGGAAGTGGGAAGATAAATTACAGCAAAATAGTCCGTACATGAATCCCTCTATAAGAACTGGAGGGGGGTCAAGTACTGCTGTCCGCAGCAGCAGTGTCTGCCTGTTCCATTGCCCTGTACGTCAACTTGACCAGGAAACGCCAACAAAAAACAATATCTTTATGCTTATAAAGATGCGGGCGTAGCCCAAAGTTTTTGGATACGGAGGACTAAGGGTGAGGTGTATTCAAAATTTTGTATAGCCTGTAAACACTAAGGAGTCCGAGACAACTCACAAATCAGACACAGGCATAGATGCAATACGATAAGTGCTGAATGATAGGCATAAAATTCAGCAGTAAAAAAACTAGCTGAAGATAGTAAATGCCCTTGTTCGACGCTGTCCGAAACACTTTGCTGCGAATCCTACGCCGTCAGAAGACTATAGAGCCATCTGTGTAACACAGCCAATGGCATGAGAATGAGAGTGAAAGGTGTCAAGAAAAAGAGAGCGGGAAAGCGACCGTAGACAGTTGGGCTTTCAGCAAGGGAAGGGAGAAAAAAAACAACTCGAAACATCCTGAACTTTCCAGGGGTAGGGAAAAAGTGGATGCTACATGTACATAGAAAGGTGGATTTTGAAGAGAAAGACAAGAGCGAATGAAGGCGAAGAGAGAAGGAACGGAGAAAGCCAGGGGCGGGCGAACAAATAAAGAAATTCCTACTAATACGTGACCAATCTATAGAATGGGAAGGGATTTGCGGAGATCATGAGAGCGAACATAGTAAGCGCAGGCAATTGGCAACACGGCGATCGGATAAGGATGGAACTCGCTTCTGCAATAGAGGCTTTCGACAGGGGAAGAGCGAAAAGCACCAAGGCAAAAACTAAATCCTTGGATGATGAATGGGGTAAAGGCTTATAGAGAGTAGCATGAGATGCCGCTGAATAGATTGGTTCACCATAACAAGTTTCGATAAAATAAGGGGTGGAATGTAGGTGAAGGAGGGTCGACGATCAGCTCCCCACGAAAGATGAGCAAGGTTTTAAGAAGGTTCAAGCCGTCTGTGACCATTGCCTTCAGAGAGGTAATGTGAGGTTTCCCAGGATCACCCCCGATCAAAGAGAGGCCCAGAAACTTACTGTATCACTCAGGGATACTGAGGCCCTAAGGTACAAAGGATTATCAGAGAATGACAGAGCGTCTAGTGAAAGTGTAATTTGTGGGTTTTAGTGCTGAAAATTTAAACCACATTGGGGTGGCCCAATTGGAAAAACACGGTCGACTGCATGCTGGAGAGAAACGTAAGGAGTGACATCAGGCGCTGCACAGGCAATAGCGAATGTCATCAACATAGAGTGATGACCAAATATTGATGAAGAACGAGAGGCCAAATCATTAATAGCAAAGGAGAACAAAGGTGTTGTCTCCAGAACACATCCTGGGGAACACCTCCGCTTGGACAAAGTCCGGGGAGAGCACATTATAACCCGATACCACTGAATGCCGTCAGTTAAAAAGTTTCATAGGAAGGATGGTAGATTTGCCTCGAAGGCCTAAGGAGTGGGCTTGGAGCAAATATTATACCTCCAATTGGTGTCATATGCCTCTCAAGGTCAAAAAATATGGCAATAACTGAGTGGTTATTCGCAAAGGCATTACGAACATACGTATCCAAGCCCAGTAAGGTGTCTATGGTAGAACGTCCCTTACGAAAGCCATATTGACGAGTGAGAGACTGTTGTGTGTCTCTAAATACCCCACTAAACCTTCTATTTACTAGACGGTTCCATTACTTTGCAAACTGCACTGGTAAGAGCATTGGGACATAGTGGGAGGTTTCATGCCGTATTGCCTTGTTTTGCGGAAAGGGAGACAAATGCGATTTCCACAGCTGTGGTAAGAACATCCTTTTGTTGACCAAATAAGAATTGTAAAGGCGTAATAACTGCAAGGGCAGACTGATGCTAAATGTTTGTATGCATAGAATATGAATGTCGTTCGGGCCAGCTGCCGATTGATCGACATAGCTGAGAGTGTTGCCCTTTCCAGTGTCTTGAAGTGTAAAAGGCACATAATACTGTTTCTTCCTCTGAGAGAAAAGAACAGTCCAAGGGGTGCTAACTCACTGGCAGACTTTGAGGAAAGAAAGAGGGGGCATAGATATGGAGTCCCCTGAGAAATAACGGACCAGATTGATTGCCAATTTCATTGGCAACATCTAGTGGGGTTTGCTATATCAAACCCGGCAACCCGCAGAACAGGAGACCGGTCAGAAGAATATTTTCTCACTCAGTATTTTTCGTACTTTTTTCCAGACTGCAACTTCAAGAGGAAGCAGAGGTGATGGAGGAGACTTAATCTCCGCCAGCAAGTCGTTTAGCGTCACGGATGACACGCGACGATCGCACGCTTCTGTTTTAAATCAAGGAGGTCCGCTCTGTGGTTCTATTGTGTACCGTACCTTCCCCAATGCATCGCGCTTCAGCCGTACTGCACGAGCACAACAGGCGAACCACGCAAGGCACGCATTTCTGAGCATGCCTGCCCGAAGTTTGGGGGAATAGAATGAGAAGCTGCGGTGGAAAACGGAGGACGAGAAAGTGTAAACGTCTCATCGATGAGTAAAACGAAGAAGGAACCTCTTTAAAACCTCAGTGTGAGTAAAGGATCCAATTAGCCCGATTTAAAATGCCAGCGTGGGGTGCGAAGGAGTGGCGAATATGAGGGGGAAAGGAAGAATGATTGGGAAATGATCCTGTCATGTAATTCCGGGAGAACAGACCAAGTAAAGTCTAATGGGCGGAGGAAGAGCAAACTGAGATCGATGCAAGAGAGAGTTATGAGTCCGAGTATCAAACTGGTGTGAGTACCTGTATATTAAAACATGAGGGGTGGGTGGAATAAAACCTCACCTGAATTCCACGGGAATCACAGAGAGAACCCTCCCCAGAGGAAATGGTGGGCATTAAAATCACCAAGTAACAGAAGACGATGGCGGCTGACGAAACAAGGGAAGGCAACATCCGGAATAGAATAATGCCCGAGAAGGAGAGAGATAGTAAAGAACATTGCGTATACCACCTATGTTAAGTGGATACGGCTGCTGTGTAATGCAGCGAAGTATGAATAAATAGCTGATGTAACGGAATATCATGGCGAGAAGAAGTATGGCACTTTCATTAAAGGTCCCATCAGGGAAAAGGATCTGAAGAATACAATAAATTTAGCCTGAATGTGAGAAATAACAGCAGAGTGTCATTTTTGGTTCCTATGCAAACACCAACAGGGGCTAACGGGAGAGTAAAATCTGAAGCTTCACCCCGATTACCCAGTTGGCCGCGTATATTCCACTGTAAAAAGGCCATGATTGGCAATGATCAAGATACTGAAATCCGCAGGTAAGGTCCTACGGACCTAGAAGGGTTAGAAAAGTCACCACATGCAGCAGTGGAAAATGGTTCAAGCAGCGAAGGAACGATCTCTTGTGAAGAAAGGAGTTGCGCAGATGGAGCAGAGTGAGAGAGAAAGAGCGGAAGGTGGATCAGAGTCCATTGATGGTTTGTCTCTGCAATATATTCAGAGATTTGCTTCAAGTGTTTCGGAATTCAAATGATGTCGATGGGAGACAAGTAATGGAAATGGTAGGGGAGGATGAGGAAATTGGAACAGTATTGGACTGTAACCAGGTAGGGGGGGGGTGGCGAAATGGTTGTGGAGGGAACTGGAGAAGCGTGGCAGGGGACAGAAGAGACAGGAACCTGGAGGAGGCAGAAGAGAAGAAACTTGGAGGGAACAGGGGAATGAAAGGTACCTTACGAGTTAGGAGTTGAACCCTGCACTTGTAAACTGAGCCAGATGATGGGGAAAAACTGGGACAGAGACAGGGAGGGTAAAATGAGGAGGTGGAATATGGTAGGAGGTGTTACTGACCTTTTTTTGACTTTTGAGAAGTAGAGGACGATTGGAAGAGGTGCGTACGAGGTCTCTCGATACTGAGGCTTGTAATAGAGACTCGAAGAAGCGAGATTAGACTGAGGGCCTGAAGTAGGTACGTCAGAGCCGAGTACAGCAAAAGGATTAGATACAGTGATGATTATGGGAGAGGTAACACAGAGTTGGGTGTAGAAGATGGATACCAGAAGTGGGGACGTTTTGAAACACGGGAATAAGAAACAGTGGGGTCTCCCTTGGAGGCCGGAGATGAGAAACTGCCATAGGCAAAGGGAGACCTTCTGTCTCTTTGAGTCACGGATTTCCCCCTCGTATTAAATAGACCTGCAACGGCGAGAGTAAGAAGGGTGAGCCTCAAAGACATTAAGGCAAGCAGGGATATCCGATTGCAAGACGTATTAGAATGGTCCATCGCACCACAGACTGGGCATGTCGCGATAGATTCTGCAATATTATTTCGCAGGATGGCCAAATCGCCAGCAATTTCTACACTGTTGTGGTGCATATAGGAGAAATCACCTTTCGAACACTTGAAACCGATGTCTGCTAATAAACGGAGGATGGAGTTCTCTCGGCTGTCAACAGTTAAACGAGCCACATTGCTAGGGTATCGTCTCCGCCCAGCGGGCAGGAAGAACGTAAGATTCTACCTTTAGGATTGGGAGATCTTGGAGTTCCAGCGTTTCAAGAATGTCGTCTTCCTTACATGTCTGGAAATTTGTTGAACAATGGTATGGGCAGAATAACGTACCACTACAAGAATTTGCGGGAATGGATGTTTTTCAAGGTGACAGGACGGTATCTATATGGGAAAGACGAGAGAGGCTCACGAGCCTGGGTACATTCTGTACAGTAATGGAAAGCGCGTACCGCTTCTTACGAGCATGAAAAGAAATGAATCTTTACCAACATGGCGTAGGAGTGCCTTGCCAATACCTATGGCAAAAGATAGGCAGTAGAGGAAGTTGGTCGTAAATGAAGATTTTAGTCCCTGTTCAGTCTGAACTGAGCGGGAAAGGTTGTGAAGACGTTCGATCGTTTCTGAGAAGAACGAGAAGGTGAAGTGGGAGAAGTATTTCATCAGCAGGTAATTGTCGTTGACGTTTAAAGTCGTGTGACCAGTGTTGGTCCGAACGTGAAATCGGGTTCGGGCGATTTGAAAATTGCCGAACCGTAAGAGGGAGAGGCCCGGAAGCATAGTCAGAGAAACGAAGGTCTGGATAAATCGAAGGAGTCAGTCGAGGCCTCAGAACCTGAAGCGGGTGAGGAAACAGCACCGCAATAGGTACAGAGCATGAGGAAGGGTCTGAAGAGTGGTCCAAAGACGAGGCGGGTCAGAACGGGGTGCGGATCAAGAAGGGCCCGGGGTACCAGGTTCATGGACTAAGGGCGGCCAAGGTTTAGGTTACTTCTTCTTTTTGTATTTTAAGAAAAAAAAGAAAGAAGAAAAGAAATAAAAATAAAAGAAAAAAGAAAAAAAAAGGGGGGACTGAGGGAGGGATAGTTCCTAGGAGGAATGAAAGGGCCAGAAATCTCCCTCCGCGCCCAAGAGGACTCGCACCGCTAGTAGCGCGATGCGGCATGAACCCGTGCACATACCCTATACCCTTCATGCCAGTAAACCCCAATACTGGGATATCCAACCTCACATCCTGCCGAGCTAACCTACGGTGGACAAAAGAGAGGGCGCCGGATATCCGCACAAAGCATACTCACTTCGGCCACCACCCCCTAATCCGAAGGTGCTTTTCCCAGAGATACACTCGTCTCTCCCCGAAAGAACACCCAAAGCTACTTCCGGGATACCCGGAGAGGGATCGGGACATCCCCAGGCGGAATCCCCAAGATTCCACGGCAAACTACGCCACCACGCCAAAAACCATCAACGGATGGGATGGACCCCCGTGTCCTTTCCCCTACCTAGGAAACAAGCGCCCTGTGGGAGAAATCACGAAGGCAAAAAGAAGAAAGCAAAAGGGAGGGGTGAGTGAGGAGGAGAGAATGGAAAAAGGGAGGATGGGAGATGGGAATAGGGAGGGAGAATGGGGTACTTAGGTTCGTATCAGGGTGTATAAATGGAAAACAGGAATAAATAAAGGATGTTAATAGTGTGCTGAAAAACATCCAGCCTAGACAGGACTCCACAGCAATGTTTTCAAGTTGAAACAAATTCCGATTCAGTAAGGATCTTAGGAAAGCACTGGTTTGGTAAAGAGGTTTGTGGATGAGTGGAAACAAACTCCCAAGTACATTAATGAGACAAAAACGTTTGTGTAGATTTATTAAAATAGGTTATAATAAAACATGAGTCGGTGTGAGTTGACCTGACTAGCTTGTGACTGCTGGTCAGGTGGTATGGTGCTCCTTCCTTGAGTGGAGGTGACCAGAACCTAGGTTATGGGTCATTGCGCAAAACCGGGAAGGGGGGGAGATGGCTGCTCCGCATGGGGTCCGAAGGCCCTGCAGCAGCGGTTTTTTTCCTCTTTCTTATGTTCTTATGGCTGAAATATTCAAGGGAAGGTGATTCCCCTGCTAACAGTGTATTTCCCTGCAGAGCAGGTTGCCAAAGGGACACTCAACTTTGCTGCTCAGGATCGGTTCTCAGCCTGAAGGAGACAAGGTGAATATCACATCTAGGAATTAACACTGCTCAAAAAAAGCCCTGCTACAATCAAACAAATCAGAGGTCTAAGTTAACGATCTTCAACAAATATCATCCTTGTTACATACCGCAGCTTAAAGTACCATGAAGAATGTAGTTACATACAAAGGAAAAACAGATTGGTAACCCATTCCTACAGGATCCAAGATGTAATATCCCCAAGGTGAAGAGAAGATATGAACTCCGATCTGGCTGATGAAAATTGCCATGTAATGGAGAGAGAGGACAGTATTCGCTGATAACTTTTGATGCTGGTAACTAACACAGCAGCAAAGTCCACAAATATGATGCCCTCACAATAAGAAAGTGAGTCTCCTGCCTCCAGGTCCATCATGGCTTGTGGACATCAGACGATGTCACACATCTATTGAAAAGTCCTATGTGACAGACAGCATGTATCATTAACACACATCTTTCAAATACAAATTTAATCAGATCTATCTCTCTCTCTCTCTGCTCCAGCGAGTACATATTAGGACTGAGGATTCCTGTAAATCAATACCTCTTAATGGCTCTAAGCTGGCCATAAATGTTCGTGTATCGCTCCAACTCTGATCTCTCCTCTTGCCCTGAACAGGGCAGGCCCGCAACTAAAAATACTCTTAAGTGAAAAGATCACCAGAAACTCAAATAAGTGTCACCACTGCACTATTTCCATTTGGTTTGTAAGCTTCATTATCCAGAGTCCCTTTTCCAGGCCACTGTGTTATTTGAAGAAAGACAACTACATTATTAAATCCCAAGTCTTTTACACATTTCTCCATTCAATTAATAATTCTCTTGTCTTTTGTTTACAGAGTTTCCTTTTGAATTCATTCTTCCTATGACTAAGCAGCTGAATGTGTCACCATTGAACATCTCATTAATTTTCCACTCCCACTCAACCACACCATCCCCAACCAGTCAATTACATGTCCTCTAAGAAAGATACTGGACCCACCTCTCTTTCTCCTCTACTATACTTGCCTTAATGTTTCTCACATCTTAAATCTGAGTACCTCTGTTGATGACAACACTGTATGCGACTCCGCAGACTTTAACACTAGTTATTGATGAACCAACATGATGCGTATACCTGGTGAAATAAACGCACCATAATCAAAAAAAATATAAATTATGGGAATCAATCATATCCAACAGAACCTCTGGCAGTCTGTTGTTGTTGTAGTAGTAGTAGTAGTTAGTATATAGTCGTAGTAAATAGTATAATAGTAGTAATAGAAGTAATATAGAAATAGTAGTAAATAGTAGTAGTAGTAATAGTAAGTAAATAGTAGTAAGTAGTAATATAAGTATATTATAATAGTAATAGTTTGTAGTAGTAGTAGTAAGTAGTAGAAGAAAAGAGTAAGTAGTAGTAATGAGTAGAAGTAGTAATAGAATAGTAGTAAAAGTATAGTAGTATCGTAATATAGTAGTAGTAGTAATAGTAGTAGTAATAGTAAGTATAGTATGTATTAGTAGTAATAGTAGTATAGTAGTAAAAGTATAGTAATAGTAAGTAGTAATAGTAGTAGTTAATAATAGATAGTAGTAGTAGTAATAGTATTAATATAGTAGTAATAGTAGTAGTAGTAATAGTAGTAGTAATAGTAATAGTAGTAAAAAAGTTTAGTAATAGTAGTAATATAGTAGTAATAGTAATAGAATAGTAGATAATAGTGTAGTATAGTATAGTAGTAGTAATATATAGTAAAGTAGTAAGTAAATAGTAGTTAGAGTAGTAATGAGTAGTAGTTGTAGTAGTAGTATAGTAGTTAATATAGTAATATAGTAGAACAGTATATAATATAGTAGTAGTAACAGTGTAGTAATAGTAAGTAGTAATAGTAGTAGTAATAGTAGTATAGTAGAAGTAGTAGTAATAGTAGTAGTAGTTTAGTAAGTAGTAGTAAGGAATAGTAGTATATATATAAACAGTAGTAGTTAATAGTATAGTAGTAACAGTAAGTAAGTATTAGTAGTAGTAGTAATAGTAAGTAATAGTAGTAGTTAATAGTATAAGTAATAGTTAGTATTAAAGTAGTAATTAGTAGTAGATAGTATAAGTAATAAGTAGTAGTAAATAGTAGTAGGTAATATAGTAATAGTAGTAGTAATAGTAGTAGTTAGGGAATAGGGAGGAGGAGCCAGCCAATACAAAGAACGGGGAGCACTGCACGGAGCAGTGCCCACAGAGGGAAGCAATGGCACAGAGGTGGGTGAAATGGGAAGGGTGAAATCAATAAAGACGGAACAGAAACAACACGAGACAGAAGAAAGACTGACAACCCTGAGAGAAAAAGGAAAGAAGGAAAGGGGAGAAGAGGGAGAAGAAGAAAAAGAAAAAGAAAAAAATGAGGAGTCAGGCTTGTCTCTTTCATCTGTCCTCAGTTTCTGTTTCCTCCTTTCTATATTTCACCACTCACCCTTTCACCCACCTCTGCGCTTGCCACCCTCTGTGGGCACCTAAGCTGCCCTTGCGTCTCCCTTTTTCATTGTATTTGACTGCTCCTCCTCCTTATTCCCCACTACCACCACTACTACTACCTCTACGACTACTAATACAACTACTTACTACTACTACCACCACCTCTTCCTGCCTATATATATCGAGTCCGCTTCACTCTGTTAGTGTGACTTTGTAAATGGTCCAAGTCAGACCAAACTTCGTCATAAAGCTTTCTCATCTTTTATGTGCAGGTTATTTGTGTATCGTTCCTGTCAAGGTATTGGGCCTTTTTTGTTATTTTAGAAGGGGGAATAAAAGAGACTGAAAAATTATAGAGACAATTGTGAATGCAAGCAGCTGAGGAGGGCCAGTGGAGAAGTCCTGTCTAAGGGTAATGCGTTGTAAATATTAAGCAGAAAATTCGGAATGTGGAAATTAGGAGAAGTGGTGGAGTTTAATAAAAGTATTAGTCAGAGCTGAACAGGGGTTGTTGAGGTGTTTGATCATTAAGAGAAATGAATCAAAGTAGAATGATGTGAGGACTATAAATCTGTAGGGGAAAGAAGGCAGGTAGGGGTCGTCCTCGAAAAGGTTGGAAGGAAGGGGTAAGGGAGGTTTTTGTGGCAACACGGCATTGGACTTCCTGCAGTCATGCAATGAGCGTGTTCGATAGGAGTGAATGGAGACAAATGGTATTTTGGGACCTGACAGCTGTTGAGTGAGAGCAGTAAATATTTAATGAAGGATTCAAGGGAAACCGGTATTTTTATATAACCAGATTTGAGTCCTGGAAATGGAAGTACAATGCCTGCACACTAAAGAGGAGTTTGATATATTGGCAGTTTTGGGAGAATATTGTGTAATTTTTTAACGTATATACTTCTAAACTGTTTGTATTCTGGGCACCTCTGCAAAAACAGTGATTTATGTGGTGAGTTAGGTGAAAGTGTTGAATGATGATGAAAAATTTATACTTTTGGGGATTTTTTTCTTTCTTTTTGGGCCATCCTGCCTCGTGGGAGACAGCCGACTTGTTGAAAAAAAAAAAAAAAAAAAAAATTGAAACTACCCAAGGTTTAAGCCTCAAAACCCCACTAGGTAGACTGTTCCTCGCATCAACTACCCTATTTACAAACCAATACTTTCCTATATCCTTTCTAAATCTAAACTTGTCCCAATATGAATCCATTACTGCAGGTTGCTCTCTTGGAGAAGAGATTTCCTCAAGACCTTATTTATATCCCCTTTATTAATACCCTTCCACTTGTACATATTTCGATCATGTCTCTCCCCTCATTCTTTCTTCATCTAAAAGTGAATGTAAATTTTAAAGAAAGGGGTCTTCATTCTTTTTTTTCATAAGGAGGATTTTTCTAATGCATACGTATTAATTTAGTCCATTTTAGCAGAATGTTTTCTAACAAATTTGTCTCTCCCTTTAATAATAGGAGACCAGAACTTAGCTGCAAAAACTAGGCGAGGCCTTACAAATAATGTATAAAAGCGTAATATAGAACTGCTGAAAAGTAACATTTATGAGGGGTTCAGCGGAAACCGGCAGGCCGGACTTGGATCCTGGAGATGGGAAGTACAGTGCCTGCAAACCTCTGAAGGAGGGGTGTTAATGGTGCAGTTTAAAACCTGTAGAGTAAAGCACCCTTCTGGCAAGACAGTGATGGAGAGAATATGGTGAAAAGTTTTTCTATTTCGGGTCCACCCTGCCTTGGTGGGAATCGCCAGTGTGATAATAAAAAAAACATAAAAATAACTGCTGAACTTCTGTTGCTACACTTCTTGATATAAAACCCAGTAATCCTTTTTGCCTTTTACATACACTTAGGCATTCTGTCCTTGGTTTTAAGGTACTGCTATACAACCCCCCAAGTCCTTTTCGCAAATCAGTATCTGCAAAGTTCTGCAATTATTTAACTTATAATTACTAGGGTTGTGACACTCCCAAGCCTCAGAATCTTGCATTTTATCTACATTGAACTGCAATCTGCCCACTTTTCTGCCATTTATTGAGTTGTCTAAATCCACCTGAAGTTCCCCTGATATCTACTACGTTTGAATCAATACAATCCTACTTATCTATGTGTCATTGGCGATATTTGCTCGTTACACTATAATTGCCCTCATCAAGATCATTGATATATATTTATAAACACAACGTGCCCGAAGACTGATCCCTGTGGTAATGCCCACTTGTTTTACTTATCCCCCACATGGATTTAACCCCATTTATGGACATTCACTGCTTCCTTCTGTGAGCCATGACTCTATCCATGGGCAGCACACTTTTTCCCCCCCAATGCCATGAGCTGCCACTTTCCTTTAACAGTCTTTGGTGTGGTACTCCTATCAAAAGCCTTACTAAATCTAAAACAATATCAAAATCTTTGTTGTGAACAACACCTTCAAAAGCCTCAAAAGCCTCAAAAGTGGTAAGGTACTATCCTAGGTAATGAACATAAACCCCTTGAAGGTATAAACTAGGTGAAGTAGAGCTTTATCATACAGAATTGAAAAAGACTTTGGGGAGTGCATGGTGAGCAGAAATTAAAAAGCGAAGACAGTAGTTGCCTAAGTGTGTGCAACAAGCTATACAGATTACATGGATTTATCTCAAGAATAAAATAACAGAATCCAAAGGTTATTTTACAGCTCTATACATCACTAGTAGGCCTCATTTAGATTATGGCCGCTCAGTTTTGGTCTCCTTACTACAGGATAGATATAGACTCCATTGGAGAACATAAACACAGAGAAGAATGACTAAAATGATTTACTTGGTAAGTGAATCCACCCATATGAAGATAGACTTAAAAGCCTAAAGTCTCCCACTCTCAGAGACATAGAATGAGTGAGTATATCACTGAAGTGTATTAAGTGGATGACAGGCGATAAACAAAGGAGAATTAATAAAGACTGAGGGTGTCGAACCAGGTAAGAACCAGAATAATGGATTAATTTGGATAAATTTAGATTTAAAAGGACATAGTTAAGTACTGGTTTCTAACCAGAGTTGTGGAGGCAAGGAACAATCTTCCTAGCAGGGTGAAAATGAGGCTAGGACTTTGAGCAGCTATAAAAAGAGATGATCAAATATGTGAGTGGGAGGATGCTGGGTTTGATTGTGCATCATTGGGTACGGAGTAAATTCTTTGGGTAGCTGGGGTAGAGGTCATTTTGATAAGGAACGTGCCATGTAATTGGCCAGTAGACCTTTCTGCAGTGTTCAACCTCCATCCTTAATGTTCTTAAATCATAATGGCAGAACCCAAGCCAGGTACTTGAAATAGTTCGTGGGGTATTTGACTTTTTTTTTTGGGTTATCCTAGTTCTCTACAAATATCCGCTTATGTATGATAATCTATGTAGAGAAAATAGCTTTTTTGTTTCAGTTTAATGGTGCATTACATGTGAAATATCACATTTAGCCCTGTGCTATACTCCATTTTCTCTAAAAGCCCCAAAAAGGGATAGAAATGGACTTTTGTATCCCATATCCTCTTCATACCTCTGTCGAACTGCTCGGTATTATGCCAAATATTATTCATTCTTGAGTATTTAACATGTTTTTATGTTATTTATATTGTTTATTATGTTATATTAAATCAAGTGTGATAGGCAAATAAAGCCGTAGTGTTGATATTAGCGTAATAATACAGCATATTCCCCTGCATCACAAGACTGAGCTCATGAAGACCGACAGTGGCTTCAAAGCCACTTTATCTTTTATGGACATTGTACTGTGTATGTGCTTTACACAACGAGAAGCATTTCTTTTATTCGTTGGAACCACAGCTAGGGATAAAAGTAAGCAGGTTATAACAATAAATGGAGAAAAGGAAACTGGAAATTATGCTAGCCAAAATTAGTGCCAAATAACTGATGGAACCGGATGTCTGACTGCCAGATTTGCAATGGCGGACCTGTACTAACACTTTTATATGGGTGTAAAGCATGGGTGGTGAATGTTGCGCAAGGAGGCTGTAGGCAGTGGAAAAAGTTGTGTCTGAGGCAATGTGTGATGTGATATTATGCAAAGAATCATAGCTTGGAGACTAGGAGGTGCAGAGTTACAAAAGTTTATCTCAAGAGCAGAAGAGGGGTTGTTTAGGTAGTTTGGGTTATTTAAAAGAGGATGGAACAAAATACGATTGACTTTGAGGGTGTGTAAGTCTGTAGTGGAGAGAAGGCATGGTAAAGGTCACCCAGGAAAGGTTGGAGGAGGGGGTAAAGGATGTTTTGTGTGTGAAAGACTTGGACATCCAACAAGCGTGAGTGTATTAACCTTTGAGGGTCCGTGCCACAATCTAACGGCTTTACATTAAGGGTTCAAACCATAGATCTACGTCATGAGCTCGCTCACTCTGATAAGCTGTGAGCGGTAAATTTTGGCCTAGATATGAGAGAATGATCTATGTGGTATGTGTGCACCACATAAAACAAATCCTGCAGCACATAGTGCATGAGAAAAAAAAACTGAGACCGTAATTTTCGATTAAAACAGCAACTTTGGAGTGTTTTTTCATATACTTTTTTAGTTGTATTTGTGATTTCTTGGTCTCATTTGATAGAATGGAAGATATATTACAGAAATAGAGATGATTTTAGTACTGGAATGGCTTGAAACTGAGCTCAAAGTAGCAGAAATGTTAAATTTTTTGCCGATGTTCAAGAGTAAACAAATGACCTCACTCATCTAATACACGCCAGCTGGTGGGTCTTATATACATTCACAAATGTGGTGATATATTTATACAATTATTACAAAAATGTTTAACAGTAAATCTCCTATTTTTGGTTTGAATAAGAATTCATTTTTGTGAATAAAAAAATCAAAATGGAATTCATTAGTAAGCCTGAAAACGTAACTAATGAAACAGAGGAAATGTTACTTTAGTGCCAGGAATACCTGCATTGTGTTATTCTGGACCCTATTTTAAAACGGAAGTACTTTGAACTTTGTGTTAAATTGGCCAAATTTAAACCAATTTCCGATCACTTTATTTTGTAGTTGAAACAGTTGACTTGGCAAATTCTTGTGCTCAATCGATAGAATAGAAGAAACACAGTGAAATAGCTAAGAATTTGGTCAACTGAATGATGTAATTGGCCTACAATGGGAGTCAAAGTCGGCAAAATCACCGATGCGTAAATATCGCTGACACATCAAAATTCACAAGAGCATAATTTCGTCAATTTTCCATCAAATTTCATACTTTTTTTTTTATTACCTTCAAAAAAAGATTCTCTACCAATTCATAAGAAAAATAACAAAATTTTTTTTTTGAAAATTCTTGAACACTGGTGCAAAACTTTGCAATTTGGGCCTCTGAACCCTGAAAGGGTTAAGAGTGGAGGTAAATGCTTTTTTTTGACGATGTGCTGCTGGATTTTGGAGCAAGGTAACATTTATGAAGGGATTCGGGGAAAACCCTGTTGGGCCAGACTTGAGCCCTAGAGGCGGAAAAAGTACAGTGCCTGCAGGGTTTTTTTGAACTGTAGTATCAGCATACCTCTGGCAAACGGTGATTATGAAAGTTTTTTCTTCTTTTTCGGGTCACCTGACCTCCATGGAAGATGGCTGGTGTGTTAAATAAAAAAAATAGTTTTTTTTAAAATCATATCTGTTTTTTTTTTAAACTACATACTGACTCCCCCTGGGTCACACTTACCAAAATTATTGTACACCAAATATAGGCTCTATACAATGGCAAATAAAAAGGAAGCTATTTGAAGAAATAATCCTATAAAGAAAACATGCACACACCCATAAAAATGAAAAAAAATTAAAAATTTTGACATTATTTTGTATTTTTTTTACATATTTAAACAGTGCTCTAAAATGACATTCAACATACTGTTGATACAATACATACATTTTATGGTTTTGCTTTCTGTTTCGAAGAAGTTGCCAAGTATTAAGGTGGATGAAAAGCAAAGCAGCTGAAAATCTTGACTGGTGGTCATACTTGTCCAATCATGTGCCCATTCAACAGCTCCCCAGTTGATATTAGGGAGGAGAAAAATGTAAACTTTTTTGTGTGAGAATTATATTCTTTGGGGGAAGAATTAGCTTTTCTTTGTATAGCATTGGTAATTTTAAAAGAAATAGTAGTGACCCAATGTAAATAAGTCACTTTGACTTTTTTTTTGGATTATCCTAGGTTACTCTACACTATGCTGCTATGTATGATAATCTCTGTAACGTATTTGCGTAAAACCGAATAAACTTACTTACTAAAGGGAAGACAAGGGTACAATGGACCCCCCCGAGTTTCGTGACCCTCTCACTTCATGAATTTTGACCTTCAGCAACTTTTTCGTCAAAATAATGCCTCATGGTTTTTTTGATTTGCCTCGCAATTCATCCGTCATATGGAACGCATCTGTGCAGCCAGGGGGCCCAGGCGTATACAAAGGCTCCCACACAACAATCAGGGGTGTCAGTGTAGAAATGTTTCTGTGCGAGTGACCATCACTCCAGGCGTTCATAGATAATTTCGTAATAATCATCCATTGTTTTTGGTGCTTGAAACTGCTAAATAAGCCCCCCATGGACCCAAAGGAAGTTTCCCTAGTGCCAGCCCTTGGTAAAGAAGGTGTGAAACACAGTAGAATTCAAGAAAAAACTCGTAGCAAAGTACCAAAGTGGAGGAGGAAGAGAGAAGGGAGAATGTGCCTTTTTCAGCGATTCAGTGATTATATGATATGTCCCAATACTAAAGCAGCAGGAGTCGATAAAGGCTATAGCGCCAGCCAGTGATAAAGTGTAGCATTAACGGTGTAGCAAATAAGTTAAGCGATTAAGCAACAGAGAAAGGTTTGACACGAAACTGACTCTTCCATTGTTGTTTGAGGTATATAGGGCACTGATGAACATACAACCGCCCTGCCTATCTTCCACCCCCCTCAACCAATGCCAGCATCCTCCAAGGTACAGTAAGTGTAAAAAACTCTTATTTATAAAGTGTAAAATTTCTTATTTATAAATTACGTACATTTTGTGTGAATAGTGTTGGTGGCTTCTACTGTGGCCTCCACTATCACTAATATGTACAGTTTCTCTCAGTGGCCCTTACAAACCCAACAACAACACCACCACCACTTACTTCCTCACTACTTAATGACATATTTTATTCATTCCAGAGTATATGTCATGTTTCTATGTTTTAATTTGTTTCTTATGTCATATTACATGAATTGTGCAAGATTTCAGGTACATCTTGCTACTTTTTCTTACACTTAGGTCACACTACACATACATGTACAAGCATATATATATGTACACACCCTTCTGGGTTTTCTTCTATTTTCTTACTAGTTCTTGTTCTTTTTAAATTTCCTGTTCTCTCCATGGGGAAGTGGAACAGAATTCTTCCTCCGAAAAGCCATGCGTGTTGTAAGAGGCAACTAAAATGCTGGGAGCAAGGGGGTTAGAAACCCCCTTCCCCTGTATATATTACTAAATGAAAAAGGGAGAAGCTTTCATTTTTTCCTTTTGGGCCACCCCGCCTCGGTGGAATTTACGGCTGGTGTGTTGAAAGAAAGAAGAAAGATGAATTGTGTAGATAAATAAGACATGGAATATAGTTCTCTATAAAATGTATTTTTTTGCTTTACGTAGTACTTTTGGATGTCTGAAACGGATTAAATGGATTTACATTATTTCTTATGGGGAAAAGGGTTTCAACATTCGTGAATTCTGACTTTCGGAAGACTCTCTGGAACGGATTAATCACAAAACTTGGGGGTCCACTGTATATTACTATTACCCTATGGCCTATTATATCGAGAGGGAAGTGCTGAATCAATAGGAGTCATACATCACTTGGAGGAATAGGAGTGATTAAGTTTGATCCAAGGACAGAGGAGAATATGTCCAATTCCTTACATTAAAGAGCCCTCACCATCATACTGGAATTTTCCTTGAGAAAACGGGGAGCATAATTTTTTTTTAACACATCGGCTGTTTCCCACCAAGGCAGGGTGACCCAAAAAAAAAAAGAAAAACCCAAAAAGAAAGAAAAATACTTTCATCATTCAAACACTTCCCCCATCACTCATACATAATCACTCTTTGCAGAGGCACTCAGATACAACAGTTTAGAAGTCCCTCCAAACTGCCAATACCCCAAAACCCCTCCTTTAAAGTTCAGGCATTGTACTTCCCATTTCCAGGACTCAAGTCCGACTAAACGGTTTCTCTGAACCCCTTCACAAAATATTACAATGCTCACACCCAACAGCTCATCAGGTCCCAAAAACCATTAGTCCCCTTTCACTCCTATCAAACCCACACTCATGCATGCTTGCCAGAAATCCAAGCCCCTCGCCACAAAAACCTCCTTACTCCCACCTCCAGCTTTTTGAGGATGACCCCTACCCCGCCTTCCTTTCCCTTTCAGTTTTAAATTACGCCCTCCAAGTCATTCTACTTTGTTCTATCCTCTCCTAAATGACCAAACCACCTGAAACAACCCCTCTTCAGCCCTCTGATTAATACTTTTAGTAACCCCACACCTCCTAATTTCAACACTACAAATTTTCCCTGTATAATATTTACACCACACATTCCCCTTAGACAGGCATCTCCACTGCCCAGCTGCCTCCTCACTGCAGCATTTATAACCCAGCTTCACACCCATATAAGAGTGTTGGTACCACTATACTTTTGTACATTCCCTTCTTTGCTCCATGGATAACATTTTTTGTCTCTACAGATACCCTCAACGCACCACTAAACCTTTTTTCCTTCATCAATTCTATAGGTAACCTTATCCTTCATAGCCCAAAATCTGCTAACAAGTTAGTCAACTCCCAAATATCTGAAAGCATTCACTTCTTGCATACCCTCTCCCCAATGTGATATCCAATTTTTCTTTATCTAAACTGTTTGATCCCTCATCATTTTACTTTATCTTTTTCAGAATAACAGTTGGATGTGATAAGTGGATCTGTACGTTTCTGGAGGTGAGGGGGGAACTGTTAGGTGTGAATATTTAGTGTTAACCCCTTAACTGTCCAAATGTAGATCTACGTTCTCTCGCCCAGCGCTCCAAATATTTTGAAAAAAAAAAAGAGGGTAATTTTCTGTGTAACAAGACAAGAAAAAATTTAGGTCAGTACTTACAGAGATATAAAACCACAAGTTGGTGCTAGATGCTCACCTGACGACAACAAGGAGTCCTGCCCCTTGCATAAGTGTTGCGATATACCTTTTTTCTCACTTTTGTTTTAAACTTGTATAATTTTTAAGTTCTGATAATTACAATTTACCAACCTACTACCTAGGTAGTAGTTGTAGACAGCAACCAAACCCGGGAAGTACTACCGTCCTGCCAGATGACTGTGAAACAGAAACCTGTAACTGTTTTGCATGATGGTTAGGATTGCTGGTTTCTTTTTCTGTCTCATAAACATGCTAGATAACAGGGATATCTGCTACTCTCTACTTACACTTTGGTCACACTTCACAGCACGCACATGCATATATATATACATACATCTAGGTTTTTTTCCCCTTTTTCTAAATAGCTCTTGTTCTTCTTTATTTCTTCTATTGTCCATGGGGAAGTGGAAAAGAATCTTTCCTCCGTAAGCCATGCGTGTTGTATGAGGCCCACTAAAATGCCGGGAGCAATGGGCTAGTAACCCCTTCTCCTGTAGACATTTACTAAAAAAAGAGAAGAAGAAAAACTTTATAAAACTGGGATGCTTGAATGTGCGTGGATGTAGTGCGGATGACAAAACAGATGATTGCTGATGTTATGAATGAAAAGAAGTTGGATGTCCTGGCCCTAAGCGAAACAAAGCTGAAGGGGTAGGGAAATTTCGGTGGGGGGAAATAAATTTGGGGTTAAATCTGGAGTATCTGAGAGAGTTTAGAGCAAAGGAAAGGGGTAGCAGTAATGTTGAAGGATCAGTTATGGAAAGGGGAAAAGAGAATATGAATGTGTAAATTCAAGAATTATGTGGATTAAAGTAAAGGTTGGATGTGAAAAGTGGGGCATAATAAGCGTGTATGCACCTGGAGAAGAGAGGAATGTAGAGGAGAAAAGAGAGATTTTGGGAGATGTTAAGTGAATGTATAAGGAGCCTTTGAACCAAGGGGAGATAATTGTGGTAGGGGATCTGAATGCTAAAGTAGGAAAACTTTAGAGAGGGTGTGGTACGTAAGTTTGGGGTGCCAGGTGTAAATGATTAATGGGAGCCCTTTGATTGAACTTTGTTATAGAAAGGGGTTTAGTTTTAGGTAATACATATTTTAAGAAAAAGAGGATAAATAAGTATACAAGATATGATGTAGGGCGAAATTTACAGTATTTGTTGGATTATGGACTGTTGAGTAGACTTCAGGAGTACATGTTTAAGGGGGCCACAGATATATCAGATCACTTTCTAGTTGTAGCTACACTGAAAGTAAAAGGTAGATGGGGTACAGGAGAATAGAAGCATCAGGGAAGAGAGAGGTGAAGGTTTTTTAAACTAAAAGGGACGCAGTTAGGGTAAGAATAAACAGCTATTGGAGGGAATGATGGGCTAATGAGAGCATAGGCAATGGGGGCAAAGAGGTATGGGTAGGTTTAACCTTTGAGGGTCGACAGGGCCCTCTCCGAAACTCGTTCTCAGGGTCGGCCAAATTTCAAAAAAAAAAAAATTATTTTTCTTATGAAAAAAATAGAGTTTTTTTTTTCTAAACATTATAGGATAAACAAAAAAATTTTACCATCAATACTTACGGAGATATGGATGCATGAAGTTGCAGAAAATGAGCCGCGTATGGCAACAGCGGCGACTGCCGCTCACCCGGTAAACTTTGATTTATTGTTTGAAGGGTTTTTTGTTTTTTTCACTATTTTATTTTTTCACATAACTTATGTGGCCTATGAGACCAAAGTAAGGTGCAATGTACATATATACACTCGTTGTAAAAACAACACAATAAGCACACAAACATAATTATCAATATATTGTTTACAAAACTTGTTTACAAAAACAAACAATACAAAACATTGTTTATTATTATTGTTCTTTAATTATATACCAATATACAGTCACGAACATATTCCTATTATTTTCTGCAGCTTGTGGAACTCTGAAACATGGTGTCATACACCCAAAGGTGTTTTATCTTTCTCCCTCATTCTATCTCTTTCAAACTGTCTCTCTCTTTCTATCTGTCTGTCTATCTCTGTCTCACAGGTACACATAAATACAAGTATACATAGTATAAATTACCTAGGATAACCCAAGAAATCCAGACAAAGTGCTATACTCTGCTTGAAGATGTGAGTAAAAGTGATGACACAGTCTTGTGGCTCTCTGAGACAGAAGCTAGATGGATAGACAGATAGACAGGGAGCTTGACAGACAGACAATAGACAGACAGAAATGTTAGTGTACCAGTACCAGTGTACAGTGTTCCACCCTCCTCCTCCTCTTCTTCCTCTTTTCCCCTCTTCCCCTACTCTTCCTCCTCTTCCCCCTACTCTTCCTCTTCCTCCTCTTCCTCTTCCTCCTACTCTTCCTCTTCCTCCTCCTCCTCTTCCTCCTCCTCCTCTTCTTCCTCTTCCTCCTACTCTTCCTCCCCTCCTCTTCCTCTTCCCCCTCTTCCCCCTTTAAACTTCCTCCTACTATTCCTCTTCCTCCTCCTCTTTTCCCCTTATTCCTCTTTCCCCCTACTCTTCCTCCTCCTCCTCTTCTTCCTCTTCCCCTACTCTTCCTCCTTCTCCTTGTCCTCCTAGTCCATAGTGTAAATTACAAGGATTTGGCAGCTGTCAAAGTGACATATTGGCTCATTACCTTTCCCCCTCCGGCCTGTCAAAACAATGGGTCGGATGCTGCTTCCCCTCCCCCATTCTATCTAATTATCTTCTCCCTATTCTATCTGTCTGTCTATCTCTGTCTCACAGGGACACATAAATACAAGTATTTCATAGTATAAAATTACCTAGGATAACCAAGAAACCCAGACAAAGTGCTATACTCTGCTTGAAGATGTGAGTAAAAGTGATGACGCAGTCTTGTGGCTCTCTGAGACAGAGAGCTAGATGGATAGACAGGGAGCTTGACAGACAGGCAATAGACAGACAGAAATGTTAGTATACCAGCAAAAACAAAGGGGGGGTGATGTTCATCTCATCTTTTGGCATCAGCTCTACCCCCATTTACCCTCATCAAACGTCAGCACTTTCAGATGTTATCTCCCCTTATCTTGTTACTGTCATGGGTGAACATTTATTATTACATATTATTATTATTACCTATTATTAAAATGTATTATATTAAAGTATTATTATTATTATGTATTATTATTATTATGTATTATTATTATGTATTATTGTTAAAAATTACGTATTCTTCTTCTTCCTCCTCCTCCTCCTCCTCTTCCTCCTCCCCCTCCTCCCCTCCTCCTCCCTTTTTCCTCCTCCTCCTCCTCTTCTTCTTCCTCCTCCTCCTCCTCCTCCTCTGCCTCCTCCTCCTCTTGCCTCCTCCTCCTCTTGCCTCCTCCTCCTCTGCCTCCTCCTCCTCTCTCCTCCTCCCCCTCCATTCTTGGAACAAGTTTGAAGAAACTTGAGTTCATAATCACTATCATATCATCACCAATGCTCACATCTGAGTCTGGGATTTTGAAAATAGGAGTTTCCTCTTTGATTCTGGTACAACTGAACGACGGCCCAGCACCAGAGGTGGGGAAAGGGTGTGGGTTGTCTGGGTTTTCCTCACTATTACCCATATTATGGTCATTAGTTTCGGTCAAAACCTCACCGAACCTTGAAACTCATCTTCACTTCACTTCCACTGTATTAGAACTGTCACTGGGGAACAAAAGTGTCCAATTCGCCAAGGAGTGAGGAACTTCTTACCGCAGGGCATGGTGGAAATTGTGTACTATGATGGCATTCCCACAATGCACCACTGGGTCCCCGATTTTTTTCCTACTGCGCACAAACCCCCCACACAGACCCATTCTCTCACTCTAGGCTTATCAGCCTTTTCCTGCGAGATTTGAGGCCGCTAGAATTTATGCGTACTAGTACGTCAAAAACCCCCACGCGTTTAAAACATACTAGTACGACCAAAACCCTCAAAGGGTTAAAATGTAGTGTTAGAGTGTTCAGCAGAAGTTTGTGGTTACAGGAAAGTGGGTGCGGAAGGGAAGAGGAGCGATTGGTGGAATGATGATGAAAAGAGAGCAGTAAGGGAGAAAAAGTTAGCATATAGAAGTTTTTACAAAGTAGAAGTGATGCAAGGAGGGAAGAGTATATGGAGAAAAAGAGAGAGGTAAGAGAGTGGGGAAGCAATGTAAAAAAGGGGAAGGAAATGGGGAGAGTGGGTGAGTGGTTTTCAACAAATTTTGTTGAAAATAAAAAAAGTTTTGGAGTGAGATTAACAAGTTAAGGAAGCCCAGAGAACAAATGGATTTGCAGTTAAAAATAGAAGAGGGGAGTTATTAATGGAGAGTTAGAGGGATTGGGGGAAAATGGAGGGAATATTTTGAGGAACTGTTAAATGTTTATGAAGATAGGGAAGTTGTGATTTCGTGTATAGGGCAAGGAGGAATACCATCTTGGGAGGAGTGAGGAAGAGCCAGTTGTGAGTGTGGGGGGAAATTCGTGAGACAGTAGGTTTAAATGAAAGGGGGTAAGGCAGCCGGGATTGATGGGATAAAGATAGAAATGTTAAAGCAGGTGGGGATATAGTTTTGGGGTGGTTGGTGCAATTATTTAATAAATGTATGGGAAAAGGGTAAGGTACCTAGGGATTGGCAGAGAGCATGGGATAGTTCCTTTTTTATAAGGCAAAGGGGACAAAAGAGAGTGCAAAAATTATAGGGGATTAAAACTGTTGAGTTACCTGGTAAAGTGTATGGTAGAGTTATTATTGAAAGAATTAAGAGTAAGACAGAGAAAGGATAGCAGATGAACAAAGGGGGCTTTAGGAAAGGTAAGGGGTTGTGGACCAGGTGTTTACAGTGAAACATATAAGTGAAACAGTATTTTTGATAAGGCTAAAGAGGTCTTTGTGGCATTTATGGATTTGGAAAAGGCGTATGACAGGGTGGATAGGGGCAATGTGGCAGATGTTGCAGGTGTATGGTGTAGGAGGTAGGTTACTGAAAGCAGTGAAGAGTTTTTTACGAGGATAGTGAGGCTCAAGTTAGAATATGTAGGAAAGGGGGAGATTATTTCCCAGAAAAAAGTACGCCTTAGACAAGGATGTGTGATTCACCATGGTTGTTTAATATATTTATAGATGGGGTTGTAAGAGAAGTAAATGCGGGGGTCTTGGAAAGGTGTGGAGTTAAAAGATAAAGAATCACACATAAATGGGAGTTGTCACAGTTGCCTTTGCTGATGACACTGTGCTCTTGGAGATTCTGAAGAAAAGCGAGAACTGGTGGATGAATTTGTAGGGTGTGCAAAAGAAAAAAATTTAAAAGTGAATACGGGAAAAGGGAGTTAAGTTATAGGATAACAAAAAGTTTAGGTGATGAAAGATTGGATATCAGATTGGAGGAGAGAGAAAGGAGGTGAATGTATTCAGATATTTGGGAGTGGACGTGTCAGCGGATGGGTCTATGAAAGATGAGGTGAATCATAGAATTGATGAGGGGAAAAGGGTGAGTGGTGCACTTAGGAGTCTGTGGAGACAAAGAACTTTGTCCTTGGAGGCAAAGAGGGGAATGTATGAGAGTATAGTTTTTACCAACGCTCTTATATGGGTGTGAAGCATGGTGATGAATGTTCAGCGGGGAGAAGGCTGGAGGCAGTGGAGATGTCAAGTCTAAGAGCAATGTGTGGTGTGAATAAAAATGCAGAGAATTCGTAGTTTGGAAGTTGGGAGGAGGTGCGGGATTACCAAAACTGTTGTCCAGAGGGCTGAGGAAGGGTTGTTGAGGTGGTTCGGACATGTAGAGAGAATGGGCGAAACAGAATGACTTCAAGAGTGTATTAGTCTGTAGTGAGGAAAGGCGGGGTGGGGGTCGGCCTAGGAAAGGTTGGAGGGAGGGGGTAAAGGGGGTTTTGTGTGCGAGGGGCTTGGACTTCCACAGGCATGCGTGAGCATGTTTGATAGGATGAATGGAGACAAATGGTTTTTTAATAGTTGACGTGCTGTTGGAGTGTGAGCAAAGTAACATTTATGAAGGGGTTTCAGGGAAACCGGGCAGGCCGGCCCTTGAGTCCTGGAGATGGAAGTACAGTTGCCTGCACTCTGAAGGGAGGGTTGTTAATGTTCCAGTTTAAAAACTGTAGTGTAAAGCCCCCTTCTGGCAAGACAGGGGATGGAGTGAATGATGGTGAAAGTTTTCTTTTTCGGGCCACCCTGCCTTGGTGGGAATGGGGCCATGTGATAAAAAATAAAAAAAAAAAATTTACAATTTGCAGTAGTTCTTGTGATTTCATAGCCAATGTTTGTTCTGACACTAATATTAGGTCCTGAAATAGTACTTAAATACGTAGTCACAAACACACATGACAGTAAACATTTCACCTCCCTTTGGGTTATTTACCATTGTTTAGAAATATATACAAAGTATTTATGGGTCCCAGCAATTTTTTTAGACACACTGGAGTACAGTACAGTAGGCCCCACTTATAGGGCGGATTAGGTTCCAGGCTATCGCCGGAGAGCAGACATAGCCGGAAAGCAGAACGCCATTTTTTCCTTTTATAAATGCATATAAATGCCAGACAAAAATTTACACTAAATCATATTAAGTTAGTAATAGAACTAGGCATTAAAAACACAAAAAGTAAAATACATACACATTTACATTCATTACTTATTTTAAAGTATGTTGTATTTGTAATCTTAATGTAGGGCAGAGGTGAGTAGTACTTATTTGTAGGAAGTCAGTGTAGGTACCCCTGGCTCCCCATCTCATACTTAACATATGATATTTAAAACATCCCAGAGATTTTAAAATACGCATACAGTACACTCATTATTTCCCTTTAAAATATTGTAGTCTTAATGTAGAAAGCCAGTGTAGGTAGCCGGGTAGTGTAGCCCCCTGGGCTTACACCTACGGCTACCTACACTATGACCCAAAAGCCATATTTTAGCATTGACATACCTTGTTCACTGAATTTAATATTTTTCTAACAACTACCTTTAGATGCCATCATAAACGAAGGGAGAAATAATGAATAAGTCATGCTAAAAATTTGTAAACAGAAGCGGAGTGGGAATTTGCTGGGCCAAAAGCAGATTCATACACATTTTCTCTGCTGCCTGACCAGAGAAACGTATGTTATCCCTCCGCCCAGCTACCACACGGGTTTCCACAAGTATTATTATCAGACAACATATAAAATATGCAATAAATGCCAGACAAGTTTACACTAACTTACATTAAGTTTTTTTTATTTTTATTTTTTTTATTATCACACTGGCCGATTCCCACCAAGCAGGGTGGCCCGAAAAAGAAAAACTTTCACCATCATTCACTCCATCACTGTCTTGCCAGAAGGGGCTTTACACTACAGTTTTTAAACTGGAACATTAACACCCCTCCTTCAGAGTGCAGGCACTGTACTTCCCACTCCAGGACTCAGTCCGGCCTGCCGGTTTCCCTGAACCCCTTCATAAATGTTACTTTGCTCACACCCAACAGCACGTCAAGTATTAAAAACCATTTTGTCTCCATTCACTCCTATCAAACACCTCATGCATACCTGCTGGAAGTCCAAGCCCCTCGCGCACAAACCTCCTTTACCCCCTCTCTCCAACCTTTCCTAGCCGACCCCTAGCCCGCCTTCCTTCCACACAGACTGATACACTCTTGAAGTCATTCTGTTTCGCTCCATTCTCTCTACATGTCCGAACCACCTCAACAACCCTTCCTCAGCCCTCTGGACAACAGTTTTGGTAATCCCCACCTCCTCCTAACTTCCAAACTACGAATTCTTTTGCATTAATTCACCCCAACACATTGCCCTCAGACATGACATCTCCACTGCCTCCAGCCTTCTCCTCGCTGCAACATTCATCACCCATGGCTTCACACCCATAAAAGAGTGTTGGTAAAACTATACTCTCATACATTCCCCTCTTTGCCTCCAAGGACAAAGTTCTTTGTCCCCACAGACTCCTAATGCACCACTCACAACTTTTTCCCTCATCAATTCTATGATTCACCTCATTTTTCATAGACCCATCCGCTGACACGTCCACTTCCCAAATATCTGAATACATTAAGTTATAAAATAGAAATAGGCAAAAAAAAAAAAACACAATAAAAGGTAAGATACACACAGAGTACACTTATTATTTAAACCTTAAAATATTAATATTAATATGGAGAGGTAAGTGGCAGGTGTTTATTAAATAAAATCAGAAGGGCACACCACCATCCTCTAACTTGGCACTTAAAGCAAGAGGCTTACGACTCCTCTTTTAATCACAGCTAAGCTTAGACGTCATCTTTCAATGAGAGCCAACTAGTTAACGAAAGAGTAAACGAAAAGAGAACGAGATACAGAGTTCAGACAAGTAAGAACACAAACCGAACGGGTAGTGGGCAATCACTTTGTCAGGTAAAAATAAATGCATATTAATGTGTGTCTGCTTTTATTTTCATTCATGTACATTTGAAAAAGTTTGTAAAACTTTTACCTCAAAACTTTTTTTTTTATTATAATAATATTACCTCACAATACAAATACTCTTACACTGTGTACAATTTTGTACAAGTTAGTACAGAATAAACAAACAGAAACACTGCCATTCTCATGCAACACATCAATTTTTAGAGTGAATGAAGATGAATTAAATCATCATCATAATAAAAAAGTGCTAAACCCACAAGGGTTGTGAATTGCTATATATAGAGTGAAGGCATATGAAAAGAATATTTTTCTACAGTTATCCCCCAGTTTTTTGACTAGAGAAACGAAATTCTTCTGACACTACCTACACAGCCGCTGTGTAAACAAAGCTCATTTTTACGTAAATTTTTATTCTGTGAGTGTATCATCAGTTTATAATCTATGAAAACGGTTTCTTGTATAATTTTGAGGAAAATATCATAGATGGATTAATGAAAATGTCTATATTAATGTAAAATAAGACATTTAATGTGCCCAAGAGTGATGCTTATTACGTACTATGGCATCATGAGTAAGAGGACTTAGCAATTTTAATGGTGTACCTGCACCCCAGCACACTAAGTTATATTAGGTACGGGTACACAAATATAATACCAGAGTACATATAAAATACGCAATAACTGTAAAACACTTAAAATTTTGAAAAGTTTCCAGATGTAATAGATGTGGTCACGGAGAATGTAAACAAACCGGGTAGGGAGTCAGTATTTGAAAGCCCCCACTTGCCGTATAGAAAATTTTTTGATCTAATTTGACATTACCGTTTTAGCGGAAGGCCGTAAGGCGAAACGCCGTAAAGCGGGCCCTACTGTAACTGGACCCCCAGTTTACGATATTTTTTCCATTCCAGAAGTATGTTCAGGTGCCAGTACTGACCGAATTGTTCCCATAAGGAATATTGTGAATTAGATTAGTCCATTTCAACCCCCAAACATACACATACAAATGCACGTACATAAATACACTTACATAATTGGTCGCTTTGGGGAGCTGATCGTAAACCGGGGGGTCCACTGTATTGAAACTCCTTGAAGCACCGTGTAAGACGAGTGTCACTCCACTGCTGACAGTGCACAGTGTAGAGACACTTGATGATCGTGCACTGCCTTGGCTTTATTTGTTTTCACTGTTATATACTAACATGTCTGTCTGCTTGTAGATCTGTCTTCTAGTTCTGTATCTGTTTTATCTGTCTCTGCTTATCTGCCCTTTCTGTCTGCCTGTGGTCTGTCTTCCTGTCTCTCTGTCTACTTGTGTCCTTTCTGTTCAGAGAGAGCTGCTCATGAACCAACAGGTATTACATATGATGCAAGTTGCATGTCTGATTCTGAACAAAGTGAAAATGCATATTACTTGTCAGTCATGCTTATTATACCTTATGTCTACAAGCACAGTATAGCACTTTGCCTGGATTATTTTGGGTTATCCTAGGAAAATTACACTATGTTAATAGTACAGTGGACCTCCGACATTCAAGGGCATCGACATGTCAATAAATCCGACATTCGATGAAATTTTAACGCAAAAATTTTGCCTCGGAAATTCGATCAGAACCCGCTATTCATGCGATTCGAAATGAGACGTGTCCACATGTGGCCTGAACCGCCCTGTGTGTGCCAGGGGTTTTACAACCCAGGCAGTGTGCGCGCATCTAAGGATACATTCATACATTCCAAAATTATCACTGTTTTTTGGTGCTTGTTTTCTAGAAAGCTTCTAGTGCCAACCCTTCGAGAAAAAAGGTGCTAATGACTATTTGAAATGAAGAAAGAGATAATTGCAAAGACAAAGTGGAGTGTGTGTGTTGGAGCTGGTCAGGTTGTATAGTAAACCCCAATCAACCATCTCTACTGTAGTGAGCAGGAAAACGGCAATCAAGGAAGCTGTTTCTTGCAAAAGGTGAAACCCTGTGTTTAAACGAACGAGATCGCTAGTGTTAGAAGATGTTGAGAGACTATTATTGGTGTGGATAAATGAAAAACAGATAGCAGAGATAAGCATCTCTCAAGCAATCATTTGTGAAAAGGCTAGGGAAATTGCATGATGATTGGTAAAGAAATTGCCTGCAACTAGTGTGATGTGAGTGAATTTAAGGCCAGCAAAGTATGGTTTGAAAGATTTAAGAATCGTAGTGGCATACACAGTGTGGTAAGGCATGGTGAGGCTGCCAGTTCGGAAAAAGACTTGCTACCTCAAGTCCTAATGGAAGGGATCCCCTTCAAACACTAACAAACCCTCCACACTCACCCCCCCCTCCTCCCCACCCATCATTTAACACCAGATCTTCATTAAAAGGGAAGTGTCAATTATTCATTGTTATTAATCAATGTTATTGTTGTTATTGTAATTATTCTATTGCATTAAACTTAATATTTCCCTGAGTAAAATTTTTTTTTTCATACTTTTGGGTGTCTTGCATGGATTAAATTGACTTCCATTTTTATTATGGGGGAAATTAATTCGCCTTTCGATATTTTCGACATTCGATGAGCTCTCAGGGAAAGGGTTTTAAAATTGAATGTCGGGGTCCACTGTATTTATGGGGTACCTGTGAGACAGAGACAGAGATAAACAAAGACAGAGACAAATAGAGACAGAAATAGACACAGACAGACAAATGGAGGGCAGAGACAGCCAAAGTCAATCAGCCACCCACCCAGCCTGCTGAACACAAAGTACACATGTTCCAGAATTGTTTTTCTTTACTTATGGCATAGGTTTTAGGACATTCTGGCAGGATGACACTATCAGTGGTATCAAAATTGAAAAGGGTGTTGCACAAATTTTTGCACATGGGTTATCGGGAGACGGGCAGAGGGAGGGGTGGCGAGTTTATTGTTGGAGAATATTACACTAATGTCAACTCTACCAGCTTATTTATCTATCACAATTTAACCCAATATGACATAATAAACAATATTAATAACATAGAAACATGGAATATACTCTAGAATGAATAAAATAAGTCATTATGAATGTCACAAGAGGAGTTGTGTTGTTGTTTTTGGGTATATAAGGGCCACTGAAAAGCATAAGCCTCCATAATGGTGGTGAAGCAGCAGCTGAGGCAGCAGTGTTTTCTGTAGCCCTATATAACTCCAACAACATTGGAGGAGTTAGCAGAATCACGAAGAAGGCACCCCTACCACCATCACAACCACTACCACCCTCTACCACCATCACTACCACCCTCTACTAAAATCACAACTGCTACCACCATCACTAAACCCCCTTCTTACCACCATCACTACCACCATCTACCACTATCACAACCACTACCATCCTCTACCACCATCCACTACCAAACCCCCTAACCACCACCACTTTCGTTTTTTTCTTTAAACTTTTCTTAAATTGTGTGTGTGTCTCACATTCTTTACCAAAGGGCTGGGACTAGAAGCCTTTTTTTGGAGCCATGGTGACTTATTTAGCATTGCAAGCACTAAAACGAATGGAATATTTTGAAATGTATCGTATGAACTTGTGGGGTCATCCTCACTCACTGATAAACACAATGGCACACTGGCTGGGAATTTGGGGTGTGAGGTGGCTCGGGCTGGTTTTGTACGCGTCCCAGACGAACGACTACTGGCGATCAAACGACAATTTGCGAGCCAAAGTTTTTATGAAAAAAAGCTACGATTTTTGAAAAAACACAACTTTCAAGCCTTACGGAAAAATGAGGGGCCACTATACCTTGTGGGAAACACCAGTTCAACTGAGCGCCAGCTAGAGCAATTAGTGTGGCAAACACCAGTGATTCACTGATGTCATGTCATACTAACACTCACATTTTAAGAGGGAAAATAAAAAATAGGGTTAGATAAATGCATGAGTAGGTTTGGTTTGGGTTTTGAGTTGAACCTGACTACTTGTGCTACTGGGTCAGATGTCATGCGCCTTCTTTCAGTGGATGTGACCTCACTAGGTGGGTCATTGGTCTAAGCCAGTGGGTGAAAATGGACCGCCTGGCATGGGCCAGTAGGCCTGCTGCAGTTTCCTTCTTTCTTATGTTCTTATGTATTCGGCTGGGTAGCTAGCTGGCTTTGGCTGTCTTTGTCTGTATCTTCCCGTATCTGTCTAACTCTGTCTATCCATATCTCTGTCTATATCTCTATATCACTGTCTATTGTATCTGTCTAAAATCTCTCTCTCTCACATGTACTCATAAATACAGTTTATACATAATGTAAATTACCTAGGAAACCCAAAAATCCAGGCCAAATGCTATACACTGTTTGTAGATATACGACATAATAAACATAACGCAAATAATAGCAGTGTCACTTGCTCAGGGAATCAGGGAGTGGCACATACAACACAAACCAACAGTTTACTAGCCGCTCCCGAATAGGGACAAACAGATGGAAAGACAGACATCACAGGCAGACAGAAAGATAAGCAGAACTAGTCAGATAGATAAGCAGAGCCAGGCAACGATAGATAGATGTACAATAGACAACAGGCAGAAAGTCAGGAAAAACAGACATACAAAGACATGTTTGTGTGCAAAGTAAAAACATATAAAGGCAAGGTTTCCCCCTCCACAGTGCACATTCATCAAATGTCACTTGTTATCTGGTCTTGTCATAACACCATATTCAAGTTCATATTATACTCCCGGCACACACAGAAGACAGATAAGCTGAACTGGGCAGACAGATAAGCAGAGCTAGGCAGATAGATGTACAGATAGACAGACAGACAGATAAATGTACAGATAGACAGCAGATGGACAGACAGACAGGCAGACAGATAGACATACAAAGACATGTTTGTGTGGAAGAGTAAAAACATATAAAGGCAAGGTTCCCTCCATCAGGGCACATTCTGACCCTTTGCATAACACCATGCTTTAAGGAGTTTCATACTCCAGCAGTCTAAAACATTGCTGGGACCTAATAAATACTTTGTATACATTTTTAGACAATAGTAATGACCAGGGCAGGTGAAAATGTTCACCTGTCAGTGTGACTGTTACAATTTGAGTACTATTTCAGTACATAATATTAGTGTCAGAACAAAGATTGGCTATGAAATCACAAGAACTATTATAAATTGTAATTATCATAACATAAAAATTATATAAATTAAAATAAAAATGAGAAAAAAAGGTAAATTGGCAACACTTCTCCAAGTGGCAGGACTGGATGTTGCCATTAGGTGAGCATCCAGAGACAACTTCATGCTCTTATATCTTGGTAAGTACTGATCCTAAAATTTCTTTTTTGGTCTTATACCACACAGAAAATTGCCCTCTTTAATTTAAAAACAAAAAACAATTTTTTTATTTTACAAAATATTCGGAGTGCCACGCAGGTGAACGTAGATCTACATTTGGAGAGTTTAAGGGTTAAAGGAGGGGTTCAGGATATTTGTTTAGAGGGACATCTAAACTGTCATATGTGCATGGCTCTGGGTGTCATAGCTCTGAGAAGACAGTGATAGTGTGAATGATGGTGAAAGTGTTTCTTTTTTGAGTCACCCTGCCTCAGTGGGAGACAGCCAGCATATTAAAATAATAATAATAATAATAATAATAATAATAATAATAATAATAATAATAATAATAATAACAATAATAAATCATTATTATTATTATTATTATCTTTCTTACCTGAAAATTGGTTTCCAATCTTGAAAGAAATACTGCTTTTTCTGAAGATATTTTTCGTTCTGCAGCGGCAATCGCCAGGATGACAGATTTGAGCACTTCCACACCAAACAGAAATCCTGTAAAAGTAATCATTTGTCTCAGAACATTCCAATCAATGTTTTTTCAACATAAATACAATATTAGACAGTTCACCTCCACCACTCTGCACAGGGAATGAACTATTGAACAATGGCATTGAGGGATTAACAGTATTTGGGTAAAAAAGAAGGAATTCAGGGAAACCAGTTAGCCAGACTTGAGTCCTGGAAGTGGGAAGTACAATGCCTGCACTCTGAAGGAGGGGTGGGGATGCTGAAGTTCAGAAATGTGATATCAGAACATTCTGACAAAAGAGCTACTGAAAGAATGATGGTGAATGTGTTTCCTCTTTTCTGGGTCATCTTACCTTAGTGGGAGATGGCCAGTGCATTAAAAACAAATAAACAAGTGATGTAAGTCCCAGGACGGATAAGTATCCAATAAAAATGTTATAAGTACATGCACTTGAATCCTACCAGCATCCACAAGTCTGGTCTAGACACACTCCTTCCTTGCTGGAAGATTTGAAGTTACAGGGTTTACATACATTTTCATTTATTCTTGAGTCCTTTCATACATAAATAAATGTGTTCCAAGCACCACCTAGTCCCATTTTTCACTCCCATATTAATTATAATCATGGCAGGTAATAAACCCACATGGGTCATATAGCTTCTTGGGAATGGGAGGTAATCAGATTTGATCTGAGGTAGGGGAGGGTAGCTCTATGTCCCTGAAACAAGATACCTTCTCCATCATCAAGGCACCCCTCCTGAAGGACCCCATTATGTGAAGAAAGTGTACTGTTCAGTAGTGTATGGTGTATTTACATCACACTAAATAAATGTTCATATTTTCAAGTTCTTAAAATATTTGTATTTTGGTTGCTAGTCTCCAAAAACTTCATGAAGCAGTCATGAATAAAAACCTATTTTTCTCACATGTTCCTCAATTCATTTTAGATGATTTCTGAAAATACGCCACATTCAGGAATATAACTACAGTCTTAATTTACAGTCAACTGTATATACTACTTGAGTAAAGGGTAGATGCAATTCCATATTTATAGTTGCTAGAACAGAACTATGCACATGGTGTCCCATTTTCAGAACTGTATTTAACTCTTTCACTGTCGGTCCCGTAATATTACGGCTTGAGAGCCATTGTCGGTCCCGTAAAACTATGCCAAAATTCTAGCAGCTTCAAATCTAGTGGGAGAAAGCTGGTAGGCCTGCGAGAAAATGTGTCTGCATGGTCAGTGTGTGCAATATGAAAAAAATTGGGGCACCCGCATTGCACTGTACGAGTGCTAATTCAGTACGCCTTGGTCACCAAACCTAGCGGTAAGGAATACCTCACTCTCCGGTGAACTGGGACTCTTCCCTTCCCAAGTGATGGTTCTAACACAGATTGAAGTGTCAGTGAAGATGAATCTCATGGTTGAGGAGTTTGTGGCAGAAAGCTATGCCCAGGATACCAGAAATAGTGCTGAAAATCCAGACGATTATCAACCTTCCACCAAAAAAGTCAGACAAAGTGACTCATTTCCATGTGGGTAGTGGGGATGACAGCATAGTTGGTGGGGAAGACAGCATAGTTGGTGGGGAAGACAGCATAGTTGGTGGGGAAGAGAGCATAGTAGGTGGGGAAGACAGCACAGTAGATGGGGAAGACAGTGTGGGTCGTGGGGAAGGCTGCGTAGGTGGTGGAGAAGGTAGCATGGGTTTGTGTAAACATAGCAACATATGTGTAGATTACCTAGGATAACCCAAAAAAGTCAGACAAAGTGACTTATTTCCATGTGGGTGAGGAAGAAGACGGCATGGGTGGTGGGGAAGGTTGTGTAGATAGTGGGAAAGGCAGTGTGGGTAGTGGGGAAGTGTGTGGGTAGTGAGGAAGGCAGCGTTGGTTTGTGTAAACAACATAGCAGCATATGTGTAGATTACCTAGGATAACCCAAAAAAAGTCAGACAAAGTGACTTATTTCCATGTGGGTGGTGGGGAAGATGACATGGGTAGTGGGGAAGGCTACGTCAGTGGTGGGGAAGGCAGCATGGGTTTGTGTAAACAGGTTTTGTCAACAATATAATGCCAATTTGGATTCAGGCCTAATAAAAATACTAATGATGCTATTGTACACATGCTAGAACATATATACACTGCAATAGAGAAAAAAGAAGTCCCACTGGGGATCTTCATTGACTTACGTAAAGCTTTTGATACAGTTGACCATGACTTGCTCCACGTAAAATTGTCACACTATGGTATTAGAGGGCACTCCCTCAACTACCTCAAGTCTTACCTCAGCAACAGAAGCCAATATGTGTACGCAAATGGGGCAAGCTTTCCGCACAACCAATTACAGTTGGTGTCCCACAGGGAAGTGTCCCTTTGCCCTCTTCTCTTTCTCCTATACATAAATGACCTACCAAATGCTTTGCAATTACTCAAAACCCCCACTTTTTGCAGATGACACCACATACGTCTTTTTCACTCACCCGAGCCCAGTCACGCTTTGCCAATACTGTAAAAAACCGAATTACAAAAATATCTACCGATGAGGGTAAAAATTTTTCATAAAAACCCCAGATGAAAGTAATTAAACAGTATGAGGATGAAAAAAACGTCAACAGCATTTCTCGTGATCTTCAGCTCTCCCATTCCACTGTGTTGACAAAGGAAAAGCAAAAAGTTTGTTTTACAGGTTGAAACAACGTGCTAGTGAGGAGGAGCATAATCAATAATTTATTGCAAGTGATGGGTGTTTTAGATTTCGTCAGTGATGCCAAATTCATTACGTGATAGTGAAAGATGAGGCAGCTAGTTGTGATGAAGAAGGTGCAAGAAACTTTGCTGGTGAGTTAGATAATTTAATAAAAGAAGAAGGGTATTTGCCAGAACAAATATTTAATGTTGATGAAACTGGCCTGTACTGGAAAAAAATGCCTAAAGGAACGTATATATCTAAGGAAGTGAAGAGTGTGCCAGGGCATAAGGTTATGAAGCAAAGGGTTTCATTGCTGCTTGGGGGGAATATTGCTGGTTTCGAAATAAAACCCTTCTTAATTTACATGGCCGAGAACCCCTGTGCTCTCAAACTGTTTCATCCCAGCTACACCCAAGTATTGCCAGGAAAAAGGAGTCCCTTTCAAAATTCTTTTAATTTTAGACAATGCGCCTGCCCACCCTCCTCACTTGGACAATCTAGACCCTAATGTACGAGTGATGTTTATGCCCCCCAACACCACCTCACTCATACAACCCATGGATCAGGGGGTTATTTCAATTATAAAGCACACTATCTGTGCATATCTTATGATCAAGCTATCGAGGCCATTGATTCAGACCCAGAAGTAACTCTAAGATACTTCTGGAAGGAGTATAACATTTATCAGTGGATCAAAAACATAGGAGGTGGTTACAGCTAAGTGTATAAACGGCATCTGGAAGCAGTGGAATGAGCACTTCATTCAAGATTTTCATGACTTCGAGAGGTGAGATTTTAAAATTGGCTAACGAACTCGAACTTGAATGTGATGCTGATGATATTGAAGAACTTTTGACAGAAGAAGTTCAAGAGTTAACGAATTAAGAACTGATAACAGAAGAAGAAAGAAAAGCAGAACAACAAAGACAGAGAAGAAAAAAAAAGAGGAGGAGCCAGAAAGTAAGTTCTCGGTGAAGGAATTATCACAGCGTTTTTCGTTGATAAACCAAGTGTTATGAAAATTGGAGAATACGGACCCTAACATTGAATGGTTTGTCAAGACTGAAAGAATGGTACAGGATTCAATGCGTCCAAATACAGACACATTTACAAAGAAAAAAAGGAAAATTCAAACAAATCTCAGTATGTTTATCAAGAGTGTTCCCCCGCCTCCTCCCACCCCTACCCTTTCAGAGGAAGAAAGTGTAGACAATCCCCAACCAAGCACTAGCGGGCTGTAAATGTGTCCCTATCCTTATTTGTATTTCATTTATATTTCATTAAAATTTCCTTGAGTTTCCTTTTTATCTATTTTTTGAATTTATGTAATTTTTATTTACACTGTTTACAGCTTAGCTTAAGTTATTTTGTACTTTTCTGTTCATGCATACAAATGTTTTCATTTTCTTTCATTTGAAGTGAATTCGAACACATTTTGTATGCAAATGTTCTGGGAATTAAACAAGTGTTTGTGATGTACATAGTGTTTCTCCTAAACCTTACAGTATAAAATACAGTACTAAAAGCATAAAAAGTAAAGTAAAAAATGAAATACAAAAATAAAACAATAAAATAAAATCATAACAATAACTGTGATGTTGACATACAGTAGCAAAATATTTAGTAAAAAGTAACATACGATACTATGTAGGTAGTTTATATAGTAAAGGTTTGACATTATACCCTACCCAGTATGTCGGCAATTTTCTAAGGTTCGACTTGTGTCCATTTTGACTTACAACCAGCTGGTTGGAACCAAGCTCGGAAGTCGGATGGTACTAGTATAACTTTTTTAAAATTTTCAGTGATTGTAGTATATACTGTACCTCCTCCTGATCCAGTTTTGTATCATATACATTAAAATTTAATCCCATACTTCTCCCCAACCCCCAAGCATTCACTTCTTTTACAACCCCATCTATAAATGTGTTAAACAACTATGGTGACATCATGCATCCCTGTCTAAGGGATGCATGATGTCACCATACTTTTAATGGAAAATAAGAATGCTCTCTCTATTACATACTGTACTATTTAGCTGGTACTGAAAAGGATATACTTACCATTAACTGCCCATATATCGTAAGAAAGAAGGTAACGTCTGATGGTCTCACGAGTTGATTCAGGAATATCAACCACTAAGATTCCATCACAAGGCTTCAGGTCCGTCTCAAACCTTCTATTAAACCAATCAAGAACTGGATCCCACTCCTTAGCTTGCATCGCAGTGAAATCTTCCATACCCTGAAGATTACTTGTACATTAGATGAAATTTTATGTCAGACTATTTAAACTTTACTCTCAGTGAGATGGGAAGAAAGGAAAGACATATAAAGAAAAAATGAAGTAATGGAGAAAATGGTTATGGTAAAAGCAAAGAACAAGAGAAAGGGAGAGAGAAAGAGAGAGAGAGAACTGGGGAACAGAGCAAAACAAAATGATTATTAGTATTATTATTATTACAATTAAAACTAAAACGAAATGAACATATAACCAATTTAGAGAATTTTATACTGCAGACAGAAGTGTGATCAATCAGGTTATTACTACCCTGGCCCATAAGCCTAAACAGCCAAAAAAAAATACTGCATTCTGTATTTGCTAGAAAGACTGAATAGTCGCAAACTTTAAATTTATTTACAATAACAGAACTAAGTTATGACAGAGTACACACAAAGAAATGAAACAAAAAAGATTACACTAATGTTTTCAAATCTATTCATCATTATTACAGTAAAACTTTGGTATAATAGACCCTATGTAATGAATTTCAAATAAAACAGACAAAAAAATCTGGCAGGGCTAAAGGTTCCATGAGTGTTGATTTGGGGTGACTGGTAGCATCATCAATGCAGCAGACCAAGTCTGCTGCAAATAATAAATTATCAGTATTATTTAGTGCCTGGGGAATGGAAGACAACTGGGTTCGATCCAAGGAAGGGGCAACAAGTACAATTCCTTAGACTAAGATCCCCTCAGCAACATCAAGGGGTAACACTATGCAGTATTAACCCCTTAAGGGGTCCAGACCCCCAATCTGAAGTGTCCACATGTTCCAAGAAATAGCGGAAAATAGTGGAGAATCTATTTCTGAATGTAATAAAATAAAAAGTACAGAATCTGATGGAAAACTGACGAAATTACGCTTTCGCGAATTTTGCTGTGTCAGCAATATTTACATATCAGCGATTTTGCCAACTGAGTCCTATTTTAGGTCAGTTACATTGTTCCAGTTGACAAAATTATTAGCTATTTTACTAGTATGCCTTCCATTTTATCGACTGAGAACAAGAACCACCCAATCAACTGTTTCAACTACCCAATAAGTGGTCAGAAATTGGTAATTTGGCCAATTTCACACAAATTTCAAAATATTCCAATTTCAAAATAGGGTCTAGAATAAACAATGCAGACATTCCTGGCACTAAAATACCATTTCCTCTGTTTATTAGTTATGTTTCTAGGCTTTACACATGAATTCCATTTTGATCTTTTAATCACAAAATATTTTTATTCACACCAAAAAACAGAAGATTTACTGTTATGTAATATTGTAATAATTGTATAAATAACATCAGGGTATTTGTGAATGCATATTAGACCCACCAGTTGAAGTGTATTTCATGCATGATGTGATCTGTTTACTCTTGAAAATCGGCAAAAATCGTACATTTCTGCTACTTTGAGATCAATTCCATGCTATTTTCAGTCCTAAAACCAATAAAAAGAATCTATTTCTATAATATATCTTCTATTCTATCAAATGAGACCATGAAACCAAGAATGCAACCATGAAAACCCTACGAAAATACACCGCAAAGTCGCTGTTTTAAACCAAACATACTGTCACAGTTTTTTTCTCATTACATACCGCACGTTGCAGGATTTATTTTATATGGTGCACACTTACCATACAGATACATTCTCTCATATCTAGACCCAAATTTACCAGTCACAGTTTATCTGAGTGAGCTGAGCTCATCACGTAGTACAGTGGACCCCCGGTTTGTGATATTAATCCGTTCCTGAGAGCTCATCGTAAACCAAAATTATCAAAAAGCGAATCAATTTTCCCCATAAGAAATAATGGAAATCAAATTAATCCGTGCAAGACACCCAAAAGTATGAAAAAAAAAATTTTACCACATGAAATATTAAGTTTAATGTACACAAACTGAAGAAGACATGCACAGTTTGTAGTACTCTACTAACAATAGAATACATGACACTTACCTTTAATGAAGATCAGGTGATGATTGATGGGATGGGAGGAGGGAGAGTGTCGAACTTATTGTTTAGAAGGGGAATCCCCTTCCATTAGGACTTGAGGTAGCAAGTCCTTTTCCGGGGTTACTTCCCTTCTTCTTTTAATGCCACTAGGACCAGCTTGAGAGTCACTGGACTTCTGTCGCACAACATATCTGTCCATAGAGGCCTGTACCTCTCGTTCCTTTATGACTTTCCTAAAGTGGTTCACAACACTGTCATTGTACAGGTTGCCAACATGGCTTGCAGTAGCTGTGTCAGGGTGATTTTCATCAAAAAAGGTTTGTACTTCAAGCCACTTTGCACACATTTCCTTAATCTTTGAAGTAGGCAACTTCTTCAATTTCTCTATCCCCTCCTCCAAAGCAGTTTCCTCAGGTCTGGCCTCTTGCTGTTGAAGATGATCTAGCAGCTCATCAGTGGTTAGTTCGTCATTGTCCTCCTCCACCAACTCTTCCACATCCTCCCCACTAACCTCCAACCCCAAGGACTTCCCCAGTGCCACAGTGGATTCCTCAACTGGCATAGGCTTCCCAGGGTTAGCCTCAAACCCTTCAAAATCCCTTTTGTCTACACATTCTGGCCACAGTTTTTTCCAGGCAGAGTTCATGGTCCTCTTAGTCACTCCCTCCCAAGCCTTACCTATAAGGTTTACACAATTAAGGATATTAAAGTGATCCTTCCAAAACTCTTTTAGTCAATAGAGTGTCTGAGGTCACTTCAAAGCACCTTTCAAACATAGCTTTTGTGTACAGTTTCTTGAAGTTGGAAATGACCTGCTGGTCCATGGGTTGCAGGAGAGGAGTGGTATTAGGAGGCAAAAACTTGACCTTAATGAAGCTCATGTCCCCAGAAAGTCGCTCTGCCAAGTCTGTAGGATGACCAGGGGCATTGTCTAATACCAGGAGGCACTTAAGGTCTAATTTCTTTTCAATTAGGTAAATTTTTCACATTGGGGGCAAATGCATGGTGTAACCAGTCATAGAAAAAGTCCCTAGTGACCCATGCCTTACTGTTTGCCCTCCACAGCACACACAAATTAGCCTTGAGGATATTCTTTTGCCTGAATGCTCTGGGAGTTTCTGAGTGATACACCAATAAAGCTTCACTTTGCAATCACCACTAGCATTAGCACACATCAACAGAGTAAACCTGTCTTTCATAGGCTTATGTCCTGGGAGTGCCTTTTCCTCCTGAGTAATGTAGGTCCTGCCTGACAATTTCTTCCAAAACAGGCCTGTTTCGTCACAATTAAACACTTGTTCACGTTTCAAGTCTTCACTGTCTATGTAATCCTTGAATTCCTTCACATATTTTTCAGCTGCTTTTTGGTCCGAACTGGCAGCCTCACCATGCCTAATCACACTATGTATGCCACTACGATTCTTAAATCTTTCAAACCAACCTTTGCTGGCCTTAAATTCACTCACATCACCACTAGTTGCAGGCAATTTCTTTACCAAATCGTCATGCAACTTCCTAGCCTTTTCACAAATGATCGCTTGAGATGCTATCTCCTGCTATCTGTTTTTCATTTATCCACACCAATAACAGTCTCTCAACATCTTCTAACACTTGCGGTCGCTGTTTCGTAATCACAGTTGCACCTTTTGCAAGAACAGCTTCCTTGATTGCCGTTTTCCTGGTCACTATAGTAGAGATGGTTGATTGGGGTTTTGTATACAACCTGGCCAGCTCCAACACACACACTCCACTTTCGTACTTTGCAATTATCTCTTTCTTCATTTCAATAGTCATTAGCACCCTTTCTCTCGAAGGGTTGGCACTAGAAGCTTTCTTGGGGCCCATGGTGACTTATTTTACAGAAACAAGCACCAAAAACACTGTGATAATATGGAATGTACCGAATGTATCCTTAGATGCGAGCACACTGGCTGGCTTGTAAACACTGGCACACATGGGGCAGTTCAGGCCACACGTGGACACATCTCGAACGAATCGCGTATACTGGGTTTTTTAACGGGAACCGAGGCAAAATTTTTGCGTTACAATGTATTGAATACCGGATTTATCGGATACTGATGGCATCACGAACCGGGGGTCCACTGTACTGTATTGCAGCACGGACCCCTGGCTTTAAACCTATAAAACAATACAAACCCTCAAGGGGTTAATATAATGCCTTAATCTACACACAACTTCCCATTACACTGATTTCTTCATTACTTACAATGATCCAAGGAAGTGGGGTTATCCTTGCCTTCCTTTAATCAAGCTTAGATTTAGCACTTACATTGTCTCGGTAGAGGAGTGTATCAGTAACTAGGTATTCCAGAGTCTTGTTGACAATATTCCACTTGGTCTCATGGTTCACATTGTCTATGACACTGAATGCCAACCCAGTCTGAAAGACAATGCAACACAATCAACAAATGCAACAACTTATTTAAATCCCAATTTCTTATTTTCTTTTTGCCACACTAGTCATCTCCCACTGAGAAAAGGTGAATGACTCCAAAAAATTAAAATGCATTCCCCATCATTCACTCAGTAACTGCCTTGCCAAAAGTGCACAGACTTCATGACCCTATTAACTGTAAGATTGTCACCCCTCCTTCAGAGTACATGTACTGTACTTTCCACCCCCAGGACTGACTGACTTCCCTGAATCCCCTCATAAATGTTGCCATACTCACACTCAAACTAAATAAAGAAATTAAGGATTTCATATATGTGAACCTGCAGCAAATTATTACTATACTCAAGGAGACTTGCTGAAGCTGTACGGGGTCATACAGTGCCTGTCAGTTAGAGGTAATCAGGCTTGATCCAAGGAAGAGAGAGCAGAAATAGCTCTAATTCCTCAAACCAAGTCTTCACTAGAATTAACACACACTCGTGGCAATATTAAGCTGTCCTTCAAACACAATTTTTTTTTTTTTAACACGTTGGCCGTCTCCCACCAAGGAAGGGTGACCTGAAAAAGAAACACTTACAATCATTCACGCTATCATTCTCTTACCAGAAGCATGCAGACTGACAAAAGAAAATATTATTTAAAACAGTTCAATAGTCCCTCCAAACAGTAAATTTCCCAAACCCTTCCTTCAGAGTGCAGGCAATGTACTTCCCACATCCAGGACTCAAGTCTGGCTAACCAGTTTCCCTGAATCCCTTCACAAAATATTACCTTGCTCACACTCCAACAGCTTGTCAGGTTCCAAAAATCAGGTCTCCACTCACTCCCATCTAACACTCACACATGCCTGCTGTATGTCCAGTTTTCATATTAATCTATAACTGCAGTAACTATTACAAAGGTAATATCGAATAACAGGTGAAACTACAACATATGGGAAAACTATTTATTGTGCAGTACTATACAGTATTATTTCATTCACAAGAAACTTACAGGTCTCATAAAGCTCAAAAAGAATGGGAGATAATCAGGCTTGATCCAAGGTAGGGCAGGACTGCCACAATTCTTTAGATCAAAAGCCCTTCGATGGTATCAAGACATTTGAACTCTCTCTTGCTTTGTGATTTCTAGCTCATAAATTATTTAACCCTAGGTAGTAGGATGGTAGACAGCAACTGCCAAGGGAGGTACAACCGTCTTGCCAAGTGAGTGTAAAAGGAAAGCCTGTAATTGCTTTACATGATGATTGGATTATTGGTGTCTTTTTTCTGTCTCATAAACATGCAAGATTTCAGGTATGTCTTGCTACTTCTACTTACATTCAGGTCACACTACACATTCATGTACAAGCATATATATACATATGCCCCTCTGGCTTTTCTTCTATTTTCTTACTAGTTCTTGTTCTTATTTATTTCCTCTTATCTCCATGGGAAAGTGGAACAGAATTCTTCCTCCGTAAGCCTTGCGTGTCATAAGAGGAAACCAACATGCTGGGAGCAAGGGGCTAGCATCCCCTTCTCCTGTATACATTACCTAAAGTTAAAAAGAGGAATTTGTTTTTCTTTTTGGGCCACCCTGCCTCAGTGGGATACAGCCAGTGTGTTGAAAGAAGAAATTACTTAACAATGGATAATGGATGTGGTTGACATACACTTCAAGGTAAGTGAAGCAGTTAATTACCAGTTTCATAAGTGTCAAGTCATTCATAATAATAAATAATACTCAGAAATTTTGTCTCTATGCTTCACCAGGGGCACAGTATAAAGATACTTGGTGGACAAAATCTTTATTATACAATGTTTTGCCCACATGGTGAGTTCACTATGTGGGCAAAATGCTGTCTAATCCTCCCTGCCTACACCCCACACGGGTGCCAATAATAAGTGGATGTAAAATGAAATGCAATCTAAGGTAACACTTTAGCAATCTCTAAAGAAAGTATTAAAGTAATAATGAGTTATTGATTAGATATTTTTAAATGGATGGACTGACATTTTTAACAATGGCCATTTGCAACTGAGGTAGGGCAACCCAAAAAAGAAGAAACACTTTCACCATCACTCACTCTATCACTGTCTTGCTAGAGGCATGCCAATACTACAGCTCAGATGTCCCTCCAAACTGCAAATATTCTCACTCCTCCTTCAGAGGGCAGGCACTGTACTTCCTACCTCCAGGACTCAAGTCCATCTAACTGTTTTCCCCTGAATACCTTAATAAATGTTACCTTGCTTACACTCCAACAGCATGTCAAGTTATAAAAACCATTTGCCTCCACTCCTATCTAACATGCTCATATTACACTTGCTGGATATCCAAGCCCCTCACATACGAACCCTTCTTTACCTCCTCCCTCCAACCTCTTCTAGGACAACCACTACACCACCTTCCCTTCACTACAGATTTATACCCCCTCCAAGTCATCCTATTTGCTCCATCTTCTCTAAATGTCCATACCACCTCAATAACCTCCTCCTAATCTGCAAGCTATGAATTTTCTGCATAATAAACATAATAGACAAATGCCATACTATAATCATCACCAGAGCATAAAAACTAATTAACCAAATTGAAAATAGGATACAGTATATTTATCAGATGAAGCATAAAATACAAGTATAACAGACTGGACTACATGCAGTAATCTAAAAATGGAGAATTATCATGGAATATTCTTACAGCTCCAATCAGAAATAAGAAGCAGAAAGTTTGCCTTACATGAAAACTTAACACACAAGGATGATTTATAAATACAACATTAATAACTTACCAAATGGAGGAGACTAGGATGAATTTTATCCTTCACAGATGCCCACTCATGAGCAATAGCAAGTGCTAGTCCATAGTTTGGAACCTAAAGTAACAATTAAACATTAATAAATGCAACACATAACTCTTTGTCAAATTGGTATTTATTGTGTTATAAAAATTTTCATTTGAACTGCAGTTTATCTACCATGAAGGGAAGTACAGGTGCTCCTCGACTGACGATGGGGTTATGTCCCTATGAATACATCCTTAGTTGAAAATATACCAAGTTGAATATGAATATATGATAAATAAGTAAATAACTAGTGTTACTGATTAAGTGAATAAACAAATAATTACTGTAACTAAATACCAGTATTGAAAAGTAAATAAATGAATACAAGTTTATCCTATCAATAAATGTACAGTACTGAATAGTATAAATGTACATCACTATTGTACAATCATAAAGTGAAAATGCCACAAGTAAAACAATCGTAAAGCAAGGAGCATCTGTTGATGAGTGGAATGTCTAGAAGCAACATGGTAAAAAAATAAGTCATGTGACAGGTAACAGATGTCAAAAATGAGGCATCTTACAGGCTTGTTGCTCACCTGGCAAGTTCCAGGAGAGATACAGTAGAGAAGCCTTGATTTAATAAGAGAAAAAGAGTATCCAGTAATGATGATTGTCCATTAAATCTAAATGATGAGATTGTTTTTCACTCATCATGACAATAACTGACAATTCTGGAAAAAATGGTCTTTGTCCATTGTTGCTGGACTTAGTCCAGACAATGAATTTTGTCTGCTAAACCCAAAATCCATTAAATAGAGGTCTATTAAACAGAGGTTTAACAAGAAATCAACAAAAATATAGTATGGATTGTGAGAGGGTAGTGGTAATAATTAATAATGCTTCAATCTCATTACTAAGAACATTTCTAACAAATGCTATCATTAATACAAAAACAACAATAAAAATAACAATAATACTGGGAGCTTATAATACTGTACTGTATAAGCATGTAAAAATCTCTAAATCAAATTTGAGATTGTTTACAAAGAAAATTATTAGACATTCATTTGGCAATCGTGCTATCAAAGTCTAAAGTGTACATTAAGTAATGCCTCACTAACTTGTAATACATTTCCGAGGGGAGTCTTTAATTTGCGATGATCGAGATTTACTTCATAAATGCTATCTGTTCCAGCGACTGTTACATTCCTGTAGAATCGTTTTCTTGCTGAAAAATCAACATCATATACTGTACTGCATAAACAAATTAAATTTTTGTCTATTTATTATATTGTATACAGTCCAATATATACTATACAAATTTTATATATTTTACACAAACAAAGAAGATACAGGTCTCCTTTGCTTCATGAGGATTACCTTTGTGCAAATTCGCTATTATGTGATCTATTTCTATCAATAATTCTGTGTGTGATTTACAGTTGTCATATGTGATTGGCATAATTCATAAAACACATGGAAGATTCTTAATGGTGTACAGTGGTACCCCAAGTTTCGTACAGCTTCCAACTCGAACAATTATGTAAGTGCATTGTTCCTTATGGGAACAAATTCATTCAGTAACGGCACTCAAACAGCCTTCTGGAATGAATTACGGCTGAAACTCGAGGTACCACTGTACAGTGGACCCCCGGTATACGATATTAATCCGTTCGTGAGAGCTCATCGTATGCCAAAATTATCGGAAGGCGAATTAATTTTCCCCATAAGAAATAATGGAAATCAAATTAATCCGTGCAAGACACCCAAAAGTATGAAAAACAAATTTTACCATATGAAATATTAAGTTTAATGTACACAAACTGAAGAAGACATGCACAGTTTGTAGTACTCTACTAACAATAGAATACATGACACTTACCTTTAATGAAGATCTGGTGATGATTGATGGGATGGGAGGAGGGGAGTGTGTGGAAGTTATTGTTTAGAAGGGGAATCCCCTTCCATTAGGACTTGAGGTAGCAAGTCCTTTGCCAGGGTTACTTCCCTTCTTCTTTTAATGCCACTAGGACCAGCTTGAGAGTCACTGGACCTCTGTCGCACAACAAATCTGTCCATAGAGGTCTGTACCTCCCGTTCCTTTCAGATTTATTTAAAATGGGCCACAATATTGTCATTGTAATAGTCACGAACATGGCTTGCAATAGCTGTGTTAGGGTGATTACCATCCATAAAGGTTTGCAGTTCAACCCACTTGGCACACATTTCTTTAATTTTTGAAGTAGGCACAATGGATTCCACAACTGGATTAGGCTTCTCAGGGTTAGCCCCAAACCTTTCAAAATCTTTCGTAATTTCCATACTAATTCTCACCCTTTTTACCACAGGGTTGGCACTAGAAGCTTTCTTGGAGCCCATGGTGACTTATTTTGCAGAAACAAGCACCAAAAACACTGTGATAATATGGAATGTACCGAATTTATGCTTAGATGTGAGCACACTGGCTGGCTTGTAAACACTGGCACGCACGGGGCAGTTCAGGCCACATGGACACATCCCGGACGAATCGCGTGTGGCGGGTTTTTTAACGAGTGGCGAGGCAAATTTTTTGCGTCAAAATATATCGTATACTGGATTTAACGCATACCGATGCCATCAAATGCCGGGGGTCCACTGTATTTGTAATTAAGTGTATATGGCTTAAATGGGCTTAGTACAGATGTCAATGGCCTGGAATACATCTACAGCAAAAAACAAGGGACACCTGTACTGGGTGCAAGCAAAAACATATGGAAGAATTATAATACAGTACTGTACTTGTTAGAGTAATATACAGCACATAATATACATACAGGGTGACCCAAAACAAGGAAATACATTCACCATCATTCATGTAATAGCTGTCTTGGTAAAAATACACAAACATCACAGTTAGGATGACCCTACAGACTACAACATCCCCAAGCCTTCTTCAGAGTGCAGGTACTGCACTTCCCAACCTACCCAGACTTAATACTGGAAGTGGTAAGTACAGTGACTGCACCCTGAAGGAGGAGTAAGGATGCTGCGTTTCAAAATGTCATTTAAAATGTGACGTCTGAACACTTCTGGGAAAACAAATGAATATAGGAGGGCCCCACTTTACAGTGTTTCACTTTACGGCATTTCGTTAATGCAGTGGTTTTCAATTATACCCATTTTTCACTTATTCAAACTTCCTACAATAAATATATTCACCACTCACTATAAGCTAAGGATAAAAATATTTTAAGATAAGTACAGTGGACCCCCGGTTTACGATATTATTTCATTCCAGAAGTATGTTCAGGTGCCAGTACTGACCGAATTTGTTCCCATAAGGAATATTGTGAATTAGATTAGTCCATTTCAGACCCCCAAACATACACATACAAATGTACTTACATAAATACACTTACATAATTGGTCGCACTGGGAGCTGATCATAAACCGGGGGTCCACTGTAATGTGTGCACTGTATATGCATTTTTTAGGCTTAGCTCCATTGCTCATAAATGACAGTGTAAACAAGTTATCAGGCTTTTCTATGCATTTGAAAGTGAAAAAGGCTATGTTTCACTTTACAGCAATTTTCAGTTTACAAAGGTAGCACAGGACCTAACCTGCCGTGTAAGCAGGGCCCTCCTCTAAGTGGCAGTAACATACAGAATTTCCTTTGTTTATGGGTCACTGTGCCTCAGTGGCAGATGGCAAAGTTAACACAAAATAGCAAATATAGTTTAATGTAATGTATACAATATTTCTACTCACGCTCAGGTAAAAAGCGTCGAGAAATGGTTACTGGTAATGTTTGTTTTAAGAGATGGGGACCAACTGCCCATCTCATGCATCTCATCGTGCTTGCTGAAAATGTTGAAAAATATAGTTGTGAGGTGACAAAAATGGTGCTATCAGAAAGTAGCAATGTTTGAGTTATTGGGATGCATTTGTTAAGTAAATGATGTAAACTGTAATTATTACAACCTGTAATTATTAACAACCTAGGTAAGGCAACAAATCTTCTACTGACTGTCACGACTTAACCAGTCAGAGAAATAATTGGATGAACCATTGATATACACAATATGGAACTTAAAAGCCTGGAGTGCCAATGTCCACCCCAAGAGGCGACTGTTGGTTCCCTTAAAAGTTTCTAGGTATATCAAAGGATTGTGGTCAGTTTCTAAAATGAATTCTTTTCCCAGCAAATAAAATTTAAGTTTGGAGATACCCCACACAAGGGCTAAACATTCCTTTTCTATTGTGGAGTATCTCGTTTCTGCGGGAAGGAGTTTCCGGCTTAGGAAGCATACAGGGAAGGGAGTACCATCATGGTATTGTAGTAACACCGCACCTAAGCCAGTATTGGAGGCATCAGTTCTTAAGCAAAATGTTTTATTAATATCTGGAATCTTAAGTATAAGGTCTTTCGAAAAGATGCTTTTAATCTCATTAAACTTTTCCCGAGCTACGTCGGAAAGTTCAAGAGGTTCCTTCACAGACTTTTTAAGGAAGTCAGATAAGATGCCTGTAAGATCAGTAAGGTTCGGGATAAACCATGCATAAAAATTTACAGAACCAAGAAAGCTACGCATGAGCTTCTTGGTTTTGGGGAATTTAAATTCTAATAAAGCTTTGATCTTACTGGGGAGAGGCTGCAGAGAGTTATTAGAAAGTATCAGTCCAAGATATCTAATCTTGTTATACCCAAGGAAGCATTTCTTCGGCTTGGCAGTGAGGCCATGTGAACGTAACCTACGCAAAACTGATGTTAATGTTTGGATATGTTCGCCCCACGTGGATGTCATTACGTAAACGTTATCAAAATAAACTGAAACATTTGGCATATTACCCAAGACCTTTCTCATCAGTCTCACATAGGTAGCACAGGCAGTTACCAAACCGAAGGGCATAGTTCTATACTGCATCAGTCCTTGGTATGTAGGAAAAGCAGTGTACTGCTTAGAAGAAGGATCTAACATTACTTGATGATATGCCTGCGCAATATCAATCTCTGAAAAGAAGGAAGCGTCATAAAATTTGTGTAGATCGCTATCTATTAAGGGCATAGGCTCAGCATCCCACCGAGTTATAGCATTAAGGCCTCTGAAGTCAATAGCAAGTCTATATGAATTATCCTCCTTCTTAACCATGACTACTGGTGAACAATATGAAGATACTGAAGGTTTAATGATCTTTAGTTTTAATAATTTGTCTACCTCTCGGTCAAATGCATCCCTAAGGTGAACTGGAACTGGGTATAATTTTCTTTTGATAGGATTGTCTGTCACTAAGTCAATCTTATGGACTACCGTGGAGGTAACACCTGGAATATCAGTAAAGACGTCTGAAAAGTTACTCACACACTGAAGTAGTTCATGTCTCTTATGGTCATCCAAAGATTCATTAATATTAATGTTGGTTGCGTCCGAGTGGTCAAGAGTCACCAAGTTATGTAGTTCTTCATCATAGTCTAAGTTAGAGGTGTCAATTACACACACCTTACATTCTTCAGTTGTCTTATCAAGTTCGTGTGGAAAAACTAAGTCAAAGTTATTAATGCAGTTAACCGAATTTCTTCGGTAATATTTCTTAAGGATGTTGATATGATAAAGCTTAGGTTTCCCCTTGACTTCTATGAGGTAGTCAACTTTCCCGCAAATTTTTAATACTTCATATGGACCTTTCCATGCTACTAATAATTTATTTGACTTGATAGGCAAAAGTACAAGAACTTCATCCCCTACTTTAAAACTTCTCCTCTGACTTTTGGAATCAAAATATGTTTTGTACTGGTCCAATGACAAGCTTAAGTTTTTCGAAACTATGTCAGAGGTCTCCTCAAGTTTGGATCTAAGGTCAAGGAGAAACTGGTAAGAAGACTGAACCTCAGCATTTACCTCCTCATTAGTCCATAAGTCATGAAGGATGGACAATGGGCCTCTGGCCTGTCTACCATAGAGAAGTTCAAAAGGTGAAAACCCCAAAGAGTCACTGGGAACTTCCCTCATGGCAAACAAAGCACAGGGTAGGTAACGATGCCACTCCTTAGGTTTAAGGGAGCAAGGTTTCCTTAAAATGGACTTGAGAATCGAATGCTGGCATTCAATCCTCCCATTACAGCTGGGATGATAGGGTGTGGTGAAGAGAGGCTTCACTCCCAGAAGTTGGTATAGATGTTGCATTAAGTCAGATGTGAATTGTGTTCCACGGTCAGACAAAATTTCTCTAGGGATGCCCACTCTGGAGAAGATGGAAAAAAGGGCTTCAGCCCCCTCTGTGGAACGGCTTCAGGGAAACTCGAAGCATAATCAACTAATGTTAATATATATCTATGTCCCCCAGATGAAAGTGGAGATAAAGGACCAACGATGTCAATAGCTACTCTTTCGAAAGGTACCGTAAAGACTGGCATTTTGACCATAGGTACTCGCCTGGTACCTCGGGAGGATGACAGTTGGCAAACTTTACACGATCTACAATAGGTAGTGACATCTGAGGACATTTTTGGCCAAAAATAGGTTTCCCTAACTTTATTTAAGGTTTTACGATGCGAGAAATGTCCGGCCACTGGCAGGTCATGAGCCATTTTAAGAACAGTCTCTCTGCATTGACTTGGAACAACTAAGATGGAATAGTCCCATCTCATCTGAATTTAATTTGAATACTGACTTGTACAAGATACCTTTTATATATTCAAAAATTTATATGAAAAGTTTTTCCTTTGGATAACTTGATTTTGTTTAGCAGCATTATGGCAATTCTGAAGAGAAGGGCAATTACGTAGTAAATTGACAAAGGAGTCCTTCGATATATCTAAAGGCTTAAAGTCAGGGAAAATCAAAGGATGGACAGTAGGAGAAGCCTGGGCTTTGGTCTGAGCCCTAGTCCCAAGACATTTATGGTATCAGAGGTGATATCTTCACTTTCATCTAAAAAGGTGAAACCGGTGATCCTACTACCTCGCTTTCGAGAGTGCATCACTGGTTTTTAATCCCACATGAATCTCGCGAGACATTGTCTCATCTGAACTTTCGAGGGGCTTCTCTGATTCTAAAAGGAAGAAGATCTGAAAAGCTTATGTCCACCTTTGGTGATGAAAGGTCAATCTCAGAAGGAAGAATGCGCCTTTTACATTACCTATTAGTACGGAGCAGAAGTGATGGGAGCTAGTACGGCTTCAGACCAACCTGTGAACCATTTAGACCTAATGTAACAACGGATGATAGGAAAAGTGTCCGTACGGCCCAAGTAGTCTGAAAGTATAGCAGAGGAATGAGTTTCTTTAAGTTAGGGAACAGCTTATCAGAAATGACTATACATGTGCATCCAGTGTCTCGTAAATGGTAGAATACATTAAGTCCATTAACTGTTCCTGAACAGAAGGGTGCTTGGTCATTACAGTCTTTAAAACATCTTCCAACTTTTTGGACCTTCTTAGAAGGACAATCTGGACGTTTTTTGTCCCTTAACACCACACAAATGACAAACAGGAATAAAAGAAGTCATTTTACTTTCCACAGAAGCTTGATTTCTTAAGGTCTGATGAACCCTTGCCCTTAGGTTCGATCCCTTTAGGTCTTTATAGGAATTGTGAGCCTCAGCATACAGGTCAGCAGCCTCAGCAACTTCCTCAGCTTTAATCAGGTTACATTCTCTAATGAATGTTCGTATCTGGTGAGGAAGAGCTGTCAGGAACTGGTCAGCAACCATGAAGTTTCTAAGAGATTCATAACTGTGATCAATTCCTGAACTCTCTATCCAAAAGTCGAACAAACGAAAGACTATTACCTGTAACTGCTGAAAGTTCTGGCCAGGCTGTAAGGTAGCATACCTGAAATCTTTCCTGTAAGAATTAGTGGTTTTTTGATATGCTTTAAGGATCGCCTTCTTCAGTAGGTTATAATTACATATAATATCCTGCGACAAAGTTGCATAGATATTCAAAGTGGTACCAGAAAATAACATTCCTAACCTGGTAGCCCAGGTGTCAGCAGGCCATTCACAGAGGGTAGCGGTATTTTCAAACCCCCTCTGTGAAGGGAGGTAAATTAGGTGTTGGAATATGTGCACTAGCTGCATGATGTTCAATTACTCCTTCCTCTAATTGTTGTTGTGTAAAAGTTTACTTTTTATTCTCTAATTTGAAGGCGAGCTTTTTCGAGCTCGCGATCCTTTTCTCTCTCTATTAACTCAAGTTCTCTAGCTTTTTCCTCACGTTCTCTAGCTTTTTCCTCAACTTCTCTATCCTTTGCTCTTTCCTCAAGTTCTCTTATTTTAGCCTGTTCCTCACGTATTTTAGCCTGTTCCTCACATTCTCTAGCTCTTTCTTCACGATCAAGTCTATCACGCTCCTTTTTGTCTTCTCTTTCTCTTTCTAATCATCTTTCTTGGATTTCTCTCTCAATTCTCTCTCTCTCCTTTTTGTCTTCTCTTTCGATTCTCTCTCTCTTCTTCTTCTCTTTCCCTTTCTGTCTTTCTTCTCTCTCAATTCTCTCTCTTTCTAGTCTTTCCTGGATCTTAGCACTAATGAAAGATTCTAAATTTTTCCCTGTTATTCCTAACTTACTTCCAGCGTTCATCCAAAACTGGTATTCCTCCATACTTGCAAGAATAACTTAAACTATCAGGGGAAATGAAACGGGTATTAAAGAAAACGGAGGGTTCAATTCCTGCTCCACTCAAACTGTAAATAAACCAGAGGGCTCGATCCCTACTTCAATTAAACAATATGTATTAATTAAAACGAAGGGTTCTATGCCGGCTCCGAGCAAACAGTAAGTAGAATGGGGTCACTTGACCATCCAATCTTCTCACCAACAAATCAAGAGTGTCCTATGACAGTTCCCTTGATATAATAAAGAGCTCAATGAAACAAATTGTCACTGGAAAATCTCGGGTCCCTAGAGTCTAATCCTCCAAAGTGTTTCAAGCTCACACAAAAATAGATGGCAGAATTAACTAGTATTCCTGCCTTGACTTGACTTACAATAAATTGAGACTATAACAATCACCAAATCTTTTAAATACCTGTACTGTAGTCCTATCATAGAGAATGATTACTCATGGCTGGTGGTAACTGTCTGTGGTATGCGGCGTTGAAGTTCCAATGGTAGATTCGAGATGGAGTTGAATCTTGATTCAGTAGAGTTGATCCTGGCAAGGTCGCCACTTAGCCGTGATTAATCTTTCCAGATGACAGGAAAGCAGGTTTTTTCCACTGCAATGATGAGGGGTTATATCCTGATACTTGCATACACAAACATGTAAGTGGATCAGAATTTGGGACACCTCAGAACGTTAGTCCGTCTCCTTCAATTCTAATCGTTGATCTGCAGGTGACCCTCTCTGTCATCCAAGCTGGAAAGATAGACAGGTTACCCAGCTTAAGAAATCACTCTCCATGATAAGTACAATACCTAAAAGATGTGGTGATTATTACAACAGTCAACTTAGAGCAAGACTGAAAGGACTAAGTTTATTATTGGTCAAAAGTGAAGCTTTCAACCAATAAATCCACTAGAATACAAGGCAGGCATGTACTTACAGTAGTGCTGGGAGCTGTGAGTCTAGTGATTACTGTTTGGACCGGAGCCCCACACGTCACCTTTCGGGTGGGGGGGAAGGAGGGGAAGGGATAGCGGGAGCTAGACTGACCCTACCTTAACAAGCAACCGGCAATCAAACTATCACTTTCAGGGTGGGGGGAAAAAAGGCGGGAATAGCGGGAGCTAGACTTACCTTACCTTAACAAGTAGCCTGCAAGCAAACTATCACTTTCGGGGAGGGGGAAAAAGGGGGGGATAGCGGGAGCTAGACTTACCCTACCTTAACAAGTAGCCGGCAATGAAACTATTGTTACTATATCGCTACTCCTATCTATTGAACTTTTCCCTCACAGAGGTAGTTATTAAAAACCTACATAAGACGTTGGTAGACAGCAACCACCCAGGGAGGTAGAGTGGACCCTCGGTTATCAACTGTAATCCATTCCAGAAGGTCAACCTAAAACCGAAATGCCCGAAAACCGAAATAATATTTCCCATAAGAATTAATGTAAATCCAATTAATCCGTTTCAGACACCCAAAAATATTAACAAAAAAATACATTTTTTAAAGATTAACTATAGTTTTACATACATAAAACAATGAGAACTAAATAAAATGACTAATGAAATGGAAAAATGAACATTTAAATCACTTTTACCTTTGTTGAAGAGTCTTGTTGGCGTATGCAAAACAGCGGGGAGTGGAGAGGGAGAGTTTATTGTTTGGAGACAGGACAAAATGCTTAAATATGATACTATTATCAACTCCACGGCTTATTTATCTATCACAATTCATTTAATATGACATAATAAACAATAGTATTAATAATATAGAAACATGATATATACTCTAGAATGAATAACATATGTCATTACATATGTGAGGACTGGTGGTGGTGGTGTTGGGTTTATGAGGGCCACTGACAGCATAAGCCATACATATAGTGGTGGTGGTGGCAGCTCTGCTACCACTACTATTCACACTGAAACAATGTACGTAATTTATGAATAAGAAATATTTACACTTTATAAATATGAAATATTTACACTTACTGTACCTTGGAGGAGATGCAGGCATTGGTTTAGGGTGGTGGAAGATAGGAAGGGTAGCATATATTGTCAGTGGCCCTATATACCTCCAACAATATTGGAGGAGTCAGTTTCATGTCGTCCTTTTTCTATCGCTTAATCGCTTAACTTACTTTGTACACTGTTAATGCTCCACTTTATCGCTGGCTGGCGCTATAGCCTTTATCGACCCCTGCTGCTTTAGTTTCGTACATATTGTAGAATCACTGAAGAAGGCACACTCTCTCCTCTCTCTTCCTCCTTCACTTTCGTACTTTGCTACGGGTGGACACGTCCAATATACCCAATAACCAAAATAATGGCCGATAACTGGGATAAAATTTCAGCCAAAAAAACTGGGCAATAACCGAATTGGCCGATATCCGGAACGTCTGATAACCGGGAGTCCAATGTACTACCATCCTGCTAGGGGAGTGTGAAATGGAAGCCTGTAATTGTTTTACATGATGATACAATTGTTGGTGTCTTTTTCTTTCTCATAAACACACAGGATAACAGGTATATCTTGCTACTTCTACTTACACTTAGGTCACACTACACTACACACACTGCACACACTATACACACTACACACACTACACATACTACACACACACCACACACACACACACACACACACACACACACACACACACACACACACACACACACACGCGCGCGCGCCCACACACACACGCGCCCACACACACACGCGCCCACACACACACGCGCCCACACACACACGCGCCCACACACACATGCGCCCACACACACACACGCGCCCACACACACACACGCGCCCACACACAAGTGCATGCCACACACACACGTGCCCACACACACACGTGCCCACACCCACGCCCACCCACCCACACACCCACCCAAACCTGGGTTTTCTTCTATTTTCTTAATACTAGTTCTTGTTCTTCTTTATTTCCTATCTCCATGGGGAAGTGGAACAGAATTTTTCCTCCTTAAGCCATGCATGTCGAAAGAGGCGACTAAAATACCAGGATGGGAGCAAAGGGCTAGTAACTCCTTCTCCTGTATAAATTACTAATTTTAAAAAGAAAAAATACTTTCATTTTTCTTTTAGGTCACCCAACCTTGGTGGGATATTAAAAAAACTTATGTGGGTAATTCAGAAGTACCTGGTGGAACCCTAGTGTTCATGGTCACTCACCAGTACTTCATGATATAGTACTTCAGCAATCAAGGTCACTCAACAGTACTTTGTTGTACCACAATGTTCATGATCACTCAACATTACCTTAGTAATCATGGTCACTCAACAGTACTTTGTAGTACCATGGTTGCCCGTCGCCTGGTGGAAAAAAACTCTCGCTTCACACATTAAGGGTCCAGGTTTGATTCCCAGCAAGGGTGAAAACATTGGATGTGTTTCCTTACACTGGTTGTCTATGTTCCCAATCAGTAAAATGGGTACCTGGGAGTTAGTCGACTAGTGCGAGTCGCATCCTGGGATAAAGCTGACCACATTTGGCCAAAATGCTCTGCATAACAAGCGGCTTTCTGTATAGTAGTATGTCATTGATGTCAGCTAGGCCTGTATACCTTGTACATGTACTTGTAGAAATAATTATAATGTATTATTATTATTATTATATAATGTTTATGGTCACTCACCAGTACTTCCTGATATAGTACCTAAGTATTCAAGGTCACTTAACAGTACCTTGTGGTACCATAATGTTCATGGTGACTCAGTAGCACCTTATGATACCCTAGTAAACAGTCACTAAGTGGCACCTCATGGTACTCCAGAATTCATAGGCAGTTATTGAAAAATGTTTAATTTCACAGCTGCAGAAGACCTTATTTGGGTTATTAGCTCAATCAAGAGAATTATCCCTCCCCCTTAGGCTGAGACCCACAAACTAACTGGCAATACACTTGCCTCATTCACTTAGTGTCCATGGTTCAATCCCCGGAATGGGTGGAAACGTTGGGCATGTTTCCTTACACCTGCTGTCCTTGTTCATCTAGCATTAAGTAGGTACCTGATTATTAGTTGCCTGGTGTGGGTCGCATTGAGGGGGGGGAGAACATGATTGAAGGACCCCAATGGAAATAAGACAGTCCTTGATGATGTGGCAAACCCTCTGGTTAAAAATCTAAACAAATTTTATCTTAAATAACTCCTAAGCATCTATTTACTGTTAGATGTAGAGGTTGTTTCAATGACTCCACATCAAGTTTAAGTTCACTATGATTTGCAATATCAAATGCTTTTTTATATACTGCATCAATGAACAATCCATTGGATACACATTATTTTCAAGCAAAGTGTTGATAGTGTTAATTTTTAGGAAAAATTGTACTTTTAAAGTCTAAACAAAACTGATCTGGGTTTAGTGTGCTTTCTCATAATGAAGAATTATATTTGCTTGTGTACTGTTTGCTCAAATATATTTTACAGTATTGACCATAATTAATAATAATAATAATAATAATAATAATAATAATAATAATAATAATAATAATAATAATAATAATAATAATTTTTTTATATCAAGTCACTGTGCAAATGTGTACAAAAATTTGAAAGAACACAGTATGCACAGCATTTTGGACAAACTTGGGCTAAAACTTAAACATACAATGCCATAGTTATAAATGTGAATGCACAAACAAATACATCAGGGTAGATTATTATAATAATGGGGAATCACTGGACCTGTAGAGGCCATACAATGCCTGGGGTATGGAAGATAATTCGGTTTACTTCAATGAAGAGACGGGCATTCCAATTTCTTGGATCAAGAGGCCTTCTCAAACATCATGGGATCTCACCCCCCTCTTTCCCCTCCTCCTTTCTGCTTTAGTTGCAATGATCTCTAGAAGTCTTTAGCAGTGATCCTAAGCTAAAAATATATTTATGTATTTATGGTTACTGAGTATCAGTTAAAAGACACAGATAAGCATGTATGGAAGGAAGACTTGGGCTCATACTACATCACTAACTACAAATGATACAAAAGCAGATACTGTTGCAAAGAAAAGTATCTACTGAGCCAGAAGTTGGGTGACCAGCAGCCATGTAGCAAGTTTGTCAAAGGCTAATGACACAGGAGTCAAGCAGTGACCAGTTTGTTTAAGACTATTGACATAACAATTCTTCGAGGTGTTTAAGATAAGATTTTGTTCGGATTTTTAACCCTGAAGGGTTAGCCACCCAGGATAACCCAAGACAGTCAGTGAGTCATTTTAAATTCAATGGAATTTGTCACTGATGTTGAGCAAACCAACACTGCAATAGTATTCTGACTTGCTCTTAAGCCTTTCAGGGTTTCGGCCGTACTAGTACGGCTTACGCACAAGAGTTTTTGACGTACTAGTACGCCTAAATTCTAGCACCCTCAAATCTAGTGAGAGAAAGCTGGTAGGCCTACATATGAAAGAATGGGTCTATGTGGTCAGTGTGAGCAGTATAAAAAAAATCCTGCAGCACACAGTGCGTAATGAGATAAAAAAACTTTGACCGTGTTTTTGGATTAAAACAGCGAGTTTGCACTGTATTGTTGTATTCTAGTTTTCTTGGTCTCATTTTATAGAATGGAAGACATATTACAAAAATTAAGATGATTTTGACTGGTTTTACAATGAAATGTACCTTGAAATTAAGCTCAAAGTAGCAGAAATGTTCAATTTTTGCCAAAGTTCAAAAGTAAACAAATCATGCTAAACGTCCAATACACGTCAACTGGTGAGTCTAATATTCTTTCACAAGTGCACCGATATTATTTATACCATTTCTACACTAGTGCAGTAGTCTGCATAACAGTAAATCATCTATTTTTTCTGAGAATAGAAATTCAAAGTGGAAAGCAAAAGAATGTAAGAGGGGCCTGGGGACGTGACTAATGAACAGAGGAAATGTTATTTTAGTGCCAGGAATGTCTTTCTTGTTTATTCTGGACCCTATTTGGAAATTGGCATCTTTTGAAATTTGTGTAAAATTGGCAAAATTGCTAAATTCTGACCACTGTAATGGATAGTTTAAATCGGTAAATGGGTGGTTTCTTGTACTCATTTGATAGAAAAAATGGAGTTCTAGCAAAATAGTTATTATTTTTCTCGACTAATACACTGGAATTGGCTGAAAATAGGGCTCAAATTGGGCAAAATCGCCGATGCGTAAACATCGTCGAGACCGCTAACTTCACGAGAGCATAATTCCGCAAGTTTTCCATCAAATTTCATATTTTTGGTGTCATTATGATTGAGAAAAGATTCTCTATCTTTTCATAAGAAAAAAAAAATAATTTTTTTTTTTTTTTTTTTGGAAATTTGGGCAACCCTGAGATCAAGTCCAGGAGAGGGTCTGGGTACCCTGAAAGGGTTAAGTCTCTGCAAAAAATATCCTTCAGTTGCTAGAGGGAGGGGGTGTAGGCTTTGCAGTTTTTCTTTACCTTGAGAATTAATGGAAAATCTTTTAATGTGTTTCAGAGTAGAGAAGCTGCAGTCTACAGATGCAGTTGTAGGGGAAGAGGTGAGAGGGACTATCAACTATCTGCCCAAAATGCCCAGGCATGATAGTGGCTTTCCTTGTACTTATTAAACCAAAATTGTAATTATACATTGTAACCTTTACAAGGAAATAAAATCTTTATATTTTATCTTTAACAGCATCTTCTGTTTATGTTGCCCATATCTCTAGCAAACGGAATTCTACATGGAGTCACTTTGTCTGACTGTTTTGGGGATATCCTAGGTAATTTACACTATGTATGATAACTGTACTTATGTGTACCTGTGCTTATATATACTTCCTTATGACAGACAATATTAATGAGGGGAAATTCAGAATCAGAATCCTTTTCACAGAATTTTAGTAATCCAAATCCTGTTTACATTGACATACCAGGCTAGGAGCACGTCTGTTCTGGGTACACTTGGTGGAGAGTCCGAGCTGCCCTGGGTGCCTGCATGGGGCTCCCATGGCAGCTCAGGCTGACCATCAGGTGTCTGGAAAAGATGTGCTGCCACTCATGTAAGTCCAATATGTAGATGCACCATGACATAAAAGAGGAGATCTTCAGCACAAACCCAAGAACAGTGATCATCAGAATCCCAAGTCTCAGCTGTGTGGAGCTGAGAGCTGATACTCAGTCTGACAGTTATTATTATTATAATCATGGGGGAGCACTAAACCCGAAGAATTATACAGCACATGTGAGGGAATGGGGTGGAAGGTATTCAGGCTCAATTCAGGGAACTGGAGCACAAATCCAATTACCTAGATCAAGAGCCCCTCATCAGCATCTGTCAGACCCTTAAGGGGTCTGACAGCTGATGACAAACTCGCTCTATCACCGGAGTCAATTTAATTACATCTAGTATGTAATTTCCCATCCCTCACTGGGAATGTGCAATGTTTGTAGCCTGATAAACCATCTCACTTCCTTAGATACCAGAATGAGAAGGAAGCCATTGTAGAATAATGTGCCAGACTGGCGACGTCAAAATGAAACGATAAAAATGGAAATGTCTTCTGCTAAGGCACAGTGATATACTGGTCTTATAATGGAAAAAATATCAAGGGAGGATTGAATCTGAAAATATATACAGTGGTCCCCCGCTTTTCGTAGTTCCCGGCAATCGTAAAATTCGCCAATCATAGGGGTATTTTCGTATGAACATGGACTCGCTTTTCATAGGTTGACTCGGGAGTCGTAGTTCGTCCGGGACGCGTACCCACGGTGTGAGCCGGGGCGGCAGCCAGTCTGGCATTGTCTACCAGTGAGCGAAGGTTCCCTCACGTGTTCCAGCGAAATATTTCATAATATTCCATTTATTTTAGTGCTTGCAAGTACTAAATAAGCTACCATGGCTCCAAAGAAAGCTCCTAGTGCCAAGCCTGTGGTAAAGAAGGTGAGAAATACGACTGAATTTAAGAAAACCATCATTGAACAATATGAAAGTGGTACAAGTGTGGCCGAACTGTCCAGGATGTATAAGAAACCCTACACAACCTTATGTTCCGTAGTGGCCAAGAAAAAGGAAATAAAGGATGCTGTTGTTGCAAAGGGAGTAACTATGCTGACAAAAATGAGATCACCAGTACTGGAAGAGGTTGAGAAGTTATTATTGGTGTGGACAAATGAGAAACAATTAGCAGGAGATACTCTTATGACTTCGATTATTTGTGAAAAGGCTAGGCAGTTGCATGAAGATTTGGTAAAGAAATTGCCTGCAAATAGTGGTCAAGTGAGTGAATTTAAGGCCAGCAAAGGCTGGTTTGAGAGATTTAAGAACCATACTGGCATACACAGTGTGGTAAGGCATGGTGAGGCTGCCAGTTTGGACCACAAGGCGGCTGAAAAATATGTGCATGAATTCCAGGAGTACATAGAGGCTGAAGGACTGAAACCTGAACAAGTGTTCAATTGTGACGAAACAGGCCTCTTTTGGAAGAAAATGCCAAAGAGGACCTTCATTACACAAGAGGAAAAGGTAATGCCAGGACACAAGCCTATGAAAGACAGGCTGACGCTAATGTTCTGTGCTAATGCTAGTGGGGATTTCAAAGTGAAGCCGTTACTAGTGTACCATTCTGAAAATCCCAGAGTGTTCAGGAAAAACAATGTTATGAAGAGTAAATTGTGTGTGTTTTGGAAATCTAATAGTAAGGCATGGGTCACGAGGGAAATTTTCGTTGAGTGGTTCAATGAAGTGTTTGGCCCTAGTGTGAAGGAGTATCTCCTGGAAAAGAAATTGGATCTCAAGTGCCTGCTAGTAATGGACAATGCACCTGCTCATCCTCTAAACTTGGATGACCTAATTTTCGAGGAGTTTGGGTTCATCACAGTAAAGTTCTTGCCCTCGAATACCACTCCTCTCCTCCAACCCATGGACCAACAGGTTATTGCAAACTTTAAAAAACTCTACACAAAAGCAATGTTTCACAGGTGCTTGACTGTGACCACAGACACTCACTTGACCCTAAGGGAATTTTGGAGAAAACACTTCAGCATCCTCCACTGCATAAGCTTTATAGGTATGGCTTGGGAGGGAGTGACTACCAGGACTTTGAACTCTGCCTGGAGAAAATTGTGGCCAGATTGTGTCAACAAGAGGGATTTTGAAGGATTTGGGTCTGACCCTAATGAGCCTATGTCTGTTGTAAAATCAATTGTGGCACTGGGGAGTTCCATGGGGTTGGATGTGAGTTTGGAGGATGTGGAAGAATTGGTGGAAGACCACAATGAAGAGCTCACCACTGAGGAGCTGCAAGAGCTCCAGAAGGAAGAGCAACTCATCGCAGCTCAGAATCTTGCTGCAGAGGAGGAGGAAGAGAGATGGAAGAAGGTGCCTTCTTCAGAAATTAAAGAGATTTTTACTATGTGGGGTAAGATGGAAAGCTTTATGGAGAAACATCACCCTAACAAGGTTGCTGCAAGCCAGGTTGGCAACATGTACAGTGACAAAGTCTTGGGCCATTTTAGGGAAGTGTTAAGGAGACAAGATAAGATAAGATTTTGTTCGGATTTTTAACCCCGGAGGGTTAGCCACCCAGGATAACCCAAGAAAGTCAGTGCGTCATCGAGGACTGTCTAACTTATTTCCATTGGGGTCCTTAATCTTGTCCCCCAGGATGCGACCCACACCAGTCGACTAACACCCAGGTACCTATTTGCTACTAGGTGAACAGGACAACAGGTGTAAGGAAACGTGTCGAAATGTTTCCACCCGCCGGGAATCGAACCCGGGCCCTCCGTGTGTGAAGCGGGAGCTTTAGCCACCAGGCCACCGGGCCACCGGTGGCCTGGTACCGGACGCCAGAAACAGAGCTCTCTCCACAGTTTTTTTGCGAGACAGGACTCCAGTGACTCTCAAGGTGGTCCTAGTGGCATTAAGAAACAGAGAAGAGAAGCAACCCCAGAAAAGCAAATGGTACCTGAGGTGTTGATGGAAGGGGATTCCCCTTCCAAACTATAAACAATCCACTCTCCTCCAGTCTCCCATACACTAAGAAGAATCTCCAATAAAGGTAAGTGTTATGCTGTTAATGTTTCATTCATCATTTCCCATTGTATTGTTTATGTACTACATGTATATTTCATGTTAAAATTTTTTTTGTTTTAATACTTCTGGGAGTCAGAAACGGATTAATTGTATTTACATTATTTCTTATGGGGAAAATTGATTCGTAAATCGTAAATTTCGTTTATAGTAATGGCTCCAGGAACGGATTAATTCCGAACAACGAGGGACCACTGTACATGTTGAGGTGAAAGGTAGACAAGCACAAACGAGTTATGAAGTATGATTAAGGTATGATAATCTGATGGAGCAGGAAGTGACCTAGTAGCGACCAGTGAAGAGACGGGGCCAGGAGCTATGAATCGACCCCTGCAACCACAATTAGGCGAGTACAATTAGGTGAGGACTCGTACACAAAACATTCTTGTGTAATAAAGTTAATGTTTCTGCTCGTCTCCAGGCTGGCACAGAGCTCAGAAAATATATTACAAAACAGAAAGGTAAACTGAGTCATTATGTGATTCATATGTACAGTTTATAAAGAAAAACTGCATAGTTTTGCTGTCTCAAATCCGCACTTCTCGCAGAGAAAATTCTGAAAGGAAACGAAGCGAGAAATTACTAAATAACATTAAAAAGAAAAATTTACAATATAAAAGCTTCCTGCACTGCCCGAGAGGAGCCTTGTAGTGAAGAGGCGGGGCCAGGAGCTATGAATCAACCCCTGCAACCACAACTAGGTGATTAAACCAGCCTCTAACACCGGCAAACTTGAAGCAGCAGCAGCTTGTTGGGTTTGTAAGGGCCACTTACAGCTTACACCTTATTGAGCCCTACTTACCGGTGGACGGAGAAGAAATATTACCCGAAGCTGCCACATGAAAAGGAACAGGAATCCCTTTAAAAGATAAGATTTTGTTCGGATTTTTAACCCCGGACTGTTAGCCACCCAGGATAATCTTACCATTCCACGGGCGGGGATAGACTTCGCGATCAGAGAATTTTATGACACTCTGATCGCGGGATCTATCCCCTCCCGAGTATGAATTAGATAATGCATTAACTAAAGATCGATTAACTGCTCCTGGAGAGGATGGTATAACCTATGATATTCTCAGAACTCTAAGGCAAGTGCCTGATAACCCTTTGTTGGCACTGTAATCTCAGTTACATTGAGGGAGTTCTTCCTACTTCCTGGACCAATAGTCTCATTGTGCCTATCCCTAAGCCCTAACAGCCTGATACATTTAGACCGATCTCCTTAACTAGTTGTCTTTGTAAAACTTTTGAAAGAATGATACTTAACAGACTGTACTACAGAATCAGACCCCAATTTTTTCCCCCCTACCTCTATGGGTTCATGAAAGGAAAAAAGTATGCAGAACTGTATTTCCCCCTTTTCTCACTGTCCCACACCTCTACTAGTTTTCCCACTTTTCTTGATCTAAAATCTGCATTGATATTGCAAAAAAGAACCGTTATACTACATGAACTAGCCAAAATGAAAATTGGTGGTAGCTTACTCTGCTGGATAATAGGATACCTGTCAAATAAAGTATCCTCTGTCCTTTACCAAGGCTTTAGACGTGAGTCTAAAGAAATGTCTTTAGGTACACCGCAGGGGGAGTTCTTTTGTCCCATGCTATTTAATATTCTGATTATTTCTCTCCTAAATGCTTACCCGCCTCACCTAAACATATTGCTATAAGCTATGCTGATGACAACATGATCCATACAACAGGGCATAAGAAGATGAGTACCATTCTTAATGAAGTTCAAGCAATTTGTAATCGACTAGGCCTCATAATATCTTCCTCTAAAACAAAGATATTAACAAGCAAACGACATCCCCCACCCATCTATTTGCAGGGTGAAAACATTAGCTACGTTAAAACTTACAGATATCTTGGTGTAGATGTACCCTTTAACAAATCCACTATACCACAACTAAATAAGAAATGCAAAGCTAGGCTAAATGCTCTCAAAGCTGTTGCTGGCTACAATCCCAACTATGGTGCTAATGTGAGAATCGTGAGAATGATGCACATAGCCTATGTTAGGTCCTTAATTGATTATGCTGCTCCCATGTTGATACTAGCTACAGAAAGTTTCTTCCGACCCTTGGAATTAATGCAAACTGAAGCTCTCAGAATTATTCTTGGTTGTCCCAAATCTACAAAGGTTCTTAATATGAGGAAGGAGCTTGGTATTTCTGGTATCAGTGATAGGATTGTTGAGATTAACACTGTACTCGGTATTAGAATGTTAAGAAATTAACCAGACTGTCACAATGAACCTTACTAAGTGTCTAGAAGTAAATACACACAGCTCTAAATGGATTGTGAAAACGTGCAATTGCATTAAGTTTTATAACCTGCATGAACTCTATCACTGTAGACAACAAGAGCATTTCACCCCTCCATGGAAGATGTGTTCATTTAATATCACATACCTGCAAGTCCCTCCCAAGAAGCTCATTGCTAGTAATCCCTTCCTTAAATCACTTGTTAAAGCAACTGCTCAAGAAGAAATTTCTCGCCTAGCTGGTAGTAATAAGTTATCACAAGTTATATACACTGATGGATCTAAACAGGAGTCTTCTGGCAGGGCTGCATCTGCTCTTGTTGCCACCTCCCTAGTTAAGAACGATAATAAACTTGCTGAACTAGGGCGTCTACATTGCAAACTGAATTGTTTGCAATCCTAATGGCGCTAAAGCTAACCTATGACACTGAGCTCGAGTCTATCATCATTACTGATTCTATGTCATCACTAAATGCTCTTAACTCATATAATGACTCCAACAACATGCTGTAGTGATACTACGAAGGTCGCTGCTCAGTATTGTGAAGAGTCCATCAGGGATGCTTTTATCAGTGGCCTGCAATCACCAATAATAAGGCAGCGTTTATTGGAGAATAAAACTCTCGACTTAGCCGCTGCCTTTGACCAGGCAAGAGCTCTAGATTCAGCCTAGAGATAAGGCCTGTGTTTCTATCACAACAATTTATTGAACATAGAATCTTCATAGTACTTCATGTAATCTGCATCACTAATATAGGGATAGTAGAAGAGAAGAGAATCACACACCATGTGTTGGCGCCCATGACACCACCAAACTGTTGTTGTTGTTAAAGATGATTATAGGAAACGGAGACTGGCTATCGATTACTCTGAGACAATCAACAAATTTACACTTCTTGATGGGTACCCTCCACCTCGAATTGATGATACAGTGAACAAAATTGCTCAGTACTATGTGTTTAGCACAATTGATCTACAGAGTGCCTATCATCAAGTCCCTATAAGGAATGAAGATAAACCATACACAGCATTTCAGGCTAGTGATGGCCTGTATCAGTTTACCAGAGTCCCTTTTGGAGTCACCAATGGGGTAGCCTGCTTCCAACGAATTATGGATTCACTCATTCAGGAAGAGCAACTCATGGGAACTTACGCGTATTTAGATAATGTTACCATTTGTGGCAAGACCCAGGAGGAACATGATGCAAACCTTGATAAGTTTTTGGAAGCCGCCAAGAAGAAAAATATCAGTTACAATGAGGAAAAGTGCACTTTTTCAACTAAAAGGCTTAGCATCCTTGGTTATGTAGTGGAAGGAGGTTCAATATTCCCAGACCCTGAACGACTACGACCTCTACGGGAACTTCCAATGCCTCAAGACAAAAAGTCACTCCGAAGAACTCTTGGTCTTTTTGCTTATTACTCACAATGGATCTACAACTATTCAAGTAAAGTCCGCCCATTGAGTGCTACCACATTTCCTGTGACAAAGGAAGCAGAAGCCGCTTTCCATACTCTCAAACAAGACATTGAAAACTCAGTAGTTCAAGCCATTGATGAATCCCTACCATTCGAAGTGGAAACGGATGCATCTGACATTGCCATTGCTGCAGTCTTGTCTCAGGCAGGACGACCAGTAGCCTTCTTTTCGAGAACTTTTCAAGGATCAGAGAAATGTTACGCTGCTGTAGAAAAGGAAGCCCAGGCCATCATAGAAGCAGTTCGCCAGTGGAGGCATTATTTAACTGGTAGACATTTCACCATAAGGACTGACCAACGGTCCGTGATGTACATGTTCGACAAGAAGCACAAAAGTAGGATAAAGAATGACAAGATATTACGCTGGAGGATGGAACTATCGTGTTATGACTTTGATATTCTGTACCGACCGGGTCAAGAGAACATCTCACCTGATGCATTCTCTAGGTCCCACTGTGGAGCAGCATGTCATGATTTACAATCACTCTCAGCGCTCCACAAGGCTTTGTGTCACCCAGGAGTTACACGCCTGTACCATTTTGTCAAATCAAAGAACATGCTCTTCACTCTATTAGATCATTGCTGTGCACAGCTACTAATGCAACCCCTCATGAAAGACTCCTCAACTATTCACGTCGTTCTTCTACGGGAGCCTCCGTGCCCACTTGGTTATGTCATCCTGGACCCGTTCTCCTGAAGAGTCACCGTAGGATGAACAAGACGGATCCTTTAGTGGAAGAGGTAGAGCTCCTGCAAGCTAATCCACATTACGCCCACATTCGCTACCAAAATGGTGAAGAGACTACAGTATCTACAAGACATTTAGCCCCAGTTGAAATCCCCATTAGTGTGGAATCTCAAGATACACCAATAGATGTGAAAGATGCTTCGTTTTCTCCTGGAAAGCCCCTTGAGACTACCCTACAGAAATAGAGGATTCTGCTCCAGCAGTTAGTCAAACCCCGCTGGAAAATATTGAACCTGGTGAAGAGGCTCAAGGGCTACGAAGGTCGGGACGTGTACGTCGCCCACCTAACAGTTTGGGAGATTACTGTCTCTGATATTTTAGAAGGGGGAGATTGTAGTGATACTGGTCCTGTGGGGAGCAGCAGCAGGATAATACTGCACCACCTCTCGGGGCCCTTAACAACAACAACAGTTTGGTGTGTGTCATGGGCGCGAACACATGGTGTGTGATTCTCTTCTCTTCTACTATCCCTATATTAGTGATGCAGATTACATGGTGAGTTTAAATATGTGGCCTGTAGTTATAACTTTTCTCTTGACATATGCAAGACATCACCATCCCTGTAGAAGCCATTATTAGATGTACTAGTCATTATATTTTGTTGTTGCAGAAGTACTATGAAGATTCTATGTTCAATAAAGCCTAGAGATAAGGCCTGTGTTTCTATCACAACAATTTATTGAACATAGAATCCTGGGCTACCTGGTGGTGATCCTGAGCTAGACTACATCACAACATGGAGCGTTTACTGAAACCTGAGAGGCTAGACTGTGACCCCAGCTTATCAACAGCTGCTCAGGAATGGAAACACTGGTTTAAGACTTTCGAAAACTTCTTGGGAGCCCTTCCTGAAACTGATCTAGATAAACTAAGTCTGCTCATCAATTTTGTGTCACCTAAGATATATGAGGCTATTTCTGAGTGTAATACCTACGAAGATGCTATCAAAACCCTCAAGTCTCAGTATATTAAACCTACAAATGAAATCTTTGCACGCTATCGCCTTGCAACTCGCCGCCAGCAGATTGATGAGTCCTTAGAGGAATACCTTCAAGCACTGAAAATTTTAGGTAAGGACTGTCACTTCCAAGCAGTGACAGCTGCTCAGTATTGTGAAGAGTCCATCAGGGATGCTTTTATCAGTGGCCTGCAATCACCAATAATAAGGCAGCGTTTATTGGAGAATAAAACTCTCGACTTAGCCGCTGCCTTTGACCAGGCAAGAGCTCTAGATTCAGCCTAGAGATAAGGCCTGTGTTTCTATCACAACACATGCCCATTGGAGAAGCCAGGTATAGATACTCAAAAATCAGGGACAAAGGAATTAATATACAATTGCTATGGATCCCATCACAAATTGCATTACACCTTCATGATAAAGTTGATATGTTAGCCAAGAAGAGTACCCAGAAGGAGAACGTAGAATATAACTTTGGTATAACTGTGTCTAGCATTAGGAATAATATTAGGAGAGAAATAAATAATGAAAATGATTGTTATAGGAATGCAGTTAGAAGCCTGAGTAGATCTATAACCCACTATGATAACATGAACGTAGATAAGTATGTTTATGGAGCAACGTGCAATGTGAACACTGATTGATGTTGTAGTGGCCAGGCTTAGGCTTGGTTACAAGTACTGACTGATGTTGTAGTGGCCAGGCTTAGGCTTGGTTACAAGTACTGACTGATGTTGTAGTGGCCAGGCTTAGGCTTGGTTACAAGTACTGATTGATGTTGTAGTGGCCAGGCTTAGGCTTGGTTACAAGTACTTCTGGCAGTTTGGGAGACACGCAGATGATGATCAAACTAAATGTAAATTACGTGATCAGGCATATGGTCACTGTCTTGAACACTATGTGCTTAATTGTCCACTTATTGAGGAATACAGAGACAGACAGTATAATAACCTATGTGACATGTCAAGATATCTTATTAATGAAAATAAAATACCAGATATACTAAGCAAATTTCCTAAATTTGCTTGTAACAGATAATTGAACTATAGATATGTAGATATAAATCCACATGTATTCCTGTTAACCCTTTGGGGCCTAGTTCCTAGGCCTTTTATGTATCCATATGCTCTTGCGCTACCGTCCACAGGATGGATATGGGGTGCACAATAAACTAGCCACTTCGGTGGCAAAATCTAAATCCGTGGTATGGTTTGTTTGCAATCGTGTCATTACGATTTAGTGGTCAGGATAACCTAAGAAAGTCAGTGCGTCATCGAGGACTGTCTGTCTTGTTTCCATTGTGATCCTTCAATCTTGTCCCCAGGATGCCACCCACACCAGTCGACTAACACCCAGGTACCTACTTGCTTGCTAGATGAACAGGACAACAGTGTAAGGTAACACGCCTATCCTTGCTAGGAATCGAACCATGGACACTCTGCGGGTAAAGGGAGAGCGTTGCCTACCAGGCCACGGGAAAAGCAAAATGAAGACAAGCATCCCAGAGAGAACGGGGAAAATTTATCAAGTGATTCTCAGGCGAGAGCGAGACGTCCAAACCCGAAGAAGCTGTCGCAGAAGTCTTGAAACAGCTGTTCTTGGGGTTGAGTGTTCTTGGGGTTGAGGTTGAAGGGCCGGTAACTGTTCGCCAGGTACTGAAAAGTGAGCCATAAATTCTAGTCTTTGGGAAGGAAATATTATCCAAAGCTGGGCACTAACTGGGAAGGAAATATTATCCAAAGCTGGGCGCTAATTGGGAAGGAAATATTATCCAAAGCCGGGCACTAACTGGGAAGGAAATATTATCCAAAGCCGGGCACTAACTGGGAAGGAAATATTATCCAAAGCCGGGCACTAACTGGGAAGGAAATATTATCCAAAGCTGGGCGCTAATTGGGAGAGAAATATTACCCAAAGCTGAGCGACAATTCAGAAGAAAATATTACCCAAAGCTGGGCGCTAATAGGGAAGGAAATAAGAGTTCCGTACGGGAATGCAAATGGAAAAGAAGCGTTCTTAATTAAACTAGGTAAAAATCCCTCTTTTTCCCTATTGAATCTCCGGCACATTAGAGGTCACACCATAACCGAGTCAGTGACCGGCTCACCGTTCGCCAGTAAATCATCCTCAGAGTGAGGAAATAAATAAAAGAAGTGCTAAAATGTCTCCTCTGATCATTGATGTGCTCAGTCCAGGTGGACAATTAGATGAAGACAAACCTCTCAGATAGAGATAAGAAAATATGAAACAGACTTCTTATTGTCGTCGGGGTTATTCAGGGCTACCGAAGCTGACGCTTTTATTTTATAGCCTTATAACACGGGAGGCAAATGTAAAAAATATTGCCTAAATATGGGCTGGAATAAATAAGTTAATTTAGATACATTTATACACAAATACGGTTACAGAAGCTTAGTGTATTACAATTATCATACATAGTAAGATATATGTAAATTACCTAGGGTAACCCAATGGAAATAAGTAACTTTGAATTTTTTGGGTTATCCAGGTAATTTACTTTACATATGGTAATTGTGCTTATGTGCACCTGTGCCTAACCCCAAAAATTGTCACAGCCATTTATTTCCATTGGTAACAAAGTTTCCTTGGACAGGAGAAAGCTGTTACTGCTGGCTGTACGCAATCCAACGTACGAACCACAGCCCGGCTGGTCAGGCACTGACTTTAGGTGCTTGTCCAGTGCCTGCTTGAAGACAGTCAGGGGTCTATTGGTAGTCCTCCTAATGTATGCTGGGAGGCAATTGAACAGTCTTGGGCCCCTCACACTTCCTGTGTTGTCTCTTAACGTGCTAGTGACACCACTGCCATTTTTTAAACTTTCTAAGAAACTGGAATCATATTCTACATTTTCTTCATTTAATTCTTGCTTGGTAACTTAGCTAAGCAAGCCTTACATTAATACAATATTGAATATATTTTGGCTTGTCAGAAGTTTAAAAAATATCGTGAGAAAAGATTAGTAGATTGGAAGATGTTGTTACTGTTACGGGGGCGTTGACCCCCGGAACTCTCTCCAGGTAAACTAAGACTACCTTATAAATATCTTTGGTTGTGCTGTTGTTACTGTTAGACTAAGACTAACTTATAAGTATCTCTGGTTGTACTGTTAGACTAAGACTAAGTTATAAGTATCTCTGGTTGTACGGGGATGTCAGTAACATAAAATGTAAAGTGTGTGGACATAGGGGCCATAACACTGCAACATTAGTCTGGCTGAAATACCTAGGCATGTTAGTGGCCTTGTTTGTAATTAATATATTATAATATATAAACCACACATTGTAAGCTTGCAAGGCAATAACATTTTTAGTTTCATTTTGATTGTATATTAGTGTCGGAACATCCAGCCTTCCAGACACCTCCATGCACCTCCAGGGTAGGGCACCGTCTGCCCCTTATGGGTTTAGCACTTTCATTTTAATAAATATAACAGGTTATGGCAAAACGCCTTATTGTTAAGGATATCTGTAAATATTCAGGTTGTATCCATATTTTGAACTTTCTGACGAGACTGAAACACAATAATGTTTTATTGATAAAAATATGCTTAAATTTTTGAGATGGTTACTCCACATTATATTAGTCATTAATAATGTAGACTAAGTGTAATAAAGTGACCAATGTATTTTCTAGCTATCTAACTATTAGTAAGTTTATTTAGTTACAGATACATTTAAATACAATTATCATACCTAGTAACATGTGTAAATTACCTAAGATAACTAAAAAAAAGTCAGACTTATTTCCACTGAGGTCTTATCTCTGGTGGGCAGTTATATACACTCTGACCTCTGTACATTAACATAGATACTCAGGCAACACAACTAACTTAGATCAGGTTAATCCCAGGCCGCCTACACACTGACACAGCTGGTTGTGTCTCGTAGCTTGATCGCTAGCGCATCCAGCTCACACACTGAGGTCCGGGGGTCGATCCCTGGTACGGCTGGAAAATATTAGGACGTGTTTTCTTAAGACATTTGCTGTCCATGTTCACCCATCAATATAATGGGTACCTGGGTGTTAGTGGACTGGTGTGGGTCGCATCCTGGGACAAAACTGACCTAATTTGCGGGAAATGTTCAGCATAACAATGGGCTTTCTATATAGTAGTATGTCATTGATGTCAACTATGGTCTGTATACCTTGTACATGTACTGGTAGTAAATAAAGATTATTATTATTATTATTATTATTAGGACCACTAACAACTTACACAGTATCTAACCCGGCTTCCTGGTGTATGGGTAAGATATATTGCCATAGCTGAAAGAAAAATTAGCAGGAATCTCCTCGTAAATAGACACTAGAGGATACCAACTTACACTTACCCAAGTGACTGTATGTATAAAATTACTCATATTATTATTACCTTACTAATGTTAAGCTAGTCTTAAGTTTGCCAGTAATGTTCTGAATATACAAGGTCTTTCAGCATGTACACCCAAATGTCATTCACCTTTGTAGAAACATTGTACTATGCTGAAGTAAAATATTACTATTACTAATTAGATCAAGTGGACACACTTGCCAAGCCGGAGCACAACGAGACGCCTGCACCCCACCTGAGTTCAGGAAACCGGCTTCCCGTCTAAACCGTTGAAGATCTATCCGCTAAGGGAAAAAGTGGAGCTGGTTATAAGCCGATAATAATAATAATAATATCTTTATTTACTACCAGTACATGTACAAGGTATACCGACCATAATTGACATCAGTGACATACTACTATATAGAAAGCCGCTTGTTATGATGAACATTTCCCGCAAATTAGGTCAGTTACTTAGTTTCGTCCCAGGATGCGACCCACACCAGTCCACTAACACCCAGGTACCCATTTTACTGATGGGTGAACATAGATAACTGGTGTATGGAAACACGTCCGATGTTTCCACCCTTTCGCCAGGGATTGAACCCTGACCCTCACCGTCTGAAGTTTTAAGTTAAGTTTAATATGTTTATTATGCACCCCATACCCATCCTGTGGGCGGTAGTCAAAAGATTACAGAGGTACATAATTGGTCCAGGGACTGGACTCCAAAGTTTTGATAGCTGAGCAAGTTACAGAGGTAATGAACTCACAATTTACAAAGGTAATGAACTCACAATTTACAAAGGTAATGAACTCACAATTTACAAAGGTAATGAACTCACAATTTACAATCACCGTCTGAAGCGAGAGCTTTTGCCACCAGGCCACTAGACACCCTCCTGTAATGTGAGGACAAGCGTCCCAGCGGGAAAGAGGAATATTTGTCACCGATACTCAGGCGAGAGAGAGACGTCCACATCCGACGAAGGTTGGCGGCTGAAGTCCCCGACACAGCCGGGATTTTACTTCTTCATAGTGTTGTTGAGGTTTATAGAGCCACTAACATTTTACGCCGTATCAAGCCCTGCCTTCCAGTGTCCGGGAAAGAAACCGCGACAACATTGTAAGAAAATTAATTTACTGTAATACTGAGCGACACTCTAACAACGTCGCTCAACACCAATTGAATTATTATTAGGTCCACAGGATGGGTATGTGGTGCACAATAAACATATTTTTTAAATACACTACCTAACAGAATACTCCATTCTACTGAATGTACAACAATGCATACAACCATATGACCTGTCTTTGTAATACTCACTTGTGCTTTATAGTAACCTGTTTACATTAATGTTTTATCACTGATTTCATCATTGCTTAGTTAATCTTAAGTTAATTTTAAGCCAGCCCGTAATGCTATGCATAGTATAAGTGGCTTTGGCATACTGCTCTTACCTGTATTTGTTGTACCTCTGTATGTGTGCTCAAATTTTTAAATAAATAAATAAATAAACTGAAACTGAATTATTATTAGTTGGGTTTATAAGGGAGACTGACGACTTTCGCCATATCGAACACTGCTTCCCGATTTCAGGGGAAAAAATACTATCCAAGTGGACAATGAAAGGAATAAAATAATAATAATATAATCTTTATTTCTATACGTACAACGTATACAGACTACAGCTGACATAAATAACATACTGTATAGAAAGCTCCTGCTTATGAAGAGCGTTTCGGGCAAATTAGGTCAATTTTGTCCCCAGATGCGACCCACACCAATCAGATAACACCGAGGTACCTACTTACTGTTAGGTGAACAGTGACAGCAGGTGTTTTAAGGAAACACGTCCTAATGTTTCTCAACCGTATCGTGGATCGAACCACGGACCTTAATGTGTGAGCTGAGTGCGCTACCAACCGAGCTACGGGACAAAAGAGCTGCAACTACAAATAGAAATAGGAATAAAGCATTCTTAATGAGGGCAGAGAGGGCTACCTACACCCTCACCCGCACCTGAGGTAGTAACCGGTTTCATACCTAAACTGAATCCCCGGTACGAGTGGAAACATTAGGACGTGTTTCAACGTTCACCTAGCAGTAAAATACGTACCTGGGAGTTACTCGACTGGTGTGGGTCGCATCCTGGGATAAAACTGACCTAATTTACAGGAAATGCTCAGCATAACAAGCGGCTTTCTATATAGTAGTATGTCATTGATGTCAGCTATGGTCTGTATACCTTGAAGGTAGGATGGATCATATTTCTTGGATCAAGAGCCCCTCACCAGAATCAAGGGATATACCTCCCTTGAAAGTGTTTTCAGTACATCGGCTTCCTTCCATTAATAACCCAGCCAAGCCTGGTAGTATGGTTTCTTTCTATTAATAACCCAGCTAAGCCTGGTAGTATGGCTTCCTTCCATTAGGAATCTTGCCCAGGTTACTACCTACGAGTGTCACACAGGTACTCTGCTTCTGCTACGTCAGGGACACAAACCCAGGTCCTTTCGGGTGTAAACCCAAAGGTCTACCACTGATATTCAAGCCAATACCAAAATAAACATTGTATATACCCAGGTACAATACATGACTGTTATTTTCCAGTGGTAGTACCAGATTCAATACCATTCCATACATTAGTTCCAGTTTTCTCAGCAAATATTGTCATCCACAGGTAATTACAACAAATGAAACACGTTAAATCATTAGAGTTTTTAATTTGATGTTCAACAATTAATATTTGTGGTGAAAAAAAAGTGTATTATAACCTGTGCAGAATAAATGCTAAAAGTGAATTCTGCAAAATTAAAAAAATTGCATTTTTGTATTTTTTTTTTAACTCGTGGGACAAAAACCTTACAAAGTAGATTTGGACTCTGGTTGAGGGGAGGGGGGGGAACAGGACTGGGACTCACTAAGTTAACATTGTGATACTCAGCTTAACAATCCACAAAGTTGCCCTAATACTATCCTATATCATAAAGCTCGTTAAATTAAGTCACATGGGCAGCACTCGGGTGTCTTTATTGAGGAAACGTTTCGCCACACAGTGACTTCTTCAGTCCAATACAAAGAATGGTGAAGATCAGAAGGAGTTTGAGGTAATCAGTCACTCAGCCTGGAGATCAGATTGGTAGATTTTGCCAGCGAAGTGGCTAGTTTATTGTGCACCCCATATCCATTCTGTGGACGGTAGCGCGAGAGCATATGGATACACAAAAGGCCTAGGAACTAGGCCCCAAAGGGTTACCAGGAATACATATGGATTTATATCTACATATCTCGATGTAATTAGTCCATTAATCTTTCAAGACTGATGAAACTGATTACACTGACTCCTCAAACTCCTCTGATCTTCACCATTCTCCTTTGTATGGACTGATGAAGTCACTGTGGTGAAACGTTTCCTTAATAAAGATACCCAAGTGTTGTACATGGGTCTACTTTATCAACTTGTCGGTTCTCTGAACCATTTATCTACACATCATAAAGCTCATTCTGCCGAACTGGACTTCGAGGTGCCATAGTACTAGGCACACGTAACCCTGTCAGTTCTGTGGTCTCAGAACTGCCATAGTACTAGGCACACGTAACCCTGTCAGTTCTGTGGTCTCAGAACTGCCATAGTACTAGGCACACGTAACCCTGTCAGTTCTGTGGTCTCAGAACTGCCATAGTACTAGGCACACGTAACCCTGTCAGTTCTGTGGTCTCAGAACTGCCATAGTACTAGGCACACGTAACCCTGTCAGTTCTGTGGTCTCAGAACTGCCATAGTACTAGGCACACGTAACCCTGTCAGTTCTGTGGTCTCAGAACTGCCATAGTACTAGGCACACGTAACCCTGTCAGTTCTGTGGTCTCAGAACTACCATAGTACTAGGCACACGTAACACTGTCAGTTCTGTGGTCTCAGAACTGCCATATTTACTAGGCACACGTAACACTGTCAGTTCTGTGGTCTCAGAACTGCCATAGTACTAGGCACACGTAACACTGTGAGTTCTGTGGTCTCAGAACTGCCATAGTACTAGGCACACGTAACACTGTCAGTTCTGTGGTCTCAGAACTGCCATAGTACTAGGCACACGTAACACTGTCAGTTCTGTGGTCTCAGAACTGCCATAGTACTAAGCACACGTAACACTGTCAGTTCTGTGGTCTCAGAACTGCCATAGTACTAGGCACACGTAACACTGTCAGTTCTGTGGTCTCAGAACTGCCATAGTACTAGGCACACGTAAACACTGTCAGTTCTGTGGTCTCAGAACTGCCATAGTACTAGGCACACGTAACACTGTCAGTTCTGTGGTCTCAGAACTGCCATAGCACTAGGCACACGTAACCCTGTCAGTTCTGTGGTCTCAGAACTGCCATAGCACTAGGCACACGTAACACTGTCAGTTCTGTGGTCTCAGAACTGCCATAGTACTAGGCACACGTAACCACTGTCAGTTCTGTGGTCTCAGAACTGCCATAGCACTAGGCACACGTAACACTGTCAGTTCTGTGGTCTCAGAACTGCCATAGCACTAGGCACACGTAACACTGTCAGTTCTGTGGTCTCAGAACTGCCATAGCACTAGGCACACGTAACCCTGTCAGTTCTGTGGTCTCAGAACTGCCATAGTACTAGGCACACGTAACACTGTCAGTTCTGTGGTCTCAGAACTGCCATAGCACTGGGCCCACACGTAACACTGTCAGTTCTGTGGTCTCAGAACTGCCATAGCACTAGGCACACGTAACACTGTCAGTTCTGTGGTCTCAGAACTGCATAGCACTAGGCACACGTAACCCTGTCAGTTCTGTGGTCTCAGAACTGCCATAGTACTAGGCACACGTAACACTGTCAGTTCTGTGGTCTCAGAACTGCCATAGCACTAGGCACACGTAACACTGTCAGTTCTGTGGTCTCAGAACTGCCATAGCACTAGGCACACGTAACACTGTCAGTTCTGTGGTCTCAGAACTGCCATAGCACTAGGCACACGTAACACTGTCAGTTCTGTGGTCTCAGAACTGCCATAGTACTAGGCACACGTAACACTGTCAGTTCTGTGGTCTCAGAACTGCCATAGCACTAGGCACACGTAACACTGTCAGTTCTGTGGTCTCAGAACTGCCATAGCACTAGGCACACGTAACCCTGTCAGTTCTGTGGTCTCAGAACTGCCATAGCACTAGGCACACGTAACACTGTCAGTTCTGTGGTCTTAGAACTGCCATAGCACTAGGCACACGTAACACTGTCAGTTCTGTGGTCTCAGAACTGCCATAGCACTAGGCACACGTAACACTGTCAGTTCTGTGGTCTCAGAACTGCCATAGCACTAGGCACACGTAACCCTGTCAGTTCTGTGGTCTCAGAACTGCCATAGCACTAGGCACACGTAACACTGTCAGTTCTGTGGTCTCAGAACTGCCATAGCACTAGGCACACGTAACACTGTCAGTTCTGTGGTCTCAGAACTGCCATAGCACTAGGCACACGTAACACTGTCAGTTCTCTTCAAATTAATCTCTTATGATTTAGAAACATTCATGAATCACTGTTAAGATCAGGTCAAACAATTTACATAACATCATCATATACCAGACGCACTTATGTAACCTTAAGTAACGATTTCTATCAATGTTTCCATTACAAATTTACGTAACGTTGCAAGAAAGTTGATATTATAGTTACATTAGTTATGCCAAGATTGTCTGAGGGAGTAATTTATGGAGTGAATTATATGGGTAACCAGAGAATGTATATTAAAGTGACATGTTAGATGTAATTATGATAATTATCAACGTGTAAATGTGATGTTAAAGTTTGAAAATTATATCGACTCTCAGTGTATATATTCTGAATATAATTTACTGCCTATTATAGGGAAAAAGATATTCTTGACTGGTGGTATACAGATTATTATATTCATTCTTAATGATCCTGGTGTAATCGGCAGGTTTCAAACACCTAACTAGCTATTTGCACTAACTGCATTGTAACTAGATATATATTTCTAACTTGTTCATTACCACTGTAGCTTGTTCATTACCACTGTAGCTTGTTCATTACCACTGTAGTATGTTCATTACCACTGTAGCTTGTTCATTACCACTGTAGCTTGTTCATTACCACTGTAGCTTGTTCATTACCACTGTAGCTTGTTCATTACCACTGTAGCTTGTTCATTACCACTGTAGCTTGTTCATTACCACTGTAACTTGTTCATTACCACTGTAGCTTGTTCATTACCACTGTAGCTTGTTCATTACCACTGTAGCTTGTTCATTACTATTGTAACTTGTTCATTACCACTGTAGCTTGTTCACTACCACTGTAACTTGTTCATTACCACTGTAGCTTGTTCATTACCACTGTAACTTGTTCATTACCACTGTAGCTTGTTCATTACCACTGTAACTTGTTCATTACCACTGTAGCTTGTTCATTACCACTGTAACTTGTTCATTACCACTGTAGCTTGTTCATTACCACTGTAACTTGTTCATTACCGCTGTAACTTGTTCATTACCACTGTAGCTTGTTCATTACCACTGTAACTTGTTCATTACCACTGTAGCTTGTTCATTACCACTGTAGCTTGTTCATTACCACTGTAGCTTGTTCATTACCGCTGTAACTTGTTCATTACCACTGTAGCTTGTTCATTACCGCTGTAACTTGTTCATTACCACTGTAGCTTGTTCATTACCACTGTAGCTTGTTCATTACCGCTGTAACTTGTTCATTACCACTGTAGCTTGTTCATTACCACTGTAGCTTGTTCATTACCACTGTAGCTTGTTCATTACCACTGTAGCTTGTTCATTACCACTGTAGCTTGTTCATTACCACTGTAGCTTGTTCATTACCACTGTAACTTGTTCATTACTATTGTAACTTGTTCATTACCACTGTAACTTGTTCATTACCACTGTAGCTTGTTCATTACCACTGTAGCTTGTTCATTACCACTGTAGCTTGTTCATTACCACTGTAGCTTGTTCATTACCGCTGTAACTTGTTCATTACCACTGTAGCTTGTTCATTACCGCTGTAACTTGTTCATTACCACTGTAGCTTGTTCATTACCACTGTAACTTGTTCATTACCACTGTAGCTTGTTCATTACCACTGTAGCTTGTTCATTACCACTGTAGCTTGTTCATTACCGATGTAACTTGTTCATTACCACTGTAGCTTGTTCATTACCACTGTAACTTGTTCATTACCACTGTAGCTTGTTCATTACCACTGTAGCTTGTTCATTACAGCTGTAACTTGTTCATTACCACTGTAGCTTGTTCATTACCACTGTAACTTGTTCATTACCACTGTAGCTTGTTCATTACCACTGTAGCTTGTTCATTACCACTGTAGCTTGTTCATTACCACTGTAACTTGTTCATTACTACTGTAGCTTGTTCATTACCACTGTAGCTTGTTCATTACTACTGTAGCTTGTTCATTACCACTGTAGCTTGTTCATTACCACTGTAGCTTGTTCATTACCACTGTAGCTTGTTCATTACCACTGTAACTTGTTCATTACCACTGTAACTTGTTCATTACCACTGTAGCTTGTTCATTACCACTGTAGCTTGTTCATTACCACTGTAACTTGTTCATTACCACTGTAGCTTGTTCATTACCACTGTAACTTGTTCATTACCACTGTAGCTTGTTCATTACCGCTGTAACTTGTTCATTACCACTGTAGCTTGTTCATTACCACTGTAACTTGTTCATTACCACTGTAGCTTGTTCATTACCACTGTAGCTTGTTCATTACCACTGTAGCTTGTTCATTACTATTGTAACTTGTTCATTACCACTGTAGCTTGTTCATTACCACTGTAACTTGTTCATTACCACTGTAGCTTGTTCATTACCACTGTAGCTTGTTCATTACCACTGTAGCTTGTTCATTACCACTGTAACTTGTTCATTACCACTGTAACTTGTTCATTACCACTGTAACTTGTTCATTACCACTGTAGCTTGTTCATTACCACTGTAACTTGTTCATTACCACTGTAGCTTGTTCATTACCACTGTAGCTTGTTCATTACCACTGTAACTTGTTCATTACCACTGTAGCTTGTTCATTACCACTGTAACTTGTTCATTACCACTGGACCCATTATGTGCCTCTGTAATATTTTGAATACCGCCCACACCATGGGTATGTGATGAGTGCCACCCACACCATGGGTATGTGGTAACTACCACCCACACCATGGGTATGAGGTAACTACCACCCACATCATGGGTATGTGGTAACTACCACCCACACCATGGGTATGAGACGAGTACCACCCACATCATGGGTATGTGGTAACTACCACCCACATCATGGGTATGTGGTAACTACCACCCACACCATGGGTATGAGGTAACTACCACCCACATCATGGGTATGTGGTAACTACCACCCACATCATGGGTATGTGGTAACTACCACCCACACCATAGGTATGTGGTAACTACCACCCACATCATGGGTATGTGGTAACTACCACCCACACCATAGGCATGTGGTAACTACCACACAAACCATGGGTATGAGGTAACTACCACCCACATCATGGGTATGTGGTAACTACCACTCACACCATAGGTATGTGGTAACTACCACCCACACCATAGGTATGTGGTAACTACCACCCACACCATGGGTATGTGGTAACTACCACCCACACCATAGGTATGTGGTAACTACCACCCACACCATGGGTATGTGGTAACTACCACCCACACCATGGGTATGAGGTAACTACCACCCACATCATGGGTATGTGGTAACTACCACCCACACCATGGGTATGAGGTAACTACCACCCACATCATGGGTATGTGGTAACTACCACCCACACCCTGGGTATGAGGTAACTACCACCCACATCATGGGTATGTGGTAACTACCACCCACACCATGGGTATGAGGTAACTACCACCCACACCATAGGTATGTGGTAACTACCACCCACATCATGGGTATGTGGTAACTACCACCCACACCATGGGTATGTGGTAACTACCACCCACACCATGGGTATGTGGTAACTACCACCCACACCATGGGTATGTGGTAACTACCACCCACACCATGGGTATGTGGTAACTACCACCCACATCATGGGTATGTGGTAACTACCACCCACACCATGGGTATGAGGTAACTACCACCCACATCATGGGTATGTGGTAACTACCACCCACACCATGGGTATGAGGTAACTACCACCCACACCATAGGTATGTGGTAACTACCACCCACATCATGGGTATGTGGTAACTACCACCCACACCATGGGTATGTGGTAACTACCACCCACACCATGGGTATGTGGTAACTACCACCCACACCATAGGTATGTGGTAACTACCACCCAAACCATGGGTATGAGGTAACTACCACCCACATCATGGGTATGTGGTAACTACCACTCACACCATAGGTATGTGGTAACTACCACCCACACCATGGGTATGTGGTAACTACCACCCACACCATGGGTATGTGGTAACTACCACCCACACCATGGGTATGTGGTAACTACCACCCACACCATGGGTATGTGGTAACTACCACCCACACCATGGGTATGTGGTAACTACCACCCACACCATGGGTATGAGGTAACTACCACCCACACCATGGGTATGTGGTAACTACCACCCACACCATGGGTATGAGGTAACTACCACCCACACCATGGGTATGTGGTAACTACCACCCACACCATGGGTATGAGGTAACTACCACCCACACCATGGGTATGAGGTAACTACCACCCACACCATGGGTATGTGGTAACTACCACCGACACCATGGGTATGAGGTAACTACCACCCACACCATGGGTATGTGGTAACTACCACCCACACCATGGGTATGAGGTAACTACCACCCACACCATGGGTATGTGGTAACTACCACCCACACTATGGGTATGTGGTAACTACCACCCACACTATGGGTATGTGGTAACTACCACCCACACCATGGGTATGTGGTAACTACCACCCACACCATGGGTATGTGGTAACTACCACCCACACCATGGGTATGTGGTAACTACCACCCACATCATGGGTATGTGGTAACTACCACCCACTCATGGGTATGTGGTAACTACCACCCACATCATGGGTATGTGGTAACTACCACCCACATCATGGGTATGTGGTAACTACCACCCACATCATGGGTATGTGGTAACTACCACCCACATCATGGGTATGTGGTAACTACCACCCACATCATGGGTATGTGGTAACTACCACCCACATCATGGGTATGTGGTAACTACCACCCACACCCTGGGTATGAGGTGCATAATAAACCTCCAGTATTCTCAGTTTCAAACCTCCAGTAATCTCAGTTTCAAACTTCCAGTAATCTCAGCTTCAAACCTCCAGTAATCTCAGTTTCAAACTTCCAGTAATCTCAGTTTCAAACTTCCAGTAATCTCAGTTTCAAACCTCCAGTAATCTCAGTTTCAAACCTCCAGTAATCTCAGCTTCAAACCTCCAGTAATCTCAGCTTCAAACCTCCAGTAATCTCAGTTTCAAACCTCCAGTAATCTCAGCTTCAAACCTCCAGTAATCTCAGTTTCAAACTTCAGTAATCTCAGCTTTCAAACCTCCAGTAATCTCAGTTTCAAACCTCCAGTATTCTCAGTTTCAAACCTCCAGTAATCTCAGCTTCAAACCTCCAGTAATCTCAGCTTCAAACCTCCAGTAATCTCAGTTTCACACCTCCAGTAATCTCAGCTTCAAACCTCCAGTAATCTCAGTTTCAAACCTCCAGTAATCTCAGTTTCAAACCTCCAGTAATCTCAGCTTCAAACCTCCAGTAATCTCAGTTTCAAACTTCCAGTAATCTCAGCTTCAAACCTCCAGTAATCTCAGTTTCAGGCCTCCAGTAATCTCAGCTTCAAACCTCCAGTAATCTCAGTTTCAAGCCTCCAGTAATCTCAGTTTCAAGCCTCCAGTAATCTCAGTTTCAAGCCTCCAGTAATCTCAGTTTCAAACCTCCAGTAATCTCAGTTTCAAACCTCCAGTAATCTCAGCTTCAAACCTCCAGTAATCTCAGCTTCAAACCTCCAGTAATCTCAGCTTCAAACCTCCAGTAATCTCAGTTTCAAACCTCCAGTAATCTCAGCTTCAAACCTCCAGTAATCTCAGTTTCAAACTTCCAGTAATCTCAGCTTCAAACCTCCAGTAATCTCAGCTTCAAACCTCCAGTAATCTCAGTTTCAAACCTCCAGTAATCTCAGCTTCAAACCTCCAGTAATCTCAGCTTCAAACCTCCAGTAATCTCAGTTTCAAGCCTCCAGTAATCTCAGTTTCAAACCTCCAGTAATCTCAGTTTCAAACTTCCAGTAATCTCAGTTTCAAACCTCCAGTAATCTCAGTTTCAAACCTCCAGTAATCTCAGTTTCAAACCTCCAGTAATCTCAGTTTCAAACTTCCAGTAATCTCAGCTTCAAACCTCCAGTAATCTCAGTTTCAAGCCTCCAGTAATCTCAGTTTCAAGCCTCCAGTAATGCAAGTTTCAAGCCTCCAGTAATCTTAGTTTCAAGCCTCCAGTAATGCAAGTTTCAAGCCTCCAGTAATCTCAGTTTCAAGCCTCCAGTAATGCAAGTTTCAAGCCTCCAGTAATCTGTTTCAAGCCTCCAGTAATGCAAGTTTCAAGCCTCCAGTAATCTCAGTTTCAAGCCTCCAGTAATGCAAGTTTCAAGCCTCCAGTAATCTTAGTTTCAAGCCTCCAGTAATGCAAGTTTCAAGCCTCCAGTAATCTCAGTTTCAAGCCTCCAGTAATGCAAGTTTCAAGCCTCCAGTAATCTGTTTCAAGCCTCCAGTAATGCAAGTTTCAAGCCTCCAGTAATCTCAGTTTCAAGCCTCCAGTAATGCAAGTTTCAAGCCTCCAGTAATCTTAGTTTCAAGCCTCCAGTAATGCAAGTTTCAAGCCTCCAGTAATCTCAGTTTCAAGCCTCCAGTAATGCAAGTTTCAAGCCTCCAGTAATCTGTTTCAAGCCTCCAGTAATGCAAGTTTCAAGCCTCCAGTAATCTCAGTTTCAAGCCTCCAGTAATGCAAGTTTCAAGCCTCCAGTAATCTTAGTTTCAAGCCTCCAGTAATGCAAGTTTCAAGCCTCCAGTAATCTGTTTCAAGCCTCCAGTAATGCAAGTTTCCTAAACTTATAAATAGTTTAACATCATTTATTTATAAATCTAAAATGGAAATTATCAAAAAATAATTCGGTTACACAGGGAGTGGTAATCAAAGTTAACTTAGACTTGAAATGTAATTAAGTAAACGTTTGATCTGCTGATGGTTAAAGGAACTGAGAGATGATTGGTTGATTAATGGGGTTTAAAGGAACTGAGAGATGATTGGTTGATTAATGGGGTTTAAAGGAACTGAGAGATGATTGGTTGATTAATGGGTTTAAAGGAACTGAGAGATGTTTGGTTGATTAATGGGTTTAAAGGAACTGAGAGATGTTTGGTTGATTAATGGGGTTTAAAGGAACTGAGAGATGATTGGTTGATTAATGGGGTTTAAAGGAACTGAGAGATGATTGGTTGATTAATGGGGTTTAAAGGAACTGAGAGATGTTTGGTTGATTAATGGGTTTAAAGGAACTGAGAGATGATTGGTTGATTAATGGGGTTTAAAGGAACTGAGAGATGTTTGGTTGATTAATGGAGTTTAAAGGAACTGAGAGATGTTTGGTTGATTAATGGAGTTTAAAGGAACTGAGAGATGTTTGGTTGATTAATGGGTTTAAAGGAACTGAGAGATGATTGGTTGATTAATGGAGTTTAAAGGAACTGAGAGATGTTTGGTTGATTAATGGAGTTTAAAGGAACTGAGAGATGTTTGGTTGATTAATGGGTTTAAAGGAACTGAGAGATGATTGGTTGATTAATGGGGTTTAAAGGAACTGAGAGATGTTTGGTTGATTAATGGGTTTAAAGGAACTGAGAGATGATTGGTTGATTAATGGGGTTTAAAGGAACTGAGAGATGTTTGGTTGATTAATGGAGTTTAAAGGAACTGAGAGATGTTTGGTTGATTAATGGAGTTTAAAGGAACTGAGAGATGTTTGGTTGATTAATGGGTTTAAAGGAACTGAGAGATGATTGGTTGATTAATGGGGTTTAAAGGAACTGAGAGATGTTTGGTTGATTAATGGGGTTTAAAGGAACTGAGAGATGTTTGGTTGATTAATGGGGTTTAAAGGAACTGAGAGATGTTTGGTTGATTAATGGAGTTTAAAGGAACTGAGAGATGTTTGGTTGATTAATGGAGTTTAAAGGAACTGAGAGATGTTTGGTTGATTAATGGGTTTAAAGGAACTGAGAGATGATTGGTTGATTAATGGAGTTTAAAGGAACTGAGAGATGTTTGGTTGATTAATGGAGTTTAAAGGAACTGAGAGATGTTTGGTTGATTAATGGGTTTAAAGGAACTGAGAGATGATTGGTTGATTAATGGGGTTTAAAGGAACTGAGAGATGTTTGGTTGATTAATGGGTTTAAAGGAACTGAGAGATGATTGGTTGATTAATGGGGTTTAAAGGAACTGAGAGATGTTTGGTTGATTAATGGAGTTTAAAGGAACTGAGAGATGTTTGGTTGATTAATGGAGTTTAAAGGAACTGAGAGATGTTTGGTTGATTAATGGGTTTAAAGGAACTGAGAGATGATTGGTTGATTAATGGGGTTTAAAGGAACTGAGAGATGTTTGGTTGATTAATGGGGTTTAAAGGAACTGAGAGATGTTTGGTTGATTAATGGGGTTTAAAGGAACTGAGAGATGTTTGGTTGATTAATGGGGTTTAAAGGAACTGAGAGATGTTTGGTTGATTAATGGGGTTTAAAGGAACTGAGAGATGTTTGGTTGATTAATGGGGTTTAAAGGAACTGAGAGATGTATGGTTGATTAATGGGTTTAAAGGAACTGAGAGATGATTGGTTGATTAATGGGGTTTAAAGGAACTGAGAGATGTTTGGTTGATTAATGGGGTTTAAAGGAACTGAGAGATGTTTGGTTGATTAATGGGGTTTAAAGGAACTGAGAGATGTTTGGTTGATTAATGGGGTTTAAAGGAACTGAGAGATGTTTGGTTGATTAATGGGGTTTAAAGGAACTGAGAGATGTTTGGTTGATTAATGGGGTTTAAAGGAACTGAGAGATGTTTGGTTGATTAATGGGGTTTAAAGGAACTGAGAGATGTTTGGTTGATTAATGGGGTTTAAAGGAACTGAGAGATGTTTGGTTGATTAATGGGGTTTAAAGGAACTGAGAGATGTTTGGTTGATTAATGGGGTTTAAAGGAACTGAGAGATGATTGGTTGATTAATGGGGTTTAAAGGAACTGAGAGATGATTGGTTGATTAATGGGGTTTAAAGGAACTGAGAGATGATTGGTTGATTAATGGGGTTTAAAGGAACTGAGAGATGATTGGTTGATTAATGGGGTTTAAAGGAACTGAGAGATGATTGGTTGATTAATGGGGTTTAAAGGAACTGAGAGATGATTGGTTGATTAATGGGGTTTAAAGGAACTGAGAGATGATTGGTTGATTAATGGGGTTTAAAGGAACTGAGAGATGATTGGTTAATTAATGGGGTTTAAAGGAACTGAGAGATGTTTGGTTGATTAATGGGGTTTAAAACCTGAATACAAAAGGTTCATTAAGGCTGCATCTAACCTTGCTACCACCAGTCAAAAATATTTCAATACCTAACAGGGATTACGATGAGAGAAACCCACTTGTTGGTGTATATATCCAGTGTCCGAGCAAGACTGGGACTCTGACAGACCGCAGTACATATATAAGGAGAAAACTTGTTGAGTTATGCCTGAGTGTAGAGGCGCCGTCAACCTTCTTCACCAGTAAGGAGGTGCGGCTCCTGCTCTATTAATTCACAGGACTCTTAATTTCCAGTTTATTATATACAACATTTATGGATAGTGTCCACGTCTAGAATGACCGTCATTTCAGTGCAAAACAACATCCACTAGACATATCCAGAGCTAATAAACCTTCTTTTCTTAAATATTAAATGCCGTTTTTAATTTGTGCAAATTCATGTATGGTAATTAGGGTCGACCTCGTAAAGTTAGAAAATTTACAGCTAAAACTACCTTCATAAACTAGACCTAGTGTTTATAATGATTAGTTTAGGAGAAGTGTGTGTGTGTGTGTGTGTGTGTGTGTGTGTACTCACCTAGTTGAGGTTGCGGGGGTCGAGTCCAAGCTCCTGGCCCCGCCTCTTCACTGATCGCTACTAGGTCACTCTCCCTGAACCATGAGCTTTATCGTACCTCTGCTTAAAGCTATGTATGGATCCTGACTCCACTACATCGCTTACCAAACTATTCCACTTCCTGACTACTCTGTGGCTGAAGAAATACTTCCTAACATCCCTTTGATTCATCTGTGTCTTCAACTTCCAACTGTGTCCAATTGTTGCTGTGTCCAGTCTGTGTGTGTGTGTGTGTGTGTGTGTGTGTGTGTGTGTGTGTGTGTGTCGTGCCGAATATTTAAAATTTGCGATTTTGGCTTAAATAGCAACGCTCTTCTTGCCGAGTAAGGCAAGCGAAAATTTGTGCATGCATTAAGTTCACAATCATTCTGAATCTATCGAAAAAAAAATTTCATTGTTTGTTTATTATTATATTATTGTAAACTTGTAAGATAAGATTTCGTTCGGATTTTTAACCCCGAAGGGTTAGCCACCCATGATAACCCAAGAAAGTCAGTGCGTCATCGAGGACTGTCTGTCTTATTTCCATTTGGGTCCTCAATTTTGTCCCCCAGGATGCGACCCACACCAGTCAACTAAGACCCAGGTACCTACTTCCTGCTAGGTAAACAGGACAACAGGTGTAAGGAAACGCGTCGAAATATTTCTACCCTGCCGGGAATCGAACCCGGGCTCTCCGTGTGTGAAGCGAGAGCTTTGCCAGCCAGGCCACGGGGCCATATGTATATCTAGAATATATTTAGTTGGATTAGGCTAAATTAAAATATGCTTGTTATAATAAGGTTAGATAATTTTTACATTAACATAAATGAAAAAAATATATCTTTAAACGTATAAGAGAAAATTTTATGAAGGATTTAATTTTAAATGAGTTCTTGCTAATTGACCAGTTTTATCTATTTGGCACAACATACATATATATATATATATATATATATATATATAATATATATATATATATATATATATATATATATATATTATATATATATATATATATACATACATACAGTGAAACCTCGGTTTTCGTATGCCCCAGTTTTTCGCAGAATTCGGTTTTTGACGACTTTTTTCATCAAAATTTTGTCCCAGTTTTTGTACATCCACTCGGTTTTCGTAAAGTTGAAAATGGTCCGTACCAAACGCGTCCGTGTGGCTCAGCCACTAATCCATTGTTTTTAGTGCTTGTTTATTGAATGCAACTGCTAAATAAGCCACCATGGGGCCAAAGAAAGTTCCGAGTGCCAGCTCTTTGACAGAGGGCGAGAAACAAGATAGAATTCATGAAAGAACTCTTAGCAAAGTACGAATGTGGTGTACACATATTTATATGCTCTGTAACGTCTTATATAATTTTGAAGAAAATATCGTAGATAAGAATAATGAAAATGTATATACTAACATAAAATAAGACCTTTAATGTGCCCAAGAGTGATTATTATTAATATTACATTATGTTTTCCCTCCGCCCGACAACCACAGCTCCACAGTATATGGCGAGCAGAGGAAAAACATTACGTTTTCTGTGGTCCAGCACCAAAGAAAACGTGTTTGAATCTGTGTTTGGCCTAGTCACTCCTGCTTTTGTTTACAATTCTCGGCATAAATTATTCGTTACCTCCATATACATATATATATATATATATATATATATATATATATATATATATATATATATATATATATATATATATATATATATATATATATATATATATATATATATATATATATATATATATATATATATATATATATATACACACACGGAGGGCGTTGTGGCCAGCATGTTGGTAGTGTAGGCACACAGTGTATTTTGAACATTTATTTCAAAAATTCTGCCAGAAATGCTGATAACTGGAATATTACTCGGGAATGTTATAAAGGTACGAGAGTAGTGAAGGTAATATTAGGGAAGATAATACTTGGATATTATAAAGAACAGCACCAAAATGGAACACTCAAACTACCTTTTGAAAATTATACTGGACCATAGATTTTAACATTATCTTTTGAATTAAGTGGAAAACAATGAAAAAGTTAATGGTGGATGTAGTGATAACTTGGTCCATTATAAGGGGCATACACCCCCCTCCCCATGCCCGAAATTGTTAAATATAACTAATAATATGCACTAATATAAGTAAAATCGACGTTTGTGTGGTACTTCAGACAATGACTCTCAGTTACTCAACCTGGATTATAAAAACCGTGGCGAGATTACTTAAATAATATACTTAAAGGAAGGAGAACGGATACAGAAAAAGAAAAGTGTGTGCGCTCACCTATTTGTGGTTGTAGGGGTCAATTTACAGCTCCTGGTCCCGCCTGTTCACTGGTCGCTACTAGGTCCACTCTCTCCCTGCTTCAAGAGCTTTATCGTATGTCTTCTTAAACCTGTGTATGGATCCTGCCTCTACTACTTTACTTTGTGTGTGTGTGTGTGTGTGTACTTACCTATCTGTGGTTGCATGGGTCGAGTCACAGCTCCTGGCCCTGCCTCTTCGCTAGTGTGTATGTAAGGTAGATAATTTATAATGTGTCAAGCTGGCAGACCCATCACTCTCGCTCCCGAGATATAAATCTTGGCAACTTAATATATTCATATATATATAAATAATAACATACAGAAAATTGTTTTTCTTTTGTTTCTAAATCATATTTATGTCCGCAGACGATCTTGTGTATTAATCTTGTTTTGCTAAATATATTAGTCATATATCGATTTATACAGGCATTACGGAGCATAAATATACATAAAACTCACAATATACACAATTTCTGGTTGGTATAGACACCAAAAATAATAAGAAAAAATAACAATGAGGCGGCTAAGGGGATCAAATGGCACATAAGACCGTCGAGTCAAGTTAACCTGATGCTCCTGATCCTTCAACAACATATAAACTCTCTAACACTTTAGGTTCACGGAATATATAGAAAACACATTCATTCCCCTATAATGTATTCTATACATAAATGCCACTGTGGAGCCTTTTAATATTCATCATAATTTACAACAACAATAATTTCAACAATATTCAAAATGGATCACAGAAACCTTCACTCCCCCTCATATATATATATATATATATATATATATATATATATATATATATATATATATATATATATATATATATATATATATATATAATTTATTTTTCTTGCACCAGAAGTAGTCTCGGAGCCTAAAGTCGGTAGGTTAAAATAGATTAATTTAATGGTGTATCTTAATAAATTACAAAAGTATATTTCTCTGTAATACAATTATATCTTTTGCAAATTTTTCGTAAATGTGACTGAAAAAGTGAATTTAACATTGAATGTTAAGTTTTGTGAAGGTCTTGGCAGGTGTTGTTAAATTTGAGATATAATCTGTAAATCACATTTACCAAGAAAACTTGCAGTATAGAGAAGATTTATAATAAATATTAGTATAATATATGGTGAGAGAGGGAGGTAAACGTTCAGGGATCCCTTAAAGTATAACTATATTATCTGAAATCATTCCCAAACACACTTTTAACATTTAAGAACACTGGAAGGAAAGATTTACAGCATATTAACATTATTTTCTTCCCTTGTTAATATAACACTGCTGTATATTTAACATGTTAATATCAATGTACTTATTTTACACATGGTCAACATATATAAACATTAAACTTCACCAATAAACAGTTTTTTCTTCTAAAATATAGCGAACATAAACACCAGATGAATAAACCGAACGAAAAAAAAACCAATACTTTTGCATGATCCCCAGAGAATGTTTAACAAACAGTAGTTAACAGTTAGCACCGGATTAACAAGGTTCGACGGTCATCAGGAATGACCAACCAGTTGTTGTTGTATTATCACAAGCTTGGCAGATTTACTGATGTATTATAACTGTAATTTGTAATATGTGTCGTGGCCTGCCATCTTAACCCTTAAGTAAACTATCAATATGTCACACTTTCCTGCTCACAATACTGGGGTTAAATTCTGAAATATTTTTCTTATATTGTGACTGTTTTGTATGTAGAGTTGATTTTTGTATATCAGTGGAGGGCGTATAGGCCAGTGTGGGGAGATGACCACCACTGACTGACTTTCTTGTGTTAGCCTGAATTACTGACCCTCTGGGGTTAGTAAGACACACTTGGATAAGTGGTCAAGTTCAGACCACTTATCCAGCCGAGCTGTGGTTAACATGTAGGAGTCCGTACAGTCAGCAGCAACAGTCTGGTTGACTGGCTTTGAGCCACCAGAAAGCCTGGTCTAGGACCGGGCTGTAGGGGCGTATGCAGGCCCAGAAAACGTCCCTAAAGCAGCAGTTATTGGCTCAAGAAAATCTTAGTTTAACAATGGTTGAATAAGTGCAGCATCTGACACGTTACAATACTTCTCAATATACTGGTAATATCTACATACACCAGCCTGTCTTCTACACCTTACCCACTTTTATATATATAAACTTCACTGATGAGTTAAGTCACTTAAATGGCTATTGAAACACTTTACTGAAGACACTGCTTTAAATAATAGGCCTATGTCAATTAAAAAAAAAAAAGAAAGCAGACACTTGTCTTCACAGGAAAATGCAGCTATAATGAACACGTTTACTCAAAGTTTAACATTATTGGCCGTGTCACGATTTGTACCTGAGAAGTTATTATGACACATACTAAAACTGATGGTCCAGGAAAAATGCAAATAGTTTTCTCTATACATTTCACATGTTTGAGGATTAATCCATTATTACATCAAACCTGAAATCTTGATTTTAATGCCAATGATATTTAAAGCTTTAGACTTATTATATTGAAAACACTTTCAGGACCTTCCTACGAGAGAGTATTAGTTGTTTAATTATTTCTCCAGTCGAGGTTATGGAAGACAGAAATACTAAGTAGACACCATAACTCAACCTCCCTCTAACACAGAACTTACGTACACTTTCTCTCCTTGAATGATCAACACTATAACTCAACCTCCCTCTAACACAGAAGTTACGTACACTTTCTCTCCTTGAATGATCAACACTATAACTCAACCTCCCTCTAACACAGAACTTACGTACACTTTCTCTCCTTGAATGATCAACACTATAACTCAACCTCCCTCTAACACAGAACTTACGTACACTTTCTCTCCTTGAATGATCAACACTATAACTCAACCTCCCTCTAACACAGAACTTACGTACACTTTCTCTCCTTAGATGATAGCAACTTCACAAACGTAAACAAAAGTCCTTTACGCCAATCTTTGTCTCAAATGATCAACAGCTGTACACAAATGCTTAACAGAATATTAAACACAAGGCTACTAGACCACATCTTTCTCTCATCTTCGTAATAATACTCTAAATGAGGCTCTTATTACTCACCATGAAAAAAATAATACTGAATCTCCATAATAATTACTATTTTAATTTTATAAATATATTACCAAGAACAAAACAATAAAACGGGAGCATATTCAAAGTTTTCGATTTTCACTTCCTATGTTTGCTTGTGCGGGATGTATGTTAGATCTGATCACTGACAGAGTTAATATTAAACCCATATTTCTTACAATGGTTAAGTTGCAAGATATAGCAGTGTACGACAGACTTGAAGAATATTATCACCACTAGTCTATGGTGGAAAGTTGGACCTCGGTGAGGTACCTCTGACACCTTAGTGGCTTCACGTTGCTAAGAGGTTGTTAATAAACATATCTTCCCACTTTCAGAGTGTAGAGGTTAGAGGTACACATTCTTTCAGAACTTTAGCAACAATTTTGTCACAATTCAGGGAACACATCTTGTTGCATCGCAATAATTTTGACAATTTTTACCTCTGGAGAAGTCCTCACTTGGTTTTCCTAGAAGACAGGGCTCTCCTTAGGCACTCTTGTATGCTGTCTTCTGCGTCTGTAGCATAATAAACATGCTTAATTGTAATGCTTACGTGACTGTATGCTGTGTAACCAACTCATTACTATTGTAAGTTACTCAGCTGACAGAATGTTGGGATCCAGGCCATTATGTTCCTCTAATTTTTTGACCACCCACAGGATGAAAAGGCGGGTGTATATTAAAATTAATGGCATTAGCGATCCTCTACAATAGTAAGAACTTGTTAATAACAAGCGGCACCCTCTCACGAGACCGATGTCTACTCAGCGGTCAGTATATACGGAGGGTCGTACCTCACATGAAATACTATTCACATTTAGTAGTCATAATGGACGAGTCAATATGTAGATGTAAACATTCCAGCAGGAACACACGGCTGTATTCACGGAATATACCAACGGTGTGGGATTTGGTCATGATTGATAAGAACTGAACACTGACAACACTACCATCAGACACTGGAGACTCCGCTCAACACTGACAACACTACTATCAACGACACTGGAGACTCCGTTCAACACTGACAACACTACCATCAGACACTGGAGACTCCGTTCAACACTGACAATACCATCAACGACACTGGAGACTCCGTTCAACACTGACAACACTACCATCAAGGATACTGGAGACTCCGCTCAACACTGACAACACTACCATCAACGACACTGGAGACTCCGTTCAACACTGACAACACTACCATCAAGGATACTGGAGACTCCGCTCAACACTGACAACACTACCATCAACGACACTGGAGACTCCGTTCAACACTGACAACACTACCATCAAGGATACTGGAGACTCCGCTCAACACTGACAACACTACCATCAACGACACTGGAGACTCCGCTCAACACTGACAACACTACCATCAACGACACTGGAGACTCCGTTCAACACTGACAACACTACCATCAGACACTGGAGACTCCGCTCAACACTGACACAGCAACATTCATCAAGGCCATGTTTATACTGGATGTCGTGTCACACTAGTCATCACATGCTCATCGTTTGATGTCATGGACCGGTCGTAGATTACCGTGTTAATCCTTTATCTTTTAAATGGGGTGAACGCACACCTGATAGGCTAGCGTATGTTAACCACGTCATGGGTCACCATCTGAGGAAGACCAGTGTAGGGAGGCACTTGTCCTGTTTCCTGACAAATAAAACATCACTACCATCTTGTAGGACGAGTTTGGTTTGGACAATCATCCCGAGCTCAAGATGGAAATGTTACGCCTATGAACAACTTACTATGAGGTTTGACATGAGATCAGACCCGCGGGGATGCATAAAGAATCCGACACCACTAGGATATGGATTATCACGCCTGAGTAAATATAGACCGGTTCTTGGGCTAAAACAGGATTGTTGTACACACAAATCCAGGGAGAACAATACACAATTCTCCCTGTCATTTCAAAATACATAACAACATACACTTTTTGAGAAGTTGGGACGGGTCACAAGACTGGGGTGGTCACTAAAGCCTCGGGAAGGATATAAACTTACTTATGTGGTCACCAGTATGCCCTTGAACTACTAGCATATAAGGAACATTGCTATAGCTCTGCTTATTATCCACAATAGATAAAAGATGACTTCAGTTGGGGCTGCTGACATCAGGGAGGTAGTCAATCCTTCGGTATCGTGTAAATGGGATTATGCTCATTAGTTATAATTTATGGAGTCCATGGATTTGGGTTATAAGCAAGGGTAGAACTCTCACATCTACAGATTCAAGCTGAGGCAAACGTAAGAACCATTTCGTTGAGGATTTATACGTAAAGATGCATGTCAGGGGATCCCATTTCTGAACATCTCTGCCTCTACACTGGAAGAGGTTAAGTGTAGCGATCTTGGCCGTGTGGAGTGAATTTAGATGAGCCAGGGGAGTGACACCCCAGGGAAGCCTCGCGTAAGGTAAGGCATGTGGGGGAGGGTGAGCATGGGGCGGGACTAGCCTAGTGCACAGGTCCCGGCAACCTCTTGTACTTTGTGCATCACAACCTGGGAGGCTGATAGAAGGGGTTTACAACCGCTTGCACGGTGGGCGCCACCACCCACAGTCGCCACGCTGTGTAAATGCCCATGTTGGCCGGGGCGGTGACATGTTGCGCTTAGCGTCAGCGGTGATCAGGCGTGGGCGGCCCGCGGGCTAGGTGGTGGGGGAAAGGAGGATGTCTAGGATCGCTGTAGCCGTCGAGCGGGACTCCTCCCTCTTGCAGCTGGCCAGGAAGGTAATCCTTCCAACTGCGGAACAGGTATCGAGTAAACTTGCGTAGTTGGCGGAACTTGCAGTAGGTGGCTCCCTCGGCAGACTCCACCTGCTGCGTCTGTATTAACAAACCTCGTTCTCGTAATGTCTGCTCCAATTTCTCCCGCACTGACGATTTTTTGGAGCGTCTCTTACGTTTGGGAGAGTCTTCTGTGGGTGGAGCTAGCATGGGCAGCTGCATACCCCGTTCTAGAGTGGGCACGGGAGACGTGGTGGTGCTGCCCATCCCAGGCAAGCTGCACGTATCCTCTGTGTCACTCTCCAGACGGATTTTTTTCACATCCTTCTCACACTTAGTTAAGTTGTCGAGAAGTTTGCCAGAGAGGGGAAGGTGGGCGGCAGCGATGCGGGAGTCCCTCGTAATTCCTCTCTCGCCGCCGCTAGAGTACCGCAAGGTGCCGCCTGCGTCCACACTCACCATTTTCTTCTCCTCCAGTATTGGATTAGGGCCGCCGGTGAACTTGAACTTACATATGCTGACCTCAGTACTGGGGTCAGCTGGAGGGATGAAGAGCGCAGAGCGCTTTCTGCGCGTTCCAGTGCTGCCTCTGCCGCCCCGCGCCCCTCTCTCCTTCACAGTATCCTGAGGGGACAGTCTCTCTCTGGCTGCTTCATCCAACCGCTGTTGTAGGGACTCCTTCAAGAGGGCGTGGACATGACGGTGGTGGTGGCCTGGGGGGAGCGGCGAGGCTGCGGGCACTGGCGAGGGAGAATGAGGAGACTGAGGAGACCCCATGAAGTGAGGTGAGAGATGCATGTGTGGTGAGGAGAGCGGGGGAGGGGGAGACATGTGAGGGAAAGCTGGAGGGGAGAGGGAGGGCATGTGGGAGGAGTGTGAACACAGTGGGGTTTTGGACGACAGTAGACCGCCCTGTCTTTAGGCGGGGTTCATGTAGCCAGTGTAGGGTTTTCCCCAACCCCACCCGGGGCCCCCCGCCACTCTGGGGAGCTCATTCCGCCCCACTAGCAACTTCATCCTCCATGTGTGGGGGGCGGCTCCCTTGATGGTTTGGGGTGTGGCGGGGGCGGGGCGGGGTGCTCAGGCTCACACTTAAGGGGGGGCCTTTTACGCACGCACAGGGGTTAAAGGGGTCACTTGGTTTTAGCTTCGGGAGCGGGGGGGCGAGTGTGCACGAGGTGACTAGTGACCGAGTAGACTTCTTTCTCCCTCATAGGGAGCCTCCGTCGCACTTCTGCTGCGCTGGGGCTGCTCTAGTGCTGCTGAAAATGCTGCGCTGCGCTGGGGCAGACTCGCTCTATCTTTCATATACTGACCCGCTGTCCGCACCGCCTAGCTCTTGGGAGATGAGGTGTTTAATGTCAGTCTTTTTGGGGGTTTTTTTTTCCTCGTCTGGGTGGGTTTCCAGCACCATCTTCCCAAAAGGGGGGTGTTCCCCTTGGGGGCCCGGGTGCCCCGGGGGGGGGCGGCCCCGCGCCCCTTGTTGGCTGGCCCAACATGGGGAGGCCAGACTTGGGGGGCGGGGCCCGGGGGTACCTGCTGCAGCGCCGCCCGCGTAAATGGGCCGTGTTAAAAGAGATCTCGAAGTAATGCTTCCCTGGGGGCCCCCCCCCCAGCCTCATGGAAAAGTGAGGGCGTGGGGGGGTCCTTGCCCAGCCCCCGCCCCCCGCCCCCGTCCCCCACGACCAGGCCGAGGGGGGCCCCACCCTTTAAGCCCTCTTGGGGTATCCCCAGGGAGTAGGGTCAGGACCAAGGGCTTCACGGGGATGGGGGGGGGTGTGGGCGGGGGGCTGGGGGGTGCAGCCGCTCAGAGCAGCCGCCCGCGCTCTGGAAAGGGAGGCTTTTATAGTGGGCCGTACTCTGGGGGAATGCCCGGTGGTGGAACTTAGTTTAACAACCGTTGTCGCCGCCGGCCCCCCGCAATACAAACAAAATTATGTTACAAACCCCCCGGCAACTCCCACACACGAATAATAAAAATTACATACAACATTTTCCACATATATTACCAAATGCTGTTGGGAATATATTTTTATTAAATATATTTATATATATATTATTATATATTTATTTATATATATATATTAATTATATAATCTGCCGAATGGTACAACTTGCGTTTTTGGGGTTTAAAATTAGCAACGCTCTTCTTGCCGAATAAGACAAGCGAAAATTTGTGTATGCAATAATTTCGCAAAAATCATTCTGAACCTAACGAAAAAAATATATTTCATTGTGTTTATTACTAAATTATTGTAAACTTATCTAAATATATATTTAGTTGGATTAAGCTAAATTAAATTGTGCTTGTTATAATAAGGTTAGGTAAGTTTTCTAAGGTACTTTGGGTACAAAATTATTAATTTTTACATTAACATAAATGAAAAATATATACAATAAAGCGCTAGATTCGTAAGGGTTATACAAGCGCAGCGGAAAACCGGAACAAATGCAGCCAAATAACAACAATACCCTTCCGTTTAGGAACGCACATCAATCTTAAAAGTTTGAAGTCGACTAAAAGAGGCATTCTCCAGCTATCGCACGAGATCCAACAGATTTATAAGGAGACAGACTAAGCTTATGTGGCATCATCCTCCCAGTAGATGATCAGCCGTCAACAATTTAAGCCGTTCAGAAGAGACTTAGTCAAAATGAACGTCACAATAACATGTACCAGAACAATTTTCATAAACTGGACTAGTGTTCATGGTCTAGCACGGTATGGGGGGTATGATTAAGGGTAGGCGTATTCCAGGAACGTGGGGTTGACCGGGGGCTAAATGCAGGGGAACGGTGGTTTGTGAGGGATGTTGGGGTGGATGGTATATTGTACAGGCGTGGGGAGTAATCGTAAAACTAAGGAGTATAGTAGCGGAGTAATAGTAAGGCAGTAATAGTAGGAGTAATCAGTAGGAGTCATAGTAAGGGACGTAGGAGTACTGTGGTATCGAGAGTATGAGGAGTATAGAAGGAGTAATAGTAAGGAGAATGTGCGGAGTAATGTAAGGAGTATATTGAGGAGTAATAGTACGAGTAACTAGTGGGAGTAATGTAAGGCGTAATAGTGAGACATGTAACGTATGTGGAGTACATATAGATTATCCAGCTACGTAGGCGTAATCGTAAGGAGTATAGTGGGGAGGACTATGAGGAGTAATGACAGGTAATCGTGAGTACTAGTAAGGCGTACTAGTGCAGGCGTATAGTAAGGGTACTGTGACGGAGTCATCGAAGGTATCTGCGGAGTAATCGTAAGGAGTACAGTGAGGGTACTGTAGGGCTACATAGTGAGGAGTATAGTCGGGTATAGTGGGAGTAATAGTAAAGTCTATGTAGGCGATAATGTAAGGAGTATGTAAGGAGTAATAGACGGCGTCCTAGTCCGGCGTACACGTAGGGTCATAGTACGGAGCTATATACGGAGTAATAGTCAAGATTCTAGACACTGAGTATGCTACGACTATGTCACCTACCTCGTAGCACTATGCGGGTTATACCAGGAGTACCTTAGTACACTATTCGTACGAGTACTAGTACAGGAGTACTTTAACGTACATTCGAGCCTCTATCGTCTACTCACTAATGTACCACTATTAGGGTATCAGTACTCTACAATCTACACTACCTTCTAACACTATGGGGTCTAAGGCAGTACTGTGAGGAGTACCTAGTCACAATACCTTTAACAGCTATGTCTACACTACCTTACCAGTACATAGCAAGGATCTAATATCTTCTACCACTAGGCTTCTACCATAGTCTATAAATAATATACTCTACCACTACTCGTACAGGACGTACTATGTAAGGATAATCTACGACTACTTCACCACAGTTCTAAGGAGTACTTGTACCACTAGCAATACCGTATAGTCAATACTAGTAAGAGTACTTCGTAAGGATAATCGTAGGAGTACTTCTACAGGACTATCTACCATAACCTTCTAGCACTACTGTCACGACTACTTTCGTACGACTATTAGAGTACTTACTACTACAGCTTACATATCTACACGCTTACATAGTTAACAGATATAGTCTACGGACGTATCGTTACGGAGTACTAGTACGGAGGCATAGTCAGGCGTAATGTACGGGTAACTTGACACGTACGAGTAAGTACGTACTGTACCACGTAACTCAGGGAGTACCTGTCAGGATATTCTAGCGTAATACTAGCACTATTTCAACGTTACCATACCTTCGTCATTTACGGAGTAATTTACCAGTACTACATCTTACACGTACTAGTTACGAGTATTACAGTACTTACCATACCTTTAGGAGTAATAGTAGGACGTACTGTACGGCAGTACTACGTAACTTACAGTACGTTCGACTACCTCTGACCACTATCTATCTACGCACTACCTTCTACATCTACAACTTACTAGCTTCACATCTACTATGCGTAACTAGTTAAGGAGTCCTACATACCTAGGAGCTACATCGTCTCACGCCATACAGTACCGGAGTACCACTCGTATACTCTACACTATTTGTCCCGACTTCTACAATTTCAACCCTCTAACTAGTCACCACTATCGAACCCTAGTACGCACCTTTCCCTACCTTCGTACACCCTCCAACTTCTACACTTCCTTACCTACTTACCATACTCTCCATCCTTCTACGCACTACCTTCTACCACTACTTCTACCACTACCTTCTCCACTACCTTCTACCACTACTTCTACCACTACCTTCTACCACTACTTTCTACCACTACCTTCTACCACTTACTTTCTACCACTACCTTCTACCACTATCTTCTACCACTACTTCTACCACTACCTTCTACCACTACCTTCTACCACTACTTCTACCTACCTTCTACACTATCTTTACCACTACTTCTACCACTACCTTCTACCACTACTTCTACCACTACCTTCTACCACTACCTTCTACCACTACTCTTCTACCACTACCTTCTACCACTACCTTCTACCACCCTTTACCATTTTCTACCACTACCTTCTACCACTACCTTCTACCTATCTTCTACCACTACCTTCTACCACTACCTTCTACCACTACCTTCTACCACTACCTTCTACCACTACCTTCTACCACTACCTTCTACCACTACCTTCTACCACTACTTCTACCACTACCTTCTACAACTACCTTCTACCACTACTTCTACCACTACCTTCTACACTACTTCTACCACTACCTTCTACAACTACCTTCTACCACTACCTTCTACCACTACCTTCTACAACTACCTTCTACCACTACCTTCTACCACTACCTTCTACCACTATCTTCTACCACTACCTTCTACCACTACCTTCTACCACTACCTTCTACCACTACCTTCTACCACTACCTTCTACCACTACCTTCTACCACTACCTTCTACCACTACCTTCTACCACTACCTTCTACCACTACCTTCTCCATACCTTCTGCCACTACTTCTACCACTACCTTCTACCACTACCTTCTACCACTACTTCTACCACTACCTTCTACCACTACCTTCTACCACTACCTTCTACCACTACCTTCTACCACTACCTTCTACCACTACCTTCTACCACTACGTTCTACCACTACCTTCTACCACTACCTTCTACAACTACCTTCTTTACCTACTCCATCTACCGTGTTTAGGCCTTCTCCACTTTTCCCGACTCAGTTGTTACTTGACAATGGTCGAGGACCGACCCAAATATCGTCATAGAGTTCCCGTTTGTATCCTACGAGAGGGAGTGTATTGCAGTGTCAAGATATGTGGAGACTAAGAGTAAAATCCACAATACTGTGACTGGAACAATACTGTGGCTGGAACAATACTGTGACTGGAACAATACTGTGGCTGGAACAATACTGTGTCTGGAACAATACCGTGACTGGAACAATACCGTGGCTGGAATAATACTTTGACTGGAACAATACTGTAACTGGAACAATACCGTGACTGGAACAATACCGTGACTGGAACAATATCATGACTGGAACAATACTGTGACTGGAACGATACTGTGACTGGAACGATACCGTGACTGGAACAATACCGTGACTGTAACAATACCTGGAGAAATTTACCTGGAGAGAGTTCCGGGGGTCAACGCCCCCGCGGCCAGGTCTGTGACCAGGCCTCCTGGTGGATCAGAGCATGATCAACCAGGCTGTTACTGCTGGCTGCAAGCAATCCAACGTACGAGCCACAGCCCGGCTGGTCAGGTAAAGACTTTAGGCGCTTGTCCAGTGCCAGCTTGAAGACTGCCAGGGGTCTGTTGGTAATCCCCCTTATGGATGCTGGGAGGCAGTTGAACAGTCTCGGGCCCCTGACACTTATTGTATGGTCTCTTAACGTGCTAGTGACACCCCTGCTTTTCATCGGGGGGATGTTGCATCGTCTGCCGAGTCATTTGCTTTCTTTGTGAGTGATTTTCGTGTGCAAGTTCGGTACTAGTCCCTCTAGGATTTTTCAGGTGTATATAATCATGTATCTCTCCCGCCTGCGTTCCAGGGAGTACAGGTTCAGGAACTTCAAGCACTCCAAGTAATTGAGGTGTTTTATCTCCGTTATGCGCGCCATGAAGGTTCTCTGTACATTTTCTAGGTCAGCAATTTCACCTGCCTTGAAAGGTGCTGTTAGTGTGCAGCAATATTCCAGCATAGATAGAACGAGTGACCTGAAGAGTGTCATCATGGGCTTGGCATCCTAGTTTTGAAGGTTCTCATTATCCATCCTGTCATTTTTCTAGCAGATGCGATTGATACAATGTTATGGTCCTTGAAGGTGAGATCCTCCGACATGATCACTCCCAGGTCTTTGACGTTGGTTTTTCGCTCTATTTTGTGGAAGGAATTTGTTTTGTACTCTGATGATTATTTAATTTCCTCATGTTTACCATATCTGAGTAATTGAAATTTCTCATCGTTAAACTTCATATTGTTTTCTGCAGCCCACTGAAAGATTTGGTTGATGTCCGCCTGGAGCCTTGAAGTGTCTGCAATGGAAGACACTGTCATGCAGATTCGGGTGTCATCTGCAAAGGAAGACACGGTACTGTGGCTGACATCCTTGTCTATGTCAGATATCAGGATGAGAAACAAGATGGGAGCGAGTACTGTGCCTTGTGGAACAGAGCTTTTCACTGTAGCCGCCTCAGACTTTACTCTGTTGACTAATACTCTGTTCTGTTTGTGAGGAAATTATAGATAAATCTACCAACTTGTCCTGTTATTCCTTTAGCACGCATTTTGTGCTCTATTACGCCATGGTCACACTTGTCGAAGGCTTTTGCAAAGTCTGCATATATTACATCTGCATTCTTTTTGTCTTCTAGTGCATCTAGGTCCTTGTCGTAGTGATCAAGTAGCTGAGACAGACAGGAGCGACCTGCTCTAAACCCATGTTGCCCTGGGTTGTGTAATTGATGGGTATCTAGATGGGTGGCGATCTTGCTTCTTAGGACCCTTTCAAAGATTTTTATGATATGGGTTGTTAGTGCTATCGGTCTGTAGTTCTTTGCTATTGCTTTACTGCCCCCTTTGTGGAGTGGGGCTATGTCTGTTGTTTTTAGTAACTGTGGGACGACCCCCGTGTCCATGCTCCCTCTCCATAGGATGGTAAAGGCTCGTGATAGGGGCTTCTTGCAGTTCTTGATGAACACGGAGTTCCCATGAGTCTGGCCCTGGGGCAGAGCGCATGGGCATGTCATTTATCGCCTGTTCGAAGTCATTTGGCGTCAGGATAACATCAGAGAGGCTTGTGTTAACCAAATTCTGTGGCTCTCTCATAAAAAATTCATTTTGATCTTCGACTCTCAGTCTGGTTAGCGGCTTGCTAAAAACTGAGTCATATTGGGACTTGAGTAGCTCACTCATTTCCTTGCTGTCATCTGTGTAGGATCCATCTTGTTTAAGTAGGGGTCCAATACTGGACGTTGTTCTCGACTTTGATTTGGCATAAGAAAAGAAATACTTTGGGTTTCTTTCGATTTCATTTATGGCTTTTAGTTCTTCCCGCGATTCCTGACTCCTATAAGATTCCTTTAGCTTTAGTTCGATGTTTGCTATTTCTCTGACCAGTGTCTCCCTACGCATTTCAGATATATTGGCCTCTTTTAGCCGCTCTGTTATTCTTTTCTCGTTCCGTGACTGGAACGATACCATGGCTGGAATAATACCGTGACTGGAACAATATCGTGACTGAAACAACACCGTGACTGGAACAATACCGTGACTGGAACGATACCATGGATGGAATAATACCGTAACTGGAACAATATCGTGACTGGAACAACACCGTGACTGGAACAATAATGTGACTGTAACAATGCCGTGACTGGAACAATACCATGACTGGAACAATACCGTAACTGGAACAATTCGTGACTGGAACAATACCGTGACTGGAACAATACCGTGACTGGAACAATACCGTAACTGGAACCATACCGTGACTGGAACAATACCATGACTGGAACAATACACAAACAACCCACATTTACGACGATGTTTCGGTCCGACAAGGACCATTAACAAGTCACAATGTAACATGTAGATGGTGCATATCTGACCGAAATGTGCTCGTGGGTTCCAGCCTCCGAAGCGTAATTCGTTTAAATTTCAAGATAATAACACACACTTAAAAAAATAACTTTTCAAACTGGTACAGACCTCAGTAACGATGTTGTAACTTACACACCAGTGACTGAAGAACTGAGAAACCTATCAGATGTTGTGATAATTTAAGACATGGAAAGTAAGCCCAGGGATGGTGTTTTAAGCTGACCATTGTTGGAGCGGCCAGACGACTGCAACACATGCTTGAGCCTTCTCCTGGTTACACCACACCAGTTTTGAAGTGGCGAATTAACTTAATATCATTATTATGCGGCACATAGTCATGGTGTGGGGGGTAGTTACCACATACCCATGGCGAAGGGGGTAGTTACAGTAGTAATGAACAAGTTACAGTGGTAATCAACAAGTTACAGTGGTAATGAACAAGTTACAGTGGTGATGAACAAGTTACAGTGGTAATGAACAAGTTACAGTGGTAATGAACAAGCTACAGTGGTAATGAACAAGCTACAGTGGTAATGAACAAGTTACAGTGGTGATGAACAAGTTACAGTGGTAATGAACAAGTTACAGTGGTAATGAACAAGCTACAGTGGTAATGAACAAGTTACAGTGGTAATGAACAAGTTACAGTGGTAATGAACAAGTTACAGTGGTAATGAACAAGTTACAGTGGTAATGAACAAGTTACAGTGGTAATGAACAAGTTACAGTGGTAATGAACAAGCTACAGTGGTAATGAACAAGTTACAGTGGTAATGAACAAGCTACAGTGGTAATGAACAAGCTACAGTGGTAATGAACAAGCTACAGTGGTAATGAACAAGTTACAGTGGTAATGAACAAAGTTACAGTGGTAATGAACAAGTTACAGTGGTAATGAACAAGCTACAGTGGTAATGAACAAGTTACAGTGGTAATGAACAAGCTACAGTGGTAATGAACAAGCTACAGTGGTAATGAACAAGTTACAGTGGTAATGAACAAGTTACAGTGGTAATGAACAAGTTACAGTGGTAATGAACAAGTTACAGTGGTAATGAACAAGCTACAGTGGTAATGAACAAGTTACAGTGGTAATGAACAAGTTACACACACACACACACACACACACACACATACACACACACACACTATATGTACACACACACACACACACACTACACACACACACACACACACACACACATACACACACACACACACTATACACACACACACTCATGGTTCAGGGAGAGTGACCTAGTGGCGACCAGTGAAGAGGCGGGGCCAGGAGCTTGGACTCGACCCCTGCAACCTCAACTAGGTGAGTACAACTAGGTGAGTACACACACACACGCACACACACACACACATACACACACACACTATATGTACACACACACACACTAAAAACATACACACACACATACACACACACACACACACACACACACCACACACACACACACACACATACACACATACACACACACACACATACACACTAAAAACATACACACACACACACACACACACACACACACACACATACACACATACACACACACATACACACACACACACATACACACACACATACACACACACACACACACACATACACACACACACACATACACAGGGATATGCAGTGGGAGAACGAAAGGGTGAGGTCAGTCTTTGTGTATGGGCTCCAGGAAGTTGAAGGGGAAACATATGAAGCAAGAAAACAAGGGGGAAAAAAAGGAATTGAAAGCATCGTGAAAGCAATAGGAGAAGACGACATGACCCAGCTGGAAAATTTTCGGAGAATAGGGGGGTTTGTAAAAAAAAGAACCCGGCCAGTGAAAGTGACCTTCAAGGCAGAAGGGACTCAGAACAGGATCCTGCAGGAGAAAGCACGATTAAGGGACATGCTGGCATACAGGAAGGTGTATCTCGACCGCGACAGAACACAAGAAGAAAGGCAGAAACTGAGAGAGATGGTGCAAAGACGAAAGGAGGAAAGAGAGGGGATGGAGAAGACAGACAGGAGATCCCAGACCCAGGAAGAAGATCAAATACAGCCTCCCTCACAACTTCCTATAGAAGCCTCCCAACCAGGTCAACCCAGTGCAACCAAACACTCTAAATCAAAAACACCATGCCACATCCAATGCCCCCACCCACTACATTACAAACTCCACCCCCACAGCAACAACCCATAGTTCCTTACCAGGTCTCCCACTTCCCAACCCCAATACACCTCCCAGACCACAGTCTTAGAAAAGAAGTTGAAGGTGTGGTATACAAATGCAGATGGAATAACAAACAAGTATGAGGATTGGCACGAAAGAATCAGGAGACATCCCAGACATAATAGCACTCACAGAAACAAAACTCACCAGAATAATAACAGATTCAATCTTTCCATCGGATATCAAATCCTCAGGAAAGACAGAGGGAGGAGAGGGGAGGAGGAGTTGCACTGCTCATTAAAAACCAGTGGGGTTTTGAGAAAATGGAAGGAATGGATGGCACGGGCGAAAGGGACTACTTAGTAGGAACAATCCAGTCTAAGGGACATAAGGTGATAATTGCAGTAATGTACAACCCACTACAGAACTGCAGGAGGCCAAGAGAAGAATACGATGAGAGCAACAGAGCAATGATCGACACACTAGCCGAGGTGGCCAGGAGAGCACACATGGGGGGGGAGCAAAGTTACTAGTTATGGGTGATTTCAATCACAAGGAGATTGACTGGGAAAACCTGGAGCCCCATGGGGGTCCCAAAACATGGAGAGCCAAGATGATGGATGTGGTACTGGAAAACCTCATGCATCAACATGTTAGAGACACTACCAGAGAGAGAGGAGAGGATGAACCAGCAAGACTGGACCTTGTATTCACCTTGAGTAGTTCGGACATCGAGGGTATCATGTATGAAAGGCCCCTGGGAGCTAGTGATCATGTGGTTCTGTGCTTTGACTACATAGTTGAGCTCCAAGTGGAGAAAGTAGCAGGAATAGGGTGGGAAAAACCAAACTACAGAAGGGGGAACTACTCAGGCATGAGGAACTTCCTTCAAGACATTCAGTGGGAGAGGGAACTGACAGGAAAACCAGTACAAGAAATGATGGACTATGTGGCAACAAAATGCAAGGAGGCAGAGGAGAGGTTTGTTCCCAAGGGAAACAGAAATAATGGGAAGAACAGAACGAGTCCTTGGTTCACCCAAAGGTGTAGGGAGGCAAAAACTAGGTGTACTAGAGAATGGAAAAGGTTACAGAAGACAGAGGAATTCAGGAAAATAAAAAGATTAGCCGAAGAGCCAGAGAAACGAATATGCACAGATAAGAAGGGAGGCTCAGAGACAATATGAAAATGACATAGCATCAAAAGTAAAGATCGACCCGAAGCTGTTGTACAGCCACATCGGGAGGAAAACAACAGCCCAAGGGACCGGGAAATTTCAAAACTGGGGTAAGGGTGATGGGAATTCACAAGAAACGACCGAAAGTATTCGGGAGCTCAACACAAGTTTTAAGGGGGTATTTAGAGTGGAAACTAGTGGGCTCCAGGAAACAGAACAGGGGGCACACCAGCAAGTGCTGGATGGGGTACTATAACAAGGGGAGTGAAAAGCCAAATTCGAACTTGAAAACCTCAAAGGGGGTGGACCCCAAACAACATCTCTCCAGGGGGTCCTTAAAGGGGGAGCAGAGATATTGTTTACCTTTAACAAAGATCTTAAACACATCTTTTTGAAACGGGACAACCCCCCTGGGGTATGGAAAATGGCGAATTAGTTCCAATTTTTAAAAAGGGAACCCCCCTTTTGGGGCCCAAAAACTACAGACCTTATCACTAACGTTTTAAGTATGCAAGGTCAGGGAGAAAAACTTCAGAGGAAAAGTGGTGGACCCACCTGGAAAAAAACAAGTGTAAAATTTGGAAAACCCCAACTTTTTCCCGGGGAAAGGGAAAAATCCTTGTCAAAAAACCTACAAAGTTTTTAAACAAGGTGACAGAAGTAAACAAGAGAGAGGGGGGGGATCGACTGCATTTTTTTGGGGAAAGGGCAAAAGGGCCTTGGGAAACACATTTTTCCTTTCACAAGTTTTTTACGCAAAACCCTAGAATCAGGCACACATAAAAAAAAAAAGGCCCCTTTGAAATGGATAAAGGGGAATACCTAACAGGGAGGCAAAAACGAGCCCAGGGTACGCGACGGGGTGTCAAAGGGGGTGCCTTTTACAAGGGGGTTTCCCCACAGGGGACAGCCCTTTGGAAACCTTTGGGTTTTGTTTTTTGGATATTTTAACGACATAACAAGGGATAGACTCAAAAGTGTTCTTTTTTTTGCACAAAAATGCCAAAATTTAAAAAGAAAAATCAAAAAACGGTTAGGCCAGGAAAGGACAAAAAAACCCCTTGACGGGCTACAAACCTGGCCCAAACAACTCCCCTCCTTAAATTTAAAAAAAAAACCCTGCCAAATGCAATTCATAAAGTTTGGGGAAAGGGCAAAGAAGCCCCTTTCACTCAAAAATTTTTGGGCCAAAGCCCTCAAACCCCACCGGGGGAAAAGTTTCTGTGGGGGGGGTATAACCCCCGGCATACCCTCCTGAGGCCCCCTAAAACTAAAAAAACGTTGAAAGCATGGGGGCCCCTTTGGCAAACCAAGGAAGCGTTTCCGATCCCTCAAAAAAGGTTTTTCTTTTAAGACCCCCGGTTTACCCTTTACCCCGGCCCAACGGAGAAATTACCCACCATTTTGGAAACCCACCCTTTGCATATTTTTGGACTGCAAAAAGGGGGCCTTCGAAAACATTTCCTCAAAAAAGGAGGTTACTGCAAAAGCGGGGAAGGAAAAAAAATCGGGGGGCCCAAACAAAAACCTAAGGGAAAAAAACCGGCAAGGGAACCGGAAAAACCTAAGTGGGCCAACAAGGGGGTTTTTCCAAAGGGGACCCGGCCCGGGGGTTTTCCAAGGGTTTTTGGCCGGGAAAAAAACGGGGGTTAAACCGGGGAATTTCCCCTAGGACCGGAGTTTGGAAAAAATTGGGAACGACAAAAAGAAGGGATAAAACCCAAAGGGCCCCTTGTTTTCCCCCAAATTAAATTGGGGTTTTTGGAAAAATAAAAAATGGGTTTAAGGGGGCTACCCCGGGCTTAAAAGCATGGCCCGGGCTAAACCTTCCCACAATTTTTCCCTTTTAATATAACCCTTTCCCAAATGGCCAAAGCATAAATTTTTTTAAAGGGCAAAAAAGGGAACCAAAATTTAATGCCAAAACCCCCCCAAACCCCCATAAGGAAAAACCCCCTTGGGGTTTAAAACCCCCCCCCACAACCCTACCCGCCCCCTAAATCGAAACTTTTCCGAAAACCCGGGCCCTTGGAAAACCTAGGGATAGGGTTTCCGAAACCCTCATTAAGGATTAAATTTTAAAAACCTCTGTATACCTTTTTAACCGTCGGCCCATCCCGGAGTATGCAGCACCATTTTGGAAACCCCCCAAAAACCTAGTCAAGCACGTAAGAAATTAAAAAAAGTGAAAAATTTTTGCAACAAGACTACCCCAAGGGGGCTACGGGGATTCCCCCTTTCGAAAAAAGGTTGGGGGAAAAAGGGGGGCCTGCCCGACACTTTAGGGGCCGGGGGGGGGTCGGGGGAGACAGAAAAACTACATATAAAATACTGCGGGGAAATAGACCGGGGGGGAAAAAAGAGGGGATGTTCCAGAAGGGGAAAAACCGACACAAGGGGGTAAAAATTTGGGAAAAGTTGAAGACTCGGGATAAAACAAAGGGATTTTAGAATATTTTTTTCCAGTCTTTGAGTTTTTCGCGGTGGAATAGCCTAGTTTTTGAAGAAGTGGGGCGGCCCCCCTAAAATTTTTTTTAAGGGCCCAGGTATGAAAAACCCTCAGGAGCAGGGAGAGAGGGACCTAAAAGGCAATCAGTAAAAGGGGCCCGGGCCCGGGAGCTATACTCAAACCCCCGAAAAACCCCCCAAAAAATGGGGTGATTACAAATAGGGGAGTACACACAATAAACACACATACACAAAAAACCCCACAAAAAACACATACACAACCACCGCTTTAACAAAACACAAAACCACCAACATACACACAAAACACATCAAAAACACACACACACACCCCTCGGGGAGGAGTCACGGGGGGGGGTTTGGTTTCGGTTTTGGGGGAAATTTTTCTGACTGTCCCCTAAGGTAGAGGGGATTAGGCGTGTGCCCCCCAAAACCTCCCTTAACCCTTTAAGCCCCGAAAAAAGGAAATATAATTTAAATCTTTAAAACCGAAAAAAAGGAAAATTTTTTTGGGGCCCCCGGGTTTAGGGGGGCCGGGGAAGGGTTTCCCTTTTGTGTCGGCCGGCCAAAATATTTGCCATAAAAACGCAGGGGGTATTTTGAAGAAAAATGAAACTAAAAACCCAAAGGGAATAAAGATTTTGTATAGTTTGTGTCATAAAAAAAAACAGTGAGGGGAGTGAAAAAAAAATTTAAGAGCTAAGACAATAGTGCAAAAAAAAAATTTATTGGAAAAATTTCCCCGAAAGAATCAAACATCTTCAACTTCGGGGAAAAGGCCCAACCAAAAAGTTACAAACTGCCAGCCGAAAGTAATATTCACCTAGTTTGATTTGCAGGGGGCCCAATTAGTACCGGGTCTCTACGGGAAAATTGGGGGGGGTCACCCCTCCTCGAGCTATCAGAATTAGAATAAAAACTTTTACCGGTTTTAAATAAAATTTTTAGGGGTAGCGGCATCCCAGGGCGAACCCCTAGTGTATTTTTTTTTGAAAAAAATTTTTTTAAAACACAGAAGGGAACCAGGTTTAAAAAAATTGGAAAACCCAAGGGGAAATCGGGTACAATTACAAAAATATTAACATCCCCCGGAAATTAAGGATTTGGTTTACTTTAAAATATTCCACCCCACCGGGAAAAAAACCCAAAAAGGGCTTTTAAGGCCCCCAACTTTGGGGAAAATTTTTTGTAGCCCAACACCAACCCACCGGCCCCCCGGCCCCCCCCCCCCCCCAACCCCCCCAAATTAGGTTAAAAACAAATGGTAAAGTACCCAAACCCCTTTTTCGCCTTCCCCCCCCCCCCCCACCTTCCTTTTCCCTTTCCCTTCCTTTCCCCCCCCCTTCTTTTTCCCCCCCTCCCCCTCCCACTCTCTTCCCCTCCCCTTTCTCCCCCCCCTCCCCCTTTCGTCTCCTCTCCCCTCTCCCCTCCTCCCCTCCCCCCCCCCCTTTCCCCCCCAATTTCCTTTTCCCCCTTTCCCTCTCCCCCCTCCTCTCTTCCTCCCCCTTTACCCCCTCTTTTTCCTTTCCTCTTTTTTCCCCTTTTATCTCTCTCTCTTTTTTCCCCTTGGGGTTTTTACTCCCCCCTTTTCCCCTCCCCTCTTCCCTTTTTCCCCCCCTTTCCCTTCTCTCAACCCTTTTCTCCCCCCCTTTTTTCCCCTTCTTGCCCCTCCTTCTACCCCCCCCCTTCTCTCCCCCCCTATCTCCCCCCTCTCTCCCCCTTTTTTTTTTTTCTCTTTCCTTTTCCTCTTTTCATTAAAAAAAATGGTTGGGACTCACAGGGAAACAGGGGTAGAGACAAAGGTACTGGGGAGGGGGGAAGGGGTGGAGGGAAAAGTGGAAAAGGATAGAGCCAAAATGGGAAAAGAAAATTTTGGAAGCTTTTTTAAAAAATGGAGAAAACTCTCTGTGAAAAGGAAAAGAGGTTTTGGGAAAAAAAACAAAAATGGGAGGCACAAGTCCCAAACTGCGAAACCCGGGGAAAGGGCCTAGAATTTGTGGGAACAGGCCCGAAGCCCTCTCAGGGGGGTGACCAGAGAAGACACACCATTTCCCAAAAGGAAAAAAAAAACTGAACAGGAAAGGGAAAGGGGATATGAAATTTTGCAAGGTCATAAACACCTGCAAAGAAGGGGCCCGGGGGTGGAAGGGAAAAGCAGATGGGGGCAGTTGGGGAGGGAGATAGGTCGAATGGGTGAGGCACAACCATGCTACCCAAAAGCCCCCTGGGAAAAAACAAGGGAGAAAATGACCCCATACCCGACAGGAACCAGAGTCACAGGGGAGAGGCAATGGGAGAAGGGAAAAGGGGAAAATCAGTGATTAAACCCCGGGGTTCGGGGAAAAGAGGGGAAAGGGCCCACCCTGAAAGGCAGGAAGAAAAAAGGGGAATTTTAGAAAATTTATCACGGAAATAGGGGGGGAAGAAAAAGGAGAGATTGGGAAATTTTTTAGAGAATAGTGGGTACTTTAAGGGGGAAACCACCGATCAAGCTGATTCTCCCGGAAAAAGAAACAAATGCGGAAAAGGGTCCTCCAAGAGAAACCACGGTTTTAAAAAACCCCGGAAGAGAAAAAGAAGGTGTTTTCCAAAACCCAAAACAGAACAAAAACAAAAGAGACGGCAGCTGAGGGGGAGGACAAAAAAAAGCAAAAGGACTAGGGAAAAGGGGACAAGGGAAACCACAGAGGTTAATTCCCGAGCAGAACAGACAACAAGGGGAAGCACCACCAACTTTCCTCAGAAACCCCCCAACCTAACACACCAACCCCAACCACAATACAAACCCTACCCCCAGCTTCCACCCAACCCCCAACCATAGAAACCCACAGTAAAACTACCATCTCCCCCCCCCCACAGGGGGCCCCCCAAACCACTATTGGGGAAAAGGGAAAATGAAGGTATTTGGGACACAAAACCCATTTGGGAAAAAACAAACAATGGGAGGGGGGGGGCACGAAAAAGTCAAAGGGGCATCACCCCAAAATCATAGCGATCACCGAAAAACCCAAACTTACCGGTATGATAACAGATGGGCCCTCTTTCCCGCGGGTTTCCAATCCTGAGAAAAGACAAAGGAACGGGGGGGGAGGATGGCATTTCTATCAAAAAACCGATGGAAATTTTTAGAGCTGAGAAGAGAAAAAAAGGGGAAAAAAAATGAAAACATAGCGGGGGCCTTCGCCCCCGGTGGCCCAAAAGGGGATAATTGGGAGTGATGTATAAACCCACCACAGAACAGCAGGGGGCCAAAAAAAGAGTAAACGAAGCAAAGAGCGATTTTTGACACACTTGGGGCAGTGGCGAGAAAGCTCATGCATTCAGGGCAAAGCTCCTGATATGGGGGACTTTAAAAACCCCAAGGAGAAACAAATGGGGGAAAATTAGACCAAATGGGGGCCCAAAAATACAAAGGGGGGCTAAAATATGGAGGTGGTACTGGGAAAACCTTTTGTACCAACACGTAAGGGGCACTAAAAAGAGAGAAGGAGAGGAAAGAAAACCCGCAAGACTGGACTTAGTTTTTTCCCCTTGATTTGTGCAGATATTGAGGGCATCACATATGAAAGAAACCCCTTTGGGGCCAGTGCCTGTGGGTTTTTAGCTTCGAATACACAGTAAGCTACAAGTGAGGGGGAAACAAGGGAAGGGCCCGGGCAAATGAAACCAAAATAAAAAAAAGGGGGCTACACAAATTTAGGGAAATACCTGAACGGGGGTTTAGGGTTTACAGAGAAATGGCAGGGAAGCCCGTTAATGAGAGATGGAATTTTGTAGCAAAAAAAATGCAAGGAGGTGAGGATTTGGGTTTTTTCCCCAAGGGGAACAGGATTAATGAAAAAGCCCCCGGATGACCCCCCGGTTTTAAACCCCAAATTTCAGGGAGGCAAAAACCAAGTGTCAGGAAAAGGAAGAAATAAAAGAAGGCAAAGGGCCCCCGGAAAAATAAAGGGAACAGTCGTAGACCAAAACAATATGCACAATAAGAAGGGAGGCCCAAAAACCAAAATGAAAATGACATAGCCCCCGAAAGCCCCAAAACGAAACCCGAAACTGTTGTACAGCCACATCAGGGGGAAACAACAGTCAAGCCAGGTAATCAGGCTAAGGAAGAAGGAGGAGAGACAACAAGAAATGACCGTGAAGTATGTGAAGAACTCAACAAGAGATTCAAAGAAGTGTTCACAGAGGAACAGAAGGGACTCCAGAAAGACGGAGAGGTGGGGCACACCACCAAGTGCTGGACACAGTGCACACAACCGAGGAAGAAGTGAAGAGGCTTCTGAGTGAGCTAGATACCTCAAAGGCAATGGGGCCAGATAACATCTCCCTATGGGTATTGAGAGAGGGAGCAGAGGCGCTATGTGTACCCCTAACAACAATATTCAATACATCATCGAAACAGGGAGATTGCCTGAGGCATGGAAGACAGCAAATGTAGTCCCAATCTTTAAAAAAGGAGACAGATAGAAGCATTAAACTACAGACCAGTGTCACTGACATGTATGTATGCAAAATCATGGAGAAGATTATCAGGAGAAGAGTGGTGGAACACCTAGAAAGGAATGATCTCATCAACAGCAGCCAACATGGTTTCAGGGACGGGAAATCCTGTGTCACAAACCTACTGGAGTTCTATGACATGGTGACAGCAGTAAGACAAGAGAGAGAGGGGTGGGTGGATTGCATTTTCTTGGACTGCAAGAAGGCGTTTGACACAGTTCCACACAAGAGATTGGTGCAAAAACTGGAGGACCAAGCAGGGATAACGGGAAGGCACTACAATGGATCAGGGAATACTTGTCAGGAAGACAGCAGCGAGTCATGGTACGTGGCGAGGTGTCAGAGTGGGCACCTGTGACCAGCGGGGTCCCGCAGGGGTCAGTCCTAGGACCAGTGCTGTTTCTGGTATTTGTGAACGACATGACGGAAGGAATAGACTCTGAGGTGTCCCTGTTTGCAGATGACTGAAGTTGATGAGAAGAATACACTCGATCGAAGACCAGGCAGAACTACAAAGGGATCTGGACAGGCTGCAGACCTGGTCCAGCAATTGGCTCCTGGAGTTTCAATCCCACCAAGTGCAAAGTCATGAAGATTGGGAAGGGCAAAGAAGGCCGCAGACGGAGTACAGTCCTAGGGGGTCAGAGACTACAAACCTCACTCATGGAAAAAGATCTTGGGGTGAGTATAACACCAGGCACATCTCCTGAAGCGCACATCAACCAAAAACTGCTGCAGCATATGGGCGCCTAGCAAACCTCAGAACAGCATTCCGACATCTTAATAAGGAATCATTCAGGACCCTGTACACCGTGTATGTTAGGCCCATATTGGAGTATGCGGCACCAGTCTGGAACCCACACCTAGCCAAGCACGTGAAGAAACTAGAGAAAGTGCAAAGGTTGCAACAAGACTAGTCCCAGAGCTAGAGGTATGTCCTACGAGGAGAGGTTAAGGGAAATCAACCTGACGACACTGGAGGACAGGAGAGATAGGGGGACATGATAACGACATACAAAATACTGAGAGGAATTGACAAGGTGGACAAAGACAGGATGTTCCAGAGATTGGACACAGTAACAAGGGACACAGTTGGAAGCTGAAGACACAGATGAATCACAGGGATGTTAGGAAGTATTTCTTCAGCCACAGAGTAGTCAGTAAGTGGAATCGTTGGGAAGCGATGTAGTGGAGGCAGGATCCATACATAGCTTTAAGCAGAGGTATGATAAAGCTCACGGCTCAGGGAGAGTGACCTAGTAGCGATCAGTGAAAGGCGGGGCCAGGAGCTCGGACTCGACCCCCGCAACCTCAACTAGGTGAGTACAACTAGGTGAGTACACACTCACACATACACACACACACACACATACACACACACACACACATACACACACACATACACCACACACACACACACACACACACACACACACACACACACAAAACACATACACACACACACACCATACATACACACACACACACACACACACACATACATACACACACACACACACACACACACACACACATACACACACGCGCGCACACCGGAGGGACACTGGGAAGACAAAACAGTGGGGTACACCAACAAGGGATATACCAAAGCTCCTGGAGAGCGAAACGTTGCCAAAATAAAAATGTCACATTAGATGCACTTGTGTCCTTTTACTTGACAAGGGATATACCAACAAGTGTTGCATGAATTACACTCAACTGAGGAGGTGAAGAAGCTACTCAGTGACTTTGATACCCTGGGTCCTTAGAGAAGGAGCAGAGATGCTGTGTGTGCCACTAACCACAATCTTCAACACAGCTCTTGAAATTGGGCAAGTAACTGAGGTATGGAAGACAGCAAATGTAGTCTCCATTTTTAAGAAAGGAGACAGAAACGAGGCACTAAACTACAGACCTGTGTCACTGACGTGTATACTATGCAAAGTCATGGAGAAGATTATCAGGAGGAGAGTGGTGGAGCACCTGGAACAGAACAAGATTATAAACGACAGCCAACATGGATTCATGGAAGACAAATCCCGTGTCACAAACCTACTAGAGTTTTATGACAAGGTGAAGTAAGAGATGAGAGGGAGGGATGGGTTGATAGAGTCTTATGACAAGGTAACTGAAGTAAGAGATGAGAGGGAGGGATGGGTTGATAGAGTCTTATGACAAGGTAACTGAAGTAAGAGATGAGAGGGAGGGATGGGTTGATAGAGTCTTATGACAAGGTAACTGAAGTAAGAGATGAGAGGGAGGGATGGGTTGATAGAGTCTTATGACAAGGTAACTGAAGTAAGAGATGGAAGAGGGGTGGGTTGATAGAGTCTTATGACAAGGTAAAATGAAATAAGAGATGAAAAGGGGGGGATGGGTTGATAGAGTCTTATGACAAGGTAACTGAAGTAAGAGATGAGAGGGAGGGATGGGTTGATAGAGTCTTATGACAAGGTAACTGAAGTAAGAGATGAGAGAGAGGGGTGGGTTGATAGAGTCTTATGACAAGGTACTGAAGTAAGAGATGAGAAGAGGGTGGGTTTATAGAGTCTTATGACAAGGTAAAATGAAGTAAGAGATGAGAGAGAGGGTGGGTTGATAGAGTCTTTGACAAGGGAACTGAAATAAGAGAGAGAGGGAGGGATGGGTTGATAGAGTCTTTGACAAGGGAACTGAAGTAAGAGATGAAAAGGGAGGGGTGGGTTGAAAAAGAGTCTTATGACAAGGTAACTGAAGTAAGAGATGAGAGGGAGGGGTGGGTTTATAGAGTCTTATGACAAAGGAAAATGAAGTAAGAGAGAGAGAGAGGGGTGGGTTGATAGAGTCTTATGGAAAAAGGTAACTGAAGTAAGAGATGAGAGGGAGGAGGTTGATAGGTCTTATGACAAGGTAACTGAAGTAAGAGATGAGAGGGAGGGATGGGTTGATAGAGTCTTATGACAAGGTAACTGAAGTAAGAGATGAGAGGGAGGGGTGGGTTGATAGAGTCTTATGACAAGGTAACTGAAGTAAGAGATGAGAGGGAGGATGGGTTATAGAGTCTATGACAAGGTAACTGAAGTAAGAGATGAGAGAGAGGGGCGGGTTGATAGAGTCTTATGACAAGGAACCAGGAGAGGCAGGAGGAGCTTAAAGCTATTAGTGAAATTGAAAGAAATTCAAAATATTTCTTTTCATATGCCAAAAACAAGGCAAACACCACATCTAGTATCGGGCCCTTACTCAGACAGGATGGGACTTACACAGACGACAACAAGGAAATGAGTGAAATATTGAAATCCCAGTACGACTCTGTGTTTAGTGAACCACTAATCGGTCTGAGGATCGACGACCCAAATGATTTCTTCATGAATGAGCCTCAAAACTCCATAATGTATGCCAGATTTCCGAAAATTACCCTAACTCCGATAGATTTCGAAAAGCCATTGACAACATGCCTATGCACTCAGCCCCGGGCCCCAGACTCGTGAACTCTGTTTTCAAAGAACGCAAGAACCCCCCCTCGCGTGCCCTAATACACTATGGGGGAAAGCTTTACATGGTGAGATTCCACAGTCACTTTAAAAAAACGGATATAGCCCCGCCCAAATGGTGTCACTGACAGCAACAGCAATCAGTCACACTGTGTCATTGACAGCAACAACTCAGACCCACTGGTTGTCACTGACCGTAAAAAAAAAAAAAAGAAAAAAAAAAAAAAAAAAAAAAACACATGACACAGTCAACTGGTGTCACGACAGGCAACATCATCAGTCACACTGGTGCAAATGACAGCAACGAGCATAGTCAGACTGGTGTCACTGACAGCAAACTAGCATCAGTCACACTGGATTCAACTGACAGCAACAGCATCAGTCAAACTGGTGTCACTGACAGCAACAGCATCAGTCAGACTGGTGTCACTGACAGCAACAGCATCAGTCACACTGGTGCAACCTGACCAGCAACAGCAATCAGTCACACTGGTGCACTGACAGCAACAGCATCAGTCAGACTGGTGAGCACTGACAGCAAAGCATCATTCAAACTGGTGACACATGACAGCAACAGCATCAGTCAGACTGGTGACCACTGACAGCAACATCAGCATTCAGACTGGTGCACCACTGAACATACCAGCGTACCACTGAGACTACAAGTATATGATGCTACGCAACTGACCTACCAATTAGTGATGCAACCACTGAACCAACAAGTATGTGATGCTACCACTGAGCTACCAAGTATGTGACGCTACCACTGACCTACCAAGTATGTAACGTTACCACGAGCTACCAAGTATGTGCTGCAACCACTGAACCTACCAAGAAATGTTATGTCTACCACTGACCTACCAAGTATGTAACGCTACCATCTGACCATTACCAAAATGTGAAATCTACCACTGAGCTACCAATATGTGATTGCTACCACTGACTACAAGTATGAGACGCTACCACTGAACCAAACCAAGTATGTACCGCTACCACTGAGCTACCAAGTATTATGCTACACTGACCTACCAAGTATTTAACTCTACCACTGATCTACCAAGTATGTGATGCTACCACTGACCTACCAAGTCTGTTATGCTACACTGACCTACCCAGTTATTGTGATGCTACCACTAGACCTACCAAGTATGTAACGCTCCACTGAGCTACCAAGTATTGACCGCTACCACTGACCAACCAAGTATGTAACGCTACCACAGACCTACCAATAGTAACGCAACCACTAGACCTACCAAGTATGTGACGCTACCACTGACCTACCAAGTATGTGATGCTACCACTGACCTAGCAAGTATGTAAACGGCTACCACAGAGCTACCAAGTATGATGCACCACTGACCACCAAGTATGTAACGCTACCACTGAGCTACCAAGAATAGTGACGCTACCCACTGACCTACCAAGTTAATGTGAAGCACCACAGACCTACCAACGTATGTAACGCCTACCACTGAGCTACCAATATGTGATGCTAACCAACTGAGCTACCAAGTAATGTGAAGCTACCTCTGACCTACCAATATGTGATGCTACCACTGACCTACCAAGTATGTGATGCTACCACAGACCTACCAAGTATGTGACCTACCAATGACCTACCAAGTATGTGATGCTACACTACCTACCAAGTATGTGACGCTACCACTGAGCTACCATTATTGAAGCTACCACTTGACCTACCAAGTATGTGACGCCCCACTGACCTAACCAGTATGTGACTCAACCACTGACAACAAAGTATGTAACGCAAATCCACTGAGCTACCAGTATGTGACGCTTCCACTGTACCTACCAAGGTAGGTTAACGCTACCACGAGCTACCAAGTATGTGATCTCACACTGACCTACCAAGTATGTGATTCACCACAGACCTACCAAGTATGTTATGCTACCACTGACCTACCAAGTCTGTGATGCTTACCACTAGACCCTACCAAGTATGTGACGGCTACCACTGACCTACCAAGTATGTGATCTACACTGACCTACCAATTAGTAACGCTACCACAGAGCACCAAGTATGTGATGCTACCACTGAACCTACCAAGTATGTGAGCTACAACTGACGCTAACCAAGTATGTGACGCTACCACTGAGCTTACCAAGTAATTGAGAAGCTACACTGACCTAACAAGTAATGTGATGCAAGGATCACAACAGTGCCCACGAACGCACTGCCAAGAAAAAGATAGGATGGATAATGAGAACTTTCAAAACGAGAAGATGCCAAGCCCATGATGACCTTTTACTCAAATCACTAGTTATCCTCAGGCAGGAATACTGCTGTACAATTAACAAATCCAATACAAAGCAGGTGAAATCGCAATTCTAAGAGTGTACATAGATCCTTTACTGCACGTATAAGTTCTGTCCACACCTTAACTACTGGAACGCTGAAGGCACTTGACTTGTACTCGTTGGAGAATCAGCAGGAGGGAGAGATATATTCATTAATCAACACTTGAAATCTTGGAAGTAATGGTCCCACATCGCACACTGAAATCCACATCCCTACGAAAAGTAAAAGAACTGGGCAGGCGATGCAAATTCCGCCAATAAAAAGTAGGGCGCATTGGTACACTAAAGAAAACACATAAGTGTCCGGGGCCCAAAACTGTTCAACAGCCGTCCCATCAAGCATTAGGGGATTGCCAATAAACCCCCTGGCAGCCTTCAAGATAGAGCTGGACCAAATAACCCTAAAGTTCAGTGCCGGATCAGCCGGGCTGTGGCTCGTACGTCGACTGCGTGCGGCCACAGTAACAGCCTAGTTGATCAGGCCCTGATCCAACGGGAGCCTGGTCCGTGGACCGGGCCGCGGGGTCTGTTTGGATCCCCGGTAACTGAAGTAAGTAGATGAGATGGAGGGGGCGGTGTGATAGCTACACAGTTTTCTTTACAGTGTGACAAAGACAGAGTGATTTCTCCAGAATGGTTTGTAATATACCCACTGGGATAAAAGACCAGGAGTATACCTGGAGAGGGTTTCGGGGGTCAAGCCCCCTAGGTTCGGTCTGATAACCAGGCCTCATGTAGATCAGGGTCTGAATCAACAGGCCGTTCATGCTGGCCCACGCAAACTGACTTACGAACCACAGCCCGGATGGTCAGTACAGACTTTTGTGCCTGTCCCCGCCTTCTTAATGACACCAAGTAATCCCCCTTATGTAAGCTGGGAGGCAGTTAAACATTCTTGGGTCCTCTGACACTATTGTGTTGTCTCTCATTGTACTCGTGTTCGCGCCCCAGGCTTTTCATCGGGGGCATGTTTGCATCTCCTGCCGAGTCTTTTTGCTTTCATAGGATGATTTTCGTTGCACAGGTTTGGTAACCAATCCGCTCAGGACCCTTCCAAGTGTATATTATTCAGTATCATCCTCGCCTGCGTCCAGGGAATACAGTATCAATGACCTACAACCGTTCCCAGTAATTTATGTGCCTTAGATTCGGTACTAATAGTGCGCCGAGAAAAGTTCTTTTTTTGTACACTCACCAGTCAGCAATGTCGCCAGCCTTGAAAGGGCCGTAATGTACAGCAGTATTTCCAGCCTAGATACCAATCGATTTGAAGAGAACATCAAGGGCTTGGATCCTATTTTTGAAGGGTTTCTCATTATACATCCAAATCATTTTCCTAGCAGATGAGGTAGATCTCATTGTTGTCGTCTTTGAAGGCGAAATCCTCTGACTTTATCACTCCCAGTCCTTCACAATACTTTTCGCTCTAATTGTATGGTTAGGAATTTGACGTAATACCCTCATACATGTTTTAATTCCTCAAGTTTTCCCATATCTGAGTAGTTGAAATTTGTCCTCCGTTGAACTTCATATTGTTTTGAGAGGCCCATGTTGAAGATTAGGTTAACGTCCCTTGGAGTCTGGCAGTGTCCATCGATGGTGGTCAACTGCCATGGTGACCAGGTGTTCATCCACTAAAAGGAAGACCGGAGCTATTGGCTTACATTCTCTGTCTTATGTCAGAATGAGATGAGGAATAGAATGAGAGCGAACCACTGTTGCCTTGTGGATAACAGAGCTTATTTACCATGGCGCCTCAGACTTACTCTGTTACTATTATATCGTTGTGTTTCTATTTGTCAGGAAGTTATAGATCCATCTACCAACTTTTCCTGTTATTCCTTAACCCGCATTTTGTTGGCGCTATTACACCATGGTCCAACCACTTTCGAAGGCTCTTTGCAAAGTCTGTTATACTAACATCTGGTTTTTGTGTTATCCTCTGCAGCCATCCAGGACCTTGTCATAGTGTCCAGTAGCCTGGGACAGGCAGGAGCGAGCGACCTGCCTAAACCCGTGTTTCCCTGTTTGTGTAACTGATGGTATCTAGGTTGTTGGCGATCTTGCTTCTTAGAACCCTTTCAAAGATTTTTATAATATGGGATATTAGTGCTATCAGTCTGTAGTTCTTTGCAATTGCTTTACTGCCACCATTGTGGAGTGGGGCTATGTCTGTTGTTTTTAGTGTGTGTGAGATGACCTGTGTCCATGCTCCCTCTACAACTGCCAAAGATACCTGTAACCCAGGCCGGATACGCGGACTAGGTTATACTGGTACCCCATCTGATATATCTAACAATCTAATGAATATACTTGAAATTTAGAAAAGATATAAGGAAGTACTGGTTTGATGACAGTCATAGATGAGTGGATCAAACTTGCAGGTAGCGTCGTTGTAGCCACAACTTTAGGTGGCTTTAAATATAGGTTGGATGGCGTACAATCTGTCAATAACTTTCTTATCAGTCGAACAAAACGGAACATTTGTATACATACAAAAACGTGGACGTTGAGATTACGTATCTTGCTTGTGACGTCTTATTTTAACTGCCGAAAGGGTGGGGGGGGTGGGGACTACATTAATCCAAAATTGTGGCAGGGTTGAAGACCCCAAGGAAACGAACACCGAAACCTTGTATGGCCATCAACTACCATGAGTTTTATCTCCCCCGCCACCACCATGTACAGTCAAGGTAGACGTACCACCAACAACCAGAAGTTGATCTCCGCCGTCCCCAGGTATGACAACCACCACTACCAGAGTTTATCTCCCCGTCACCAGGGTAAGACGTACCACCACTACCAGAGTTATCTCCCCCCGCACCAGGTAGACGTACCACCACTACCAGAGTTATCTCCCCGTCACCACCATGTGCAGCAAGGTAGACGTACCACCACTACCAGAGTTATCTCCCCGCCACCACCATGTACAGCAAGGTAGACGTACCACCACTACCAGAGTTATCTCCCCGTCACCAGTTAGCGTACCACCACTACCAGAGTTATCTCCCCGTCACCACCATGTACAGCAAGGTAGACGTACCACCACTACCAGAGTTATCTCCCCGTCACCAGTTAGCGTACCACCACTACCAGAGTTATCTCCCCGTCACCACCATGTACAGCAAGGTAGACGTACCACCACTACCAGAGTTATCTCCCAGTCACCACCATGTACAGCAAGGTAGACGTACCACCACACCCCATAGTTAACTCCCGTCACCACCATGGACAGCAAGGTAGACGTACCACCACATACCAGAGTTTTATCTCCCCGTCACCATAAGGCGTTACCACCACTACCAGAGTTTATCTCCCCGCCCACCACCGATGTACAGCAAGGTAGACGTACCACCACTACCAGAGTTATCTCCCCGTCACCAGTTAGCGTACCACCACTACCAGAGTTATCTCCCCGCCACCACCATGTACAGCAAGGTAGACGTACCACCACTACCAGAGTTATCTCCCCGTCACCAGTTAAGTCGTACCACCACTACCAGAGTTCTCTCCCCGGACACCACCAATGTCCAGCAAGGGTAGACGTACGCACCACTACCAAGTGTTATCTCCCAGTCAAAGCCACCGATTTATGGGGGCTCCGCGTGTATATAACAGCGAGAGGGTAGCTGTGGGTGGCGGGCGCTGCAGTCTGTCCGCTGGGGGGGGGGCGAATGTCTCATCTTTAGCCTGCAGTGGTGTCACGACTACCACAGTAACGCTGGGGCACAAACATAAGTGCACAAGAGTGTATATATGCAGCGCTGTGCCATGGTGGCATTCGTAGAGATCTATTCTCCGCTAATAAGTCATCTACCTCTCCGCCGCGGAGTCTCCGCACATGGGGGCTGTGACAGGAGGGAGTATTACTCTGGTCAATGGGGAGGTGGTTCAACCTGTCGACGGGGTGGGGGGAGCCGACAGATGATCTACGGTCTTCAGAAGTAGTACAAGTACGGTGGGTGGAGGCTGGGGATGATAAGCTCAGGTTAACCTGGCTGCGTAGTCTGTCTGCGAATTGTCATACTGTGGCGGCACGTATCGAGGGGGCCCGGTGGGGCCTGTGCGGTACATGTGTGTGAGCTGGTGAGGATAACCGGCCGTGCTAGAACTCAGGGAGTAGAGTAAGGGCCTATGCTACCTTAAGCGGTATACATAACACTGTGCATGGCGGCAGAGAAGGGGTAGTATCGAAGGCAATTCTGACTACGTTTGTAATTTAGTCGAGGGGGGGGTACGCAAATTCTGGCGTGACACGAGGAGGGTAGTAATTACGATTGTCATGGTAGTGCTAGGAGTCATCTGCCGTGCCATATACCCATTACTACTCATGGCACGCTAGCTGATAGTCATGGAGTACTGAAACGAGGCGTATGTCACGTCTATGGGTGGCAGGCATAATGGAAGATGTGGGGGGGGGTGTGGTTGGGGGGCCTAGCGGGGTACATAGGGACAGACGTCTGAATGCATAGAGAGATCTAAAGTGACTCACGGCACAATAACGTAGGCGAGACGAACGGTGGGATGGTAAAGATTGATAGATCGAATATCTCATTGAGGTATGTGGCGGTGGGTACGTCTTCAGCGACGACCGGATCATATAGTCACAGATCACTATTTGATAGAGGATACGGCGAGGAGATAAGAGATCAGGACTAGTAGTGCGGAGTGTACGATACGAACGTGTTGTATCATGGGCAACAGGTGCATGATACTCGTTCGCACGTCACGAAGTGGTGGGTACGTCACGTCATACCTCAATGTGCTTGTATCTATTGGTTTGGTGACGGGGAGTACAACCTCTGTCTAGCAAGGGGGCTGATACAATGCGTGAGTCTACATTTCTACCGAGGACATCTTATAGTTCTGCGTGTGGTTGACGCATGAGCGGGGGAAGCGAAAATAAATATCAGAGTTGTGGACGAGCGTGGGTGCACTAGCGAACGGACGTCTAGTTCTAACTCGCTGAGTAGTGGGTGCGATAAAGACCGGACATCCTTATACTGTACATGAGCAGTAGATTAGGAGTATCACAAGGATCATTCACTCTGCATAGAGTGAGTCAAGGTTAGCGTCTATATATATGGTGACTAGAGTGAGTTCTAACACATCTCGGCTTATTATTGGCTGGATTATCTCCATGGCATGGCAATTGTGTTGATAGGCACAGTCTAAGGTGTCAGTATTGAGTCATGGGGCGGCTCCGGACTATAACAACTGCGACATGAATCTACTACACGAGCTAGCGACTAGAGAGGATATTCCTAGGAGGATGGGCGGGGGGGGAGTGTGGAGGGGGGGGGGGCGAGACGTGGGGTGTGTAGGGAGTGTAAGTCGTCAATCAACCGGCTGCACGGTGGTGCTATATACTGTGCCGAGTTTAAGTTTGACGGGGAGATCAGTGTAGAAAGTAAAGTATGTATTTCTTGCATGGTAGATATGTGTGTGTGGCGATGGAAGATGTGAGAGCGGGGGAAATGTCGGTGCTTGGCTAGTTGGTTTTAGGTTGTGTGGGGGGGGGGGGGGGGGGGGGGTGTCACTTGAGTGATCGAGGGTAGGGGGGGGGGGGTGGAGGAGTGCCGATTTTGAGCCGTTACATAGCAGGTTTATTTTGTGGGATTGGGGGGTGTAGTGTCTACACGGGGTGAGAGTGGTGACTATAGGGGGAGAGGGAGGGAGGAGGGATATCCGGGAGTGGGGGATAGGGAGGAGGGAGTAGGGCCGGGGGGCAGGGGCAACAGTACGGGATTAGAGAAAAGTGGAGGGTGGATACCACAAAAAGACGTTGGCGGGTGGGGCTGAGAGGGCATGGTAGTAGAAAGCGACGGGCGATGAGGGCGTATGTGAGTGTAGCTATGCATGGTATATCCACCCGGCGGGGGGCGGCGGGGGGCAAACTGAAGTGTATGTCATATGTATATGGGGAGGGGCAGGCGCGTTAGGAGTGTATTCTTGTCATGTATATAAGGGGGGGGGGGGGGGGGGTATCAATGTGTATTCTATCGAGGTGGGTGTGGCGGGTAGGGGGAAGGGCACCGGGGGGGTAGTAATGGTATGAAAGGTCCTGATGGTGGTGAGGGATGTGTGTTCATGGTAGTTGGTGCAGAGTAAGGTGAGGTGTAGATGGTTTGAGAGATCATTGAACATAGGCTGGATGTTATATGCTAGCGTAGAGGGGTATAAGTAAAGTGGACACAGGGCTGCTAATAGTTGAAGACAATGTGACCATGCTGTTAACACCACCGCTCAATAGTTGACAGGTAAAACCTGCTGTTAACACACCTCTCAGTAGTTGACAGTGACCTGCTGTTACACCACCTCTCAGTAGTAGTGAGCTATGGATGAACCTGTCTGTTCATATGGTGTGGGAGGGGGGGGGGTGGGTGTGGGTGATAAACACTAGGGGTTGGGTGGGTTTAACACAAATAGACATGGGGTGAAGATTGTATATTGTACATAGAGGGCCAGCGCTGAAACATAGTCAAGATATGGGAGGCGTGCATGGAAGAGGGAAAGATGGGATAGATTATAGAGAATAAATGATTGGTTGTAAGTAATGTTTGAGGGTGCATGCTGTTAACACATCTTCTCTCAAGTAGATTGACAGGTGACCATCCTGTTAAACATACACACCTCTCAATAGTTGGACAGGTGACCTGCTGTTAACACCACCTCACATCATCTCTGGCGGGTGGGGGGAGGTCGGGGCAGAGGTGACCTGCTGTAACACCACCTCTCAGAATTGACAGGTGACCTCGTTAACACCACCTCTCAGAGTTGACAGTGACCTGCTGTTTACACCACCCTCAGTAGTTGACAGGTTGACCTGCTGTTAAACACCACCTCACAATAGATGTTCAGGTGAACCCGCTGATAAACAACCACCACTCAATAGTTGACATGTGACCTGCTTTAAGAACACCACCTCTCCGTAGTTGACAGGTGACCTCCTTTAAACACCACCAGCTCAAGGTTGACGGTGACCTGCTGTTAACACCACCTCACAATAGTTGACAGGTGACCTGCTGTTAACACCACCTCTCAGTAGTTGACAGGTGACCTGCTGTTAACACCACCTCTCCGTAGTTGACCGTGACCTGCAGTTTACACCACCTCTCAGTAGTTTTGACAGGTGCCCTGCTGTAACACCACCTCTCAGTAGTTGACAGGTGACCTGCTTTAACCAACCTCTCAATAGTTGAAGGTGACCTGCTGTTAACACCACCTCTCAGAAGTTGACAGGTGACCTGCTGTTAACACCACCTCTGAGTAGTTGACAGGTGACCTGCTGTTTACACCACCTCTCAGTAGTTGACAGGTGACCTGCTGTTAACACCACCTTTCAGTAGTTGACAGGTGACCTGCTGTTAACACCACCTCTCAATAGTTGACAGGTGACCTGTTGTTTAACACCACCCTCAGAATTGACAGGTTAACCTGCGTTAACCAACACCTCTCAGGTTGACAGGTGACCTGCTGTTTTTACACCACCTCTCAGTAGTTGACAGAGACCTGCTTGTTAACACCACACTCAGTAGCTGACAGGTGGACCTGCTGTTTAACACAACCTATCGTAGTTTGACAGTGACCTGCTGTTAACACCACCTCTGAGTATTTGACAGGTGACCTGCGTTAACCCACCTCCTCGTAGCTGACAGTGACCTACTGTTAAACACACCTCTATGTTGAAAGGTACACTGCTGTTTAACACCACCTCTCAGTAGTTGACAGGTGACCTGCTGTTAACACCACCTCTCAGTAGTTGACAGGTGACCTGCTGTTAACACCACCTCTCAGTAGTTGACAGGTGACCTGCTGTTAACACCACCTCTGAGTAGTTGACAGGTGACCTGCTGTTAACACCACCTCTCAGTAGTTGACAGGTGACCTGCTGTTAACACCACCTCTGGAGTATTATGACCTGTGACCTCCGTTAACACCACCTCTGAGTAATGACCAGGTGACCTGCTGTTAACACCACCTCTGAGTAGTTGACAGGTGAGAACTGCTTTAACACCACTCTGAGATATTGACAGGTGACCTGCTGTTAACACCACCTTCTCCAGTATATGACAGGTGACCTCTGATAACACCACCACTAAGTAGTTTACAGTTGACCTGCTGTTAACACAGAAGACCACCTCTCAGTAGTTGACAGGTGACCTGCTGATAACACCCCCTCTCTAGTGACAGGTGACACTGTTAACACCACCTCCAATAGTTTTGACAGGGAACCTGCCGTTACACACCACCTCTCAGTATTTGACAGGTACCTGCTTTCAAACACCACCTCTCAGTAGTTGACAGGTGACCAGCTGTTACACCACCTCTTAGAAGACGTTTAACCTGTTGTAACACCACCCTCTCAGTAGTTGACAGGTGACCTGCTGTTAACACCACCTCTCAGTAGTTGACAGGTGACCTGCTGTTAACACCACCTTTCAGTAGTTGACAGGTGACCCGCTGTTAACACCACCTCTCAGTAGTTAACAGGTGACCTGCTGTCAACACCTCTCAGCAGTTGACAGGTGACCTGCTGTTAACACCACCTCTCAGTACTTGACAGGTGACCTGCTGTCAACACCTCTCAGTAGTTGACAGGTGACCTGCTGTCAAAACCTCAGTAGTTGACAGGTGACCTGCTGTCAACACCTCTCAGTAGTTGACAGGTGACCTGCTGTTAACACCACCTCTCAGTAGTTGACAGGTGACCTGCTGTCAACACCTCTCAGTAGTTGACAGGTGACCTGCTGTCAACACCTCTTAGTAGTTGACAGGTGACCTGCTGTCAACACCTCTCAGTAGTTGACAGGTGACCTGCTGTCAACACCTCTCAGTAGTCGACAGGTGACCTGTTTTCAACACCTCTCAGTTGTTGACAGGTGACCTGTTGTCACCACCTCTCAGTAGTTGACAGGATTTGAACCTGTAATTCCAACACCTCTCATATTGACAGGTGACCTGTTGTCAACACCTCTCAGTAGTTGACAGGTGACCTGTTGTCAACACCTCTCAGTAGTTGACAGGTGACCTGCTGTCAACACCTCTCAGTAGTTGACAGGTGACCCGCTGTCAACACCTCTCAGTAGTTGACAGGTGACCTGCTGTCAACACCTCTCAGTAGTTGACAGGTGACCTGTTGTTTCAACACCTCTCAGTAGTTGACAGGTGACCTGTTGACAACACCTCTCAGCAGTTTTGACAGGTGACCTGGCTGTCAACACCTCTCAGTAGTTGACAGGTGACCTGCTGTCAACACCTCTCAGTAGTTGACAGGTGACCTGCTGTCAACACCTCTCAGTAGTTGACAGGTGACCTGTTGTCAACACCTCTCAGTAGTTGACAGGTGACCTGTTGTCAACACCTCTCAGCAGTTGACAGGTGACCTGCTGTCAACACCTCTCAGCAGTTGACAGGTGACCTGCTGTCAACACCTCTCAGTAGTTGACAGGTGACCTGCTGTCAACACCTCATTCAGTATTGACAGGTGATCCCGTTTGTAAACACCCTCTCAGCTTTGACTCAGGTACTTGCTGTCAACACCTCTCCAGCAGTTGACAGGGTGACCTGCTGTCAACACCTCTCAGCAGTTGACAGGTGACCTGCTGCAACACCACTCTTTAGTATTGACAGGTGACCTGCTGTCCAACACCTCTCATAGTTTGACAGGTGACTATCTGTCAACACCTCTCAGCAGTTGACAGGTGACCTGCTGTCAACACCTCTCAATAGTTTGACAGCGACCTGCTGTCAACACCTCTCAGCAGATGAACAGGTGACCGCTGTCAACACCCACCAGTAGTACAGGTGACCTGCTGTCAACACCTCTCAGCAGTTGACAGGTGACCTGCTGTCAAGACCTCTCAGCAGTTGACAGGTGACCTGCTGTCAACACCTCTCAGCAGTTGACAGGTGACCTGATGTCAACACCTCTCACAGTGACAGTGACTCTGCTGTCAACACCTCTCAGACAGTTGACAGGTGACCTGCTGTCAACACCTCTCAGCAGTTGACAGGTGACCTGCTGTCAACACCTCTCAGTAGTTGACAGGTGACCTGCCGTTAACACCACCTCTCAGTAGTTGACAGGTGACCTGCTGTTAACACAACCTCTCAGTAGTTGACAGGTGACCTGCTGTTAACACCACCTCTTACTAGACAGGTGACCTGTTGTTAACACCACCTCTCAGTAGTTGACAGGTGACCTGCTGTTAACACCACCTCTCAGTAGTTGGCAGGTGACCTGCTGTTAACACCACCTTTCAGTAGTTGACAGGTGACCTGCTGTTAAAACACCACCCTCAGCAGTTTGACAGGTGACCTTCTGATTTAACACACCTCCTCAGTAGTTGACAGGTGAGACCTGCATTTAACACCACCACTCAGGATTGACAGGTATGACGCTGCTGTTACCACCACCTCTCAGTATTGACATGGTGACCAGCTGTTAACACCACCTCTTCAGTAGTTGACAGGTGCACCTGCTGTCAACACCTCCACAGATGACCGGTACCTGCTGTCAACACCTCTCAGTAAGTTGACAGGTTGACCTCTTTCAACACCCTCAGTATTGACAGGGTGACCTGCTGTCAACACCTCTCAGCAGTTGACAGGTTGACCTCTGTCAACACCTCTCCAGTATTGACAGTGACCTTCTGTCCCACCTCTTAGCAGTTGACAGGTGACACTGCTGTCAACACCTCTCAGCAGGTTGTCAGGTGACCTGCTGTCAACACCTCTCAGCAGTTTGATAGGTGATCCTGGTGACAACACCTCTCATCAGTTGACAGGTACCTGTTGTCAACACAGTCTCAGGCATTGACAGGTGACCTGGTGTCAACACCTCTCAAGCAGTTGACCAGGTGACATGGTTCCAACACCTCTCAGCAGTTGACAGTGACACTGCTGTCAACACCCTCTCAGCAGTTGACATGTGTGAACCTGCCGTAACACCACCTCTCAGTAGTTGACAGGTTACCTCCATTTTAACCAGACCTCTCAGTAAGTTGACAGTGACACTGCTGTTAACACCACCTCTTGTAGACAGGTGACCATTTGTTAACAAACCACCTCTCAGTATTGACAGGTGACCTGCTGTAACACCACCTCTCAGGTAGCTGACATGTGACCAGCTGACACCGATGCACGCTGGTGTCACTGACAGCAAAGCACCATCTTCACTCTGGAGTTACGGAAAGCAACAGCCAAACTAGTCAGGCTGGAGTTACTGGGAACAGCAACAGCACCAGTCACGCTGGTGTTACTGACAGCAACAGCACCAGTCACGCTGGTGTTACTGACAGCAACAGCATCATTCAGACTGGTGTCACTGACAGCAACAGCATCAGTCACGCTGGTGTCACTGACAGCAACAGCATCATTCAGACTGGTGTCACTGACAGCAACAGCATCATTCAGACTGGTGTCACTGACAGCAACACATCAGTCATCGCTGGTGTCACGACAGCAAACAGCACCAGCACACTCTGTGGTTACTGCAGCAACCGCATCAGTCACGCTGGTGTCACTGACAGCAACAGCATCATTCAGACTGGTGTCACTGACAGCAACAGCATCATTCAGACTGGTGCAACTGACAGCAACAGCATCAGTCAGACTGGTGTCACTGACAGCAACAGCATCAGTCACACTGGTGCAACTGACAGCAACAGCATCAGTCAGACTGGTGTCACTGACAGCAACAGCATCAGTCACGCTGGTGTCACTGACAGCAACAGCACCAGTTACACTCTGGTGTTACTGGCAGCAACAGCATCAGTCACACTGGTGCAACTGACAGCAACAGCATCAGTCAGACTGGTGTCACTGACAGCAACAGCACCAGTCACGCTGGTGTTACTGACAGCAACAGCATCAGTCCAGACTGGTGATAACTGACACCCACCCGGGGGGGGTGGGGGGGGGGGGGGGGGGGGGGGGGGGGGGGGGGGGGGGGGATGTGGGCCCCGCAACAGCATCAGTCACACTGGTGCAACTGACAGCAACAGCATCAGTCAAACTGGTGTCACTGACAGCAACAGCATCAGTCAAACTGGTGTCACTGACAGCAACAGCATCAGTCAGACTGGTGTCACTGACAGCAACAGCATCAAACTGATGTCACTGACAGCAACAGCATCAGTCAGACTTGTGTCACTGACAGCAACAGCATCAGTCAAACTGATGTCACTGACAGCAACAGCATCAGTCAACTGGATGTCACTGTCCCCTCCCCCCAGCACCAGCCTCAAACTGGTGCACAGACAGCAACCGCATCATCAGACTTGTGTCCCTGACAGCAACAGACACAGTCAAAATGATGTCACTGACAGCAACAGCATCAGTCAAACTGGATGTCACTGACAGCAACAGCATCAGTCAAACTGGTGTCACTGACAGCAACAGCATCAGTCAAACTGATGTCACTGACAGCAACAACATCAGTCAGACTGGTGTCACTGACAGCAACAGCATCAAACTGATGTCCACGACAGCAACAGCATCAGTCATACCATGTGTCACTGAAAGCACAGCTCAGTCAGACTTGTGTCACTGACAGCAACAGCATCAAACTGATGTCACTGACAGCAACAACATCAGTCAAACTGATGTCACTGACAGCAACAGCATCAAACTGATGTCACTGACAGCAACAGCATCAGTCAGACTTGTGTCACTGACAGCAACAGCATCAGTGAAACTGGTGTCACTGACAGCAACAGCATCAGTCAAACTGGTGTCACTGACAGCAACAGCATCAGTCAAACTGGTGTCACTGACAGCAACAGCATCAGTCAAACTGGTGTCACTGACAGCAACAGCATCAGTCAGACTGGTGTCACTGACAGCAACAGCATCAGTCAAACTGATGTCACTGACAGCAACAACATCAAACTGATGTCACTGACAGCAACAGCATCAGTCAGACTTGTGTCACTGACAACAACAGCATCAGTCAAACTGATGTCACTGACAGCAACAGCATCAGTCACGCTGGTGTTATTGACAGCAACATCAAGCATTCAAACTGGTGACCACTGACAGCATAAGAAAAAAAAAACATCAATCAGTCCACACAGGTGTCACTGACAGCAACAGCATCAGTCAAACTGGTGTCACTGACAGCAACAGCATCAGACTGGTGTCACTGACAGCAACAGCATCAGTCAAACTGGTGTCACTGACAGCAACATGCATCAGACAAACTGTTGCACTGACAAAACAGCATCAGTCAAACTGATGTCACATGACACACCAGCATCAGTCAACTGATGTCACTGACAGAACAGCAACAGTTCAAACAGTGTCACTGACATCAACACATCATCAAACTTGATGTTCATCTGACAGCAACAGCATCAAAACGGCTGTCACTGACAGCAACAGCATCAAACGATGTCACTGACAGCACAGCATCAAACTGAAGTCACTGACAGCAACACATCAGTCAGACTTGTGTCAACAGACATCACCAGCATCGTGAAACTGTGTCACTGACAGCAAACAGCATCAGTCAAACTGGTGTCACGACAGCAACAGCATCCAGTCAAGAACTGTGGTGTCACTGACAGCAACAGCATCAGTCAGACGGTGTCACTGACAGCAACAAGCATCAAGTCAAACTGATGACTCTGACAGCAACAACATCAACCTGATGTCACTGACAGCAACAGCATCAGTCAGACTTGCGTGTCCCTGACAGCAACACATCATTCAAACTGATGTCAATGAACAGTCAACAGCATTCAGTCAAACTTGGTGTCAATGACAGCAACAGCAGCAGTCCACGCTGTTGATACTGACAGCAACAGCAATCAAACTGGTGTCACTGACAGGCACAGCCACAGTCACACTGGTGTCACTGACAGCAACACAACAGTCAAAACTGTTGTCACTGACATGCAACAGCCTCAGTCAGTACGGTGTCACTGACAGCAAAGCATCAACACACGTGGAGCAACTGAGACAGCAACAGCATCAGTCAGACTGGTGTCCACTGACAGCAAAGCATGCGTCAAACGGGTGTCACTGACGCAACAAACATCAGTCAAACTGGTGTCACTGACAGCGACAGCATCATTCAAACAGGGCGTCACTGACAGCAACAGCATCAGTCCAAACTGGTGTCACTGACAGCAACAGCAATCAGTCACACTGTGTCATTGACAGCAACAACTCAGACCCACTGGTTGTCACTGACCGTAAAAAAAAAAAAAAGAAAAAAAAAAAAAAAAAAAAAAACACATGACACAGTCAACTGGTGTCACGACAGGCAACATCATCAGTCACACTGGTGCAAATGACAGCAACGAGCATAGTCAGACTGGTGTCACTGACAGCAAACTAGCATCAGTCACACTGGATTCAACTGACAGCAACAGCATCAGTCAAACTGGTGTCACTGACAGCAACAGCATCAGTCAGACTGGTGTCACTGACAGCAACAGCATCAGTCACACTGGTGCAAGCTGACCAGCAACAGCAATCAGTCACACTGGTGCACTGACAGCAACAGCATCAGTCAGACTGGTGAGCACTGACAGCAAAGCATCATTCAAACTGGTGACACATGACAGCAACAGCATCAGTCAGACTGGTGACCACTGACAGCAACATCAGCATTCAGACTGGTGCACCACTGAACATACCAGCGTACCACTGAGACTACAAGTATATGATGCTACGCAACTGACCTACCAATTAGTGATGCAACCACTGAACCAACCAGTATGTGATGCTACCACTGAGCTACCAAGTATGTGACTCTACCACTGCCTACCAAGTATGTAACGTTACCACGAGCTACCAAGTATGTGCTGCAACCACTGAACCTACCAAGAAATGTTATGTCTACCACTGACCTACCAAGTATGTAACGCTACCATCTGACCATTACCAAAATGTGAAATCTACCACTGAGCTACCAATATGTGATTGCTACCACTGACTACAAGTATGAGACGCTACCACTGAACCAAACCAAGTATGTACCGCTACCACTGAGCTACCAAGTATTATGCTACACTGACCTACCAAGTATTTAACTCTACCACTGATCTACCAAGTATGTGATGCTACCACTGACCTACCAAGTCTGTTATGCTACACTGACCTACCCAGTTATTGTGATGCTACCACTAGACCTACCAAGTATGTAACGCTCCACTGAGCTACCAAGTATTGACCGCTACCACTGACCAACCAAGTATGTAACGCTACCACAGACCTACCAATAGTAACGCAACCACTAGACCTACCAAGTATGTGACGCTACCACTGACCTACCAAGTATGTGATGCTACCACTGACCTAGCAAGTATGTAAACGGCTACCACAGAGCTACCAAGTATGATGCACCACTGACCACCAAGTATGTAACGCTACCACTGAGCTACCAAGAATAGTGACGCTACCCACTGACCTACCAAGTTAATGTGAAGCACCACAGACCTACCAACGTATGTAACGCCTACCACTGAGCTACCAATATGTGATGCTAACCAACTGAGCTACCAAGTAATGTGAAGCTACCTCTGACCTACCAATATGTGATGCTACCACTGACCTACCAAGTATGTGATGCTACCACAGACCTACCAAGTATGTGACCTACCAATGACCTACCAAGTATGTGATGCTACACTACCTACCAAGTATGTGACGCTACCACTGAGCTACCATTATTGAAGCTACCACTTGACCTACCAAGTATGTGACGCCCCACTGACCTAACCAGTATGTGACTCAACCACTGACAACAAAGTATGTAACGCAAATCCACTGAGCTACCAGTATGTGACGCTTCCACTGTACCTACCAAGGTAGGTTAACGCTACCACGAGCTACCAAGTATGTGATCTCACACTGACCTACCAAGTATGTGATTCACCACTGACCTACCAAGTATGTGATGCTACCACTGACCTACCAAGTATGTGATGCTACCACTGACCTACCAAGTATGTGACGCTACCACTGACCTACCAAGTATGTGATGCTACCACTGACCTACCAAGTATGTAACGCTACCACTGAGCTACCAAGTATGTGATGCTACCACTGACCTACCAAGTATGTGATGCTACCACTGACCTACCAAGTATGTGACGCTACCACTGAGCTACCAAGTATGTGAAGCTACCACTGACCTAACAAGTATGTGATGCTACCACTGACCTACCAAGTATGTGATGCTACCACTGACCTACCAAGTATGTGACGCTACCACTGACCTACCAAGTATGTGATGCTACCACTGACCTACCAAGTATGTAACGCTACCACTGAGCTACCAAGTATGTGATGCTACCACTGAGCTACCAAGTATGTGATGCTACCACTGACCTACCAAGTATGTGACGCTATCACTGAGCTACCAAGTATGTGATGCTACCACTGAGCTACCAAGTATGTGATGCTACCACTGACCTACCAAGTATGTGATGCTACCACTGACCTACCAAGTATGTGACGCTACCACTGACCTACCAAGTATGTGATGCCACCACTGACCTACCAAGTATGTAACGCTACCACTGAGCTACCAAGTATGTGATGCTACCACTGAGCTACCAAGTATGTGATGCTACCACTGACCTACCAAGTATGTGATGCTACCACTGACCTACCAAGTATGTGACGCTACCACTGAGCTACCAAGTATGTGATGCTACCACTGACCTACCAAGTATGTGATGCTACCACTGACCTACCAAGTATGTGACGCTACCACTGACCTACCAAGTATGTGACGCTACCACTGACCTACCAAGTATGTGATGCTACCACTGAGCTACCAAGTATGCGATGCTACCACTGAGCTACCAAGTATGTGATGCTACCACTGACCTAACAAGCATGTGATGCTACCACTGACCTACCAAGTATGTGACGCTACCACTGACCTACCAAGTATGTGACGCTACCACTGACCTACCAAGTATGTGATGCTACCACTGACCTAACAAGCATGTGATGCTACCACTGACCTACCAAGTATGTGATGCTACCACTGACCTACCAAGTATGTGATGCTACCACTGACCTAACAAGTATGTGATGCTACCACTGACCTACCAAGTATGTGATGCTACCACTGACCTACCAAGTATGTAACGCTATCACTGAGCTACCAAGTATGTGATGCTACCACTGAGCTACCAAGTATGTAACGCTACCACTGAGCTACCAAGTATGTAACGCTACCACTGACCTACCAAGTATGTGATGCTACCACTGAGCTACCAAGTATGTGATGCTACCACTGACCTACCAAGTATGTGACGCTACCACTGACCTACCAAGTATGTGATGCTACCACTGACCTACCAAGTATGTGATGCTACCACTGACCTACCAAGTATGTGACGCAACCACTGACCTACCAAGTATGTGATGCTACCACTGAGCTACCAAGTATGTGATGCTACCACTGACCTACCAAGTATGTGACGCTACCACTGACCTACCAAGTATGTGATGCTACCACTGACCTACCAAGTATGTGACGCTACCACTGACCTACCAAGTATGTGATGCTACCACTGACCTACCAAGTATGTGAGCTACCACAGACCTACCAAGTATGTGACGCTACCACTGACCTACCAAGTATGTGATGCTACCACTGAGCTACCAAGTATGTGACGCTACCACTGACCTACAAAGTATGTGACGCTAACACTGACCTACCAAGTATGTGAAGCTACCACTGACCTACCAAGTATGTGATGCTACCACTGACCTACCAAGTATGTGACGCTACCACTGACCTACCAAGTATGTAATGCTACCACTGAGCTACCAAGTATGTGATGCTACCACTGACCTACCAAGTATGTGACGCTCCCACTGACCTACCAAGTATGTGATGCTACCACTGACCTACCAAGTATGTGATGCTACCACTGACCTACCAAGTATGTGACGCTACCACTGACCTACCAAGTATGTGATGCTACCACTGAGCTACCAAGTATGTGATGCTACCACTGACCTACCAAGTATGTGACGCTACCACTGACCTACCAAGTATGTGGCGCTACCACTGACCTACCAAGTATGTGACGCTACCACTGACCTACCAAGTATGCGATGCTACCACTGAGCTACCAAGTATGTGATGCTACCACTGACCTACCAAGTATGTGACGCTACCACTGACCTACCAAGTATGTGATGCTACCACTGACCTACCAAGTATGTGATGCTACCACTGAGCTACCAAGTATGTGATGCTACCACTGACCTACCAAGTATGTAACGCTACCACTGAGCTACCAAGTATGTGACGCTACCACTGACCTACCAAGTATGTGATGCTACCACTGAGCTACCAAGTATGTGATGCTACCACTGACCTACCAAGTATGTGACGCTACCACTGACCTACCAAGTATGTGGCGCTACCACTGACCTACCAAGTATGTGACGCTACCACTGACCTACCAAGTATGCGATGCTACCACTGAGCTACCAAGTATGTGATGCTACCACTGACCTACCAAGTATGTGACGCTACCACTGACCTACCAAGTATGTGATGCTACCACTGACCTACCAAGTATGTGATGCTACCACTGAGCTACCAAGTATGTGATGCTACCACTGACCTACCAAGTATGTAACGCTACCACTGAGCTACCAAGTATGTGACGCTACCACTGACCTACCAAGTATGTGATGCTACCACTGAGCTACCAAGTATGTGATGCTACCACTGACCTACCAAGTATATGACGCTACCACTGACCTACCAAGTATGTAACGCTACCACTGACCTACCAAGTATATGATGCTACCACTGAGCTACCAAGTATGTGATGCTACCACTGACCTACCAAGTATGTAACGCTACCACTGACCTACCAAGTATATGACGCTACCACTGACCTACCAAGTATGTGACGCTACCACTGACCTACCTCAGATTATCAATATTGTGTCCCAATAGAAATATCTCATCTTTAAGTCTGTTATTACACAGAGTTAGATTAAGATTTTGTAGGCCCCTGGGATACAGGTACTGTGAGGCCCCTGGGATACAGGTACTGTGAGGCCCCTGGGCTAGAGGTACTGTGAGGCCCCTGGGCTACAGGTACTGTGAGGCTCCTGGGCTACAGGTACTGTGAGGCCCCTGGGATACAGTACTGGTGCCCCTGGGATACAGTACTGTGAGGCCCCTGCCAGAGGTACTGTGAGGCCCCTGGATACAGGTACTGTGAGGCCCCTGGGCTACAGGTACTGTGAGGCCCCTGGGATACAGGTACTGTGAGGCCCCTGGGCTACAAGTACTGTGAGGCCCCTGGGATACAGGTACTGTGAGGCCCCTGGGATACAGGTACTGTGAGGCCCCTGGGCTAGAGGTACTGTGAGGCCCCTGGGCTACAGGTACTGTGAGGCTCCTGGGCTATAGGTACTGTGAGGCCCCTGGGCTACAGGTACTGTGAGGCCCCTGGGCTACAGGTACTGTGAGGCCCCTAGTCTACAGGTACTGTGAGGCCCCAGGGCTACAGGTACTGTGAGGCCCCTGGGCTACAGGTACTGTGAGGCCTCTGGGCTACAGGTACTGTGAGGCCCCTGGGCTACAGGTGCTGTGAGGCCCCTGGGCTTCAGGTACTGTGAGGCCCCTGGGCTACAGGTACTGTGAGGCCCCTGAGCTGCAGGTACTGTGAGGCCCCTGGGCTGCAGGTACTGTGAGACCCCTGGGCTACAGGTACTGTGAGGCCCCTGGGCTACAGGTACTGTGAGGCCCCTGGGCTACAGGTACTGTGAGGCCTCTGGGCTACAGGTACTGTGAGCCCCTGGGCTACAGTGCTGTGAGGCCCCTGGGCTTCAGGTACTGTGAGGCCCCTGGGCTACAGGTACTGTGAGGCCCCTGGGCTGCAGGTACTGTGAGGCCCCTCGGCTGCAGGTACTGTGAGACCCCTGGGCTACAGGTACTGTGAGGCCCCTGGGTTACAGGTACTGTGAGGCCCCTGGGCTACAGGTACTGTGAGGCCTCTGGGCTACAGGTACTGTGAGGCCCCTGGGCTACAGGTACTGTGAGGCCTCTGGGCTACAGGCACTGTGAGGCCTCTGGGCTACAGGTACTGTGAGGGCTCTGGGCTACAGGTACTGTGAGGCCCCTGGGCTACAGGTACTGTGAGGCCTCTGGGCTACAGGTACGGTGAGGCATCTGGACTACAGGTACTGTGAGGCCCCTGGGCTACAGGTACTGTGAGGCCTCTGGGCTACAGGTACTGTGAGGCCCCTGGGCTACAGGTACTGTGAGGCCTCTGGTCTACAGGTACTGTGAGGCCTCTGGGTTACAGGTGCTGTGAGGCCCCTGGACTACAGGTACTGTGGGGCCTCTGGGCTACAGGTACTGTAAGGCCCCTGGGCAACAGATACTTTGAGGCCTCTGGGCTACAGGTAATGTGAGGTCCCTGGGCTGCAGGTACTGTCAGGCCTCTGGGCTACAGGTACTGTGAAGCCCCTGGGCTACAGGTACTGTGAGGCCCCTGGGCTACAGGTAGTGTCAGGCCTCTTGTCTACAGGTACTGTCAGGCCCCTGGGCTACAGGTACTCTGAGGCCCCTGGGATACAGGTACTATGAGGCCCCTAGGCTACAGGTACTGTGAGGCCTCTGGGCTACAGGTACTGTGAGGCCCCTGGGCTACGGGTGCTGTGAGGCCTCTGGGCTACAGGTATTGTGAGACTTCTAGGCTACAGGTACTGTGAGGCCCCTGGGCTACAGGTACTATGAGGCCCCTGGGCTACAGGTGCTGTGAGGTCCCTGGGCTACAGGTAGTGTGAGGCCCCTGGGCTACAGGTACTGTGAGACCTCTGGGCTACAGGTACTGTGAGGCCCCTGGACTACAGGTAATGTGAGGTTTCTGGGCTACAGGTACTGTGAGGCTTCTGGGCTACAGGTACTGAGGCCCCTGGGCTACAGGTACTGTGAGGCCCCTGGACGACAGGTACTGTGAGGCATCTGGGCTACAGGTACTGTGAGGCCCCTGGGCTACAGGTACTGTGAGGCCCCTGGACTACAGGTACTGTGAGGTTTCTGGGCTACAGGTTTCTGTGAGGCTTCTGGGCTACAGGTACTGAGGCCCCTGGGCTACAGGTACTGTGAGGCCCCTGGACTATAGGTACTGTGAGGCACCTGGGCTACAGGTACTGTGAGGCCCCTGGGCTACAGGTACTATGAGGCCCCTGGGATACAGGTACTGTGAGGCCCTTGGGCTGCAGGTACTGTGACTCCTGGGCTACAGGTACTGTGAGGCCCCTGGGCCACAGGTACTGTGAGGCCCCTGGGCTACAGGTACTGTAAGGCTCCTGGGCTACAGGTACTGTGAGGCCCTTGGCCTACAGGTACTTTGAGGCCCCTGGGCTACAGGTACTGTGAGGCTCCTGGGCTACAAGTACTGTGAGGCTCCTGGGCTACAGGTACTGTAAGGCTCCTGGGCTACAGGTACTGTGAGGCCCTTGGCCTACAGGTACTTTGAGGCCCCTGGGCTACATGTACTGTGAGGCTCCTGGGCTACAGGTACTTTGAGGCCCCTGGGCTACAAGTACTGTGAGGCTCCTGGGCTACAGGTACTGTGAGGCTCCTGGGGTACAAGTACTGTGAGACTCCTAGGCTACAAGTACTGTGAGGCTCCTGGGCTACAAGTACTGTGAGGCTCCTGGGCTACAGGTACTGTGACGCTCCTGGGCTACAGGTACTGTGAGGCTCCTGGGCTACAAGTAGTGTGAGGCTCCTGGGCTACAGATACTGTGAGGCTCCTGGGCTACAAGTACTGTGAGGCTCCTGGCCTAAAAGTACTGTGAGGCTCCTGGGCTACAAGTACTGTGAGGCTCCTGGGCTACAAGTACTGTGAGGCTCCTGGGCTACAGATACTGTGAGGCTCCTGGGCTACAAGTACCGTGAGGCCCCTGGGCTACAAGTACTGTGAAGCTCCTGGGCTACAAGTATTGTGAGGCTCCTGGGCTACAGATACTGTGAGGCTCCTGGGCTACAAGTACTGTGAGGCCCCTGGGCTACAAGTACTGTGAGGCTCCTGGGCTACAGATACTGTGAGGCTCCTGGGCTACAAGTACTGTGAGGCTCCTGGGCTACAAGTACTGTGAGGCTCCTGGGCTACAAGTACTGTGAGGCTCCTGGGCTATAAGTACTGTGAGGCTCCTGGGCTACAAGTACTGTGAGGCTCCTGGGCTACAAGTACTGTGAGGCTCCTGGGCTACAGATACTGTGAGGCTCCTGGGCTACAAGTACTGTGAGGCTCCTGGGCTACAGGTACTGTGAGGCTCCTGGGCTACAAGTACTGTGAGGCTCCTGGGCTACAAGTACTGTGAGGCTCCTGGGCTACAGGTACCGTGAATCTCCTGGGCTACAACACCTGGATGCCTTCCAGCTGGCGGATTTCCTTTTATATCTTTATTTCTACCAGTACATGTACAAGGTATACAGACCATAGCTTACATCAGTGACATACTACAATATAGAAAGTCCCTTGTTATGCTGAACATTTCCCGCAAATTACGTCAGTTTTGTCCCAGGATGCGACCCACACCAGTCCACTAACACCCAGGTACCCATTTTAAACTGATGGGTGAACAGGGACAGGGACACCAGGTGTCTTATGGAAACACGTCCCTAATGTTTTCCAGCCGTGCCGGAGGCGATTCGAACCCCGGACCTCAGTGTGTGAGCTGAGTGCGCTAGCGATGGAGCCTGCAGCACCTGGAGGCCCTCCAGCTGGTGGAGGACCCTGGGCTACAGCACCTTCCAGCTGGTGGAGGACCCAGGGCTACAGCACCTTCCAGCTGGTGGAGGACCCTGGGCTACAGTACCTTCCAGCTGGTGGAGGACCCTGGGCTGCAGCACATGGAGGCCCTCCAGCTGGTGGAGGACCCTGGGCTGCACCACCTGTAGGCCCTCCAGCTTGTGGAGGACCCTGGGCTGCAGCAAAGGAGGCCCTCCAGCTGGTGGAGGACCCTGGGCTACAGCACCTTCCATCTGGTGGAGGACCCTGGGATGCAGCACCTAGAGGCGCTCCAGCTGGTAGAGGACCCTGGGCTGCAGCACCTGGAGGCCCTCCAGCTGGTGGAGGACCCTGGGCTGCAACACCTGGAGGCCCTCCAGCTGGTGGAGGACCCTGGACTGCAACACCTGGAGGCCCTCCAGCTGGTGGAGGACCCTGGGCTGCAACACCTGGAGGCCCTCCAGCTGGTGGAGGACCCTGGGCTGCAACACCTGGAGGCCCTCCAGCTGGTGGAGGACCCTGGGCTGCAGCACCTGGAGGCCCTCCAGCTGGTGGAGGACCCTGGACTGCAGCACCTGGAGGCCCTCCAGCTGGTGGAGGACCCTGGGCAACAGCACCTGGAGGCCCACCAGCTGGTGGAGGACCCCGGGCTGCAGCACCTGGAGGCCCTCCAGCTGGTGGAGGACCCTGGACTGCAGCGCCTGGAGGCCCTCCAGCTGGTGGAGGACCCCGGGCTGCAGCACCTGGAGGCCCTCCAGCTGGTGGAGGACCCCGGGCTGCAGCGCCTGGAGGCCCTCCAGCTGTGGAGGACCCCGGACTGCAGCACCTGGAGGCCCTCCAGCTGGTGGAGGACCCCAGGCTGCAGCACCTGGAGGCCCTCCAGCTGGGGGAAAGGACCCCGGACTGCAGCACCTGGAGGCCCTCCAGCTGGTGGAGGACCCCGGGCTGCAGCACCTGGAGGCCTCCAGCTTGTGGAGGACCCCGGGCTGCAGCACCTGGAGGCCCTCCAGCTGGTGGAGGACCCCGGACTGCAGCACCTGGAGGCCCTCCAGCTGGTGGAGGACCCCAGGCTGCAGCACCTGGAGGCCCTCCAGCTGGTGGAGGACCCCGGACTGCAGCACCTGGAGGCCCTCCAGCTGGTGGAGGACCCCGGGCTGCGCACCTGGAGCCCTCCAGCTGGTGGAGGACCCCGGGCTGCAGCACCTGGAGGCCCTCCAGCTGGTGGAAGACCCCGGGCTGCAGCACCTGGAGGCCCTCCAGCTGGTGGAGGACCCCGGGCTGCAGCACCTGGAGGCCCTCCAGCTGGTGGAGGACCCCGGACTGCAGCACCTGGAGGCCCTCCAGCTGGTGGAGGACCCCGGGCTGCAGCACCTGGAGGCCCTCCAGCTGGTGGAGGACCCCAGGCTGCAGCACCTGGAGGCCCTCCAGCTGGTGGAGGACCCCAGGCTGCAGCACCTGGAGGCCCTCCAGCTGGTGGAGGACCCCAGGCTGCAGCACCTGGAGGCCCTCCAGCTGGTGGAGAACCCCGGACTGCAGCACCTGGAGGCCCTCCAGCTGGTGGAGGACCCCGGCTGCAGCACCTGGAGGCCCTCCAGCTGGTGGAGGACCCCAGGCTGCAGCACCTGGAGGCCCTCCAGCTGGTGGAGGACCCCAGGCTGCAGCACCTGGAGGCCCTCCAGCTGGTGGAGGGACCCCGGGCTGCAGCACCTGGAGGCCCTCCAGCTGGTGGAGGACCCCGGGCTGCGCACCTGGAGGCCCTCCAGCTGGTGGAGGACCCCGGGCTGCAGCACCTGGAGGCCCTCCAGCTGGTGGAGGACCCGGGCTGCAGCACCTGGAGGCCCTCCAGCTGGTGGAGGACCCGGGCTGCAGCACCTGGAGGCCCTCCGTGGTGGAGGCCCCCGGGCTGCAGCACCTGGAGGCCCTCCAGCTGGTGGAGGACCCCGGGCTGCAGCACCTGGAGGCCCTCCAGCTGGTGGAGGACCCCGGGCTGCAGCACCTGGAGGCCCTCCAGCTGGTGGGAGGACCCGGGCTGCAGCACCTGGAGGCCCTCCAGCTGGTGGAGGACCCCGGGCTGCAGCACCTGGAGGCCCTCCAGCTGGTGGAGGACCCCGGGCTGCAGCACCTGGAGGCCCTCCAGCTGGTGGAGGACCCCGGGCTGCAGATCATACAGCCCCTGCTTGAACCCAGCCCTAACACTTACACTTAAGGTTTTCTTACAATAGTTTGATATACAGAAAAATGTGAGAATGATCCAACATGTGTGGTTTAAGGGTAGACAATAAAATATATGTATACTTATCTCACTTCCCAGTGTATATACGTATATATATATATAAAATATATATATATATATATATATATATTATATATATATATATATATATATATATTATATATATATATATATATATATATATATATATATTGTATTGTCTACCCTTAAATCTCACACACTTAGGATCATTCTCACATTTTCTATACATCAAAAGCTTGTAAGAAAACCAAAGGAACATGATAACAGAAGACTGTTATTTCTTAACGCAATTTACAGCTAATTTAGAAATGGTTGACATTGTTGACAAAGTATTTTGGGCAGCCTTAAATTTAACCTATAATTCGTTAAAATGAAGAAAAAATATATGGGTCATCTTAATGAGTAAGACTCGTGTCAGGCGACACTTCTTTTTGTCTGATGACATATAAAGCAACAAAAGCTATAAAACCAAACCATGTGAGTTATTTATACTGTGGAACACACGATACTTACACCGAGAGGATCCTTGCAGCGCAGGTATACCCAAAGTTTACTGCAGTACCTATTTTAGGTATTATTCTTGTCTGGTGGTGGTAAGGTTAGGTGCGGCCTTAATGACCCTCGTGTAGTAGGTACATTTTAAAACTCATTAACCAGTCTATTACGTGCTGACTTTATTTGGATTAGAAAGTTTTGTATAGCATAGTGTACAAACACACTGTGAGTGTTCCCACTATGTAACTATCATACAGAATAGTGTAGCCACACACTGTGAGTGTTCCCACTATGTAACATACAGAATAGTGTACCCACACACTGTGAGTGTTCCCACTATGTAACATACAGAATAGTGTACCCACACACTGTGAGTGTTCCCACTATGTAACTAAAACATCATACAGAATAGTGTAGCCACACACTGTGAGTCTTCCCACTATGTAACTATCATACAGAATAGTGTAGCCACACACTGTGAGTGTTCCCACTATGTAACATACAGAATAGTGTAGCCACACACTGTGAGTGTTCCCACTATGTAACTATCATACAGAATAGTGTAGCCACACACTGTGAGTGTTCCTACTATGTAACTATCATACAGAATAGTGTAGCCACACTGTGAGTGTTCCCACTATGTAACTATCATACAGAATAGTGTAACCACACACTGTGAGTGTTCCCACCATGTAATTATTATACAGAATAGTGTAGCCACACACTGTGAGTGTTCCCACTATACAGATGTGACAGAGTGAACAGGCAAAAGGGGGCGGGGGGTTGGCCTGTACATTGCAGAGTCACTTGTTTGCACAGAACTGCTTAATGCCTCAAATGATGTAGTGGAAGTTTTAGCAGTAAAGATCGAGAACCAAAACCTAGTCATTGTGGTAGTCTACAAGCCTCCGGATGCAACATCCCAGCAATTCCAGGAACAGCTGTTAAAAATTGACCACTGTCTGGAAAATCTGCCAGCTCCTGCACCCAACATCTTGCTCCTGGGGGATTTCAACTTAAGGCACCTAAAATGGAGGAATATAGCAAATAATATTGTTGCAGTAATAACACCAGGAGGAAGCTCTGATGAAAACTCACACTCACACGAGCTTTTAAATCTCTGCACAAAATTCAATTTAAACCAGCAAACAATAGAGCCTACTAGACTGGAGAATACACTAGACCTCATCTTCACTAACAATGATGATCTGATACGAAATGTCACCATATCAAAAACAATATACTCAGATCACAACATAATCGAGGTTTAGACATGTATGCGCGGAGCCCCAGACCAACATAATGAGATTAATCACGAGGGAGCATTCACCAAATTCAACTTCAATAATAAGAACATAAAGTGGGACCAAGTAAACCAAGTCCTAACCGATATAAGCTGGGAAGATAGACTAAGCAACACAGACCAAAACTTATGCCTAGAACAGATTAACTCGGTGGCACTCGATGTATGCTCAAGGCTTATTCCTTTAAGAAAAAGGAGTAGATGTAAAATAGAAAGAGACAGGCACTCCCTCTACAGGCGACGAAAAAGAATAACAGAGCGGCTAAAAGAGGCCAATATATCTGAAATGCGTAGGGAGTCACTGGTCAGAGAAATAGCAAACATCGAACTTAAGTTAAAGGAATCTTATAGGAGTCAGGAATCGCGGGAAGAACTAAAAGCCATTAATGAAATCGAAAGAAACCCAAAGTATTTCTTTTCCTATGCCAAATCAAAGTCGAGAACAACGTCCAGTATTGGGCCCCTACTTAAACAAGATGGGTCCTACACAGATGACAGCTAGGAAATGAGTGAGCTACTCAAGTCCCAGTATGACTCAGTTTTTAGCAAGCCCCAGGGCCAGACTCATGGAACTCCGTGTTCATTAGGAACTGCAAGAAGCCCCTATCACGACCTTTTACCATCCTATGGAGAGGGAGCATGGACACGGGGGTCGTCCCACAGCTACTAAAAACAACAGACATAGCCCCTCTCCACAAAGGGGGCAGTAAAGTAATAGCAAAGAACTACAGACCGGTAGCACTAACATCCCATATCATAAAAATCTTTGAAAGGGTCCTAAGAAACAAGACCGCCACCCATCTAGAAACCCATCAATTACACAACCCAGGGCAACATGGGTTTAGAGCAGGTCGCTCCTGTTTGTCCCAACTACTGGATCACTACCACAAGATCCTAGATGCACTAGAAGACAAAAAGAATGCAGATGTAATATATGCAGACTTTGCAAAAGCCTTCGACAAGTGTGACCATGGCGTAATAGCGCACAAAATGCGTGCTAAAGGAATAACAGGAAAAGTTGGTAAATGGATTTATAATTTCCTCACAAACAGAACACAAAGAGTAGTAGTCACCAGAGTAAAGTCCGAGGCAGCTACTGTGAAAAGTTCTGTTCCGCAAGGCACAGTACTCACTCCCATCTTGTTTCTCATCCTCATATCCGACATAGACAAGGATGTCAGCCACAGCACCGTGTCTTCCTTTGCAGATGACACCCGAATCTGCATGACAGTGTCTTCCACTGCAGACACTGCAAGACTCCAGGCGGACATTAACCAAATCTTTCAGTGGGCTGCAGAAAACAATATGAAGTTCAACGATGAGAAATTTCAATTACTCCGATATGGTAAACACGAGGAAATTAAAACTTCATCAGAGTACAAAACAAATTCCTTCCACAAAATAGAGCGAAACACCAACGTCAAAGACCTGGGAGTGATCATGTCGGAGGATCTCACCTTCAAGGACCATAACATTGTATCAATCGCATCTGCTAGAAAAATGACAGGATGGATAATGAGAACCTTCAAAACTAGGATACCAAGCCCATGATGACACTCTTCAGGTCACTTGTTCTATCTATGCTGGAATATTGCTGCACACTAACAGCACCTTTCAAGGCAGGTGAAATTGCTGACCTAGAAAATGTACAGAGAACCTTCACGGCGCGCATAACGGAGATAAAACACCTCAATTACTGGGAGCGCTTGAAGTTCCTGAACCTGTATTCCCTGGAATGCAGGCAGGAGAGATACATGATTATATACACCTGGAAAATCCTAGAGGGACTAGTACCGAACTTGCACACGAAAATCACTCACTACGAAAGCAAAAGACTCGGCAGACGATGCAACATCCCCCCAATGAAAAGCAGGGGTGTCACTAGCACGTTAAGAGACCATACAATAAGTGTCAGGGGCCCGAGACTGTTCAACTGCCTCCCAGCATACATAAAGGGGATTACCAATAGATCCCTGGCTGTCTTCAAGCAGGCACTGGACAAGCACCTAAAGTCGGTACCTGACCAGCCGGGCTGTGGCTCGTACGTTGGATTGCGTGCAGCCAGCAATAACAGCCTGGTTGATCAGGCTCTGATCCACCATGAGGTCTGGTCACAGACCGGGCCGCGGGGGCGTTGACCCCCGGAACTCTCTCCAGGTAAACTCCAGGTACTCACCCCATACCCATCCTGTGGGTGGTAGTTACCACATACCCATCCTGTGGGTGGTAGTCACCACATACCCATCCTGTGGGTGGTAGTCACCACATACCTATCCTATGGGTGGTAGTCTCCACATGCCCATCCTGTGGGTGGTAGTCACCACATACCCATCCTGTGGGCGGTAGTCAAAAGATTACAGAGGTATATAATGGGTCCAGGAACTGTACTCCAAAGATATGAGAGCTGAACTAGTTACAAAGGTAATGAACCTCAGGTAGATCTGGTCACAATCATGAACTAGTTATAAAGTAATGAGCCATATACTCGTCCTCAACCGGTCACAATTGTAATGAGTGATTTGTGTAAATATTAATTGTTGGGTCACACAACACATACGTAAAGAAACTAGAGAAAGTGCAAAGGTTTGCAACAAGACTGGTCCCAGAGTTAAGGGATATGTCCTACGAGGAAAGGTTAAGGGAAATCGACCTGATAACACTGTAGGACAGGAGAGATTGGGGGATAATGGCATATAAAATACTGAGAGGAATTGACAAGGTGGACAGAAACAGACTGTTCCAGAGATGGGACACAACAACAAGGGGACACAGTTGGAAGTTGAAGACACAGATGAATCACAGGGATGTTAGAAAGTATTTCTTCAGCCACAGAGTAGTCAGGAAGTGGATTATTTTGGGAAGCGATGTAGTGGGGGCAGGATCCATACATAGCTTTAAGCAGAGGTATGATAAAACTAATGGTTCAGTGAGTGACCCAGTAGCGGCCAGTGAAGAGGCGGGGCCAGGAGCTATGAATCGACCCCTGCAACCACAACTAGGTGAGTACACACACACACATGCAGAGGCACAACCGTGCTACCAAGAGCCACTGGAAAAAACAAGAGAGAAAATGACCATGTACAGACAGGAACCAGAGTTACAGATGGAGAGGCAATGGGGGGAGGAAAGGGCAAAATCAGTGTTTATCCATGGGCTTCAGGAGAGAGAGGAAAGGACACACACTGAAAGACGGCAGGCACAAAGAAAGGAGATGGAGAACATCATCACAGATATAGGTGAAGAAGACATGAATGAGATTGTAAATTCTCAGAGAATAGGGGGGTACTTGAAGGGGAGAAAACGACCAATCAAGCCGATTCTCAGGACAGAAACAGTGCAGAACAGGATCCTCCAAGAGAAACCACGGTTGAAGTACTTGGCAGAGTACAAGAGGGTGTTCCTAGACAGAGACAGAACACAAACAGAAAGACAGCAGCTGAGGGAGAGGACAAAAAAGCGAAAGGAGCTAGGAAAGGAGACAAGGACGGAACCAGCTGAGGTCAGTCAGAGCAGGACAGAGCAGCAAGGGCAAGCACACACAAAACCATCCTCAGAACCCCACAACCTATCACACCATCCCAACACAAACTAAAATCCATACTCACAGCTTCCACCCAACACCCAGCTATAGAACCCCACAGTATGCTACCAGGTCTCCCACCCTCACAGGCCCCCCAAACCACAGTGTTGGAGAGGAAACTGAAGGTATGGTACACAAATGCTGATGGAATAACAAGTGGGAGGAGTGGCACGAAAGAGTCAAAGAGGCATCACCGTAGATCACAGCTCTCACAGAAACCAAGCTTACAGGTATGATAACAGATGCCATCTTTCCAATGGGATACCAGATCCTCAGGAAAGACAGAGAGAACAGGGGGGGTGGAGGAGTGGCATTGCTGATCAAAAACCGATGGAATTTTGATGAGCTGGAGAGAGAAGACAGCAGAGAAGCAAGTGATTACATAGTGGGAACACTTCACTCTGGAGGTCCCAAAGTGGTAATTGCAGTGATGTATAAACCACCACAGAACAGCAGGAGGCCAAGGCAAGAGTATGATGAGAGCAATAGAGCGATGGTTGACACACTGGCTGCAGTTGCCAGAAGAGCTCATGCATGCAGGGCAAAGCTCCTGATCATGGGTGACTTTAACCACAAGGAAATAGATTGGGAGAACTTGGAGCCACATGGGGGCCAAGATACATGGAGGGGCTAAGATGATGGAGGTGATACTGGAAAACTTCATGTACCAACACGTAAGGGACACTACAAGAGAGAGAGGAGAGGATGAACCAGCAAGACTGGACTTAGTATTCACCTTGAGTAGTGCAGATATTGAGGACATCACACATGAAAGACCCCTTGGGGCCAGTGACCATGTGGTTTTAAGCTTCGAATACACAGTAGAGCTACAAGTGGAGGGGGAAGCAGGAAGGCCAGGGCGAATGAAGCCAAACTACAAGAAAGGTGACTACACAGGAATGAGAAACTTCCTGAACGGGGTTCAGCGTTGCTACAATGAAATGTTGCATTGTTGCAATTGTGGACTTTTATCTAACACTATTCTGCCACTTTCAACCTTTGTTGCATTATTTTCCCCTTGATGCTTGTGAGGGGCTTTTGATCCAAGGAACTGGACTTGCCTTTCCCTTGTCTTAATAGACTCTGAATGCCTCCCACAGGAGCTATATGGCCCCTACGGTTTTAGCGCTATCTTCCCAATAAAATATAACAATTGCAAACTGCATCAACCTTGAGTGGTTGACGGATGGTGTGTAGTGGTTGGAAGGTTTGACGGGCTTGGCCCGTCTACCCACAAATATTGTTGCATTCTGTGCAATAACTGGAAAATGGTTCTTGTGATCAGCTTGAAACTAAACTTGTAGTGATGTGTTTATCACAGGAAACAATTTATTGTTTATCATGTGCAAATTTTATTAATCAAATTGGTTCGTGTGGTAAAATTTGAGAATGTTCTGATCAGTAATAAGTGACTGATGCTATTTGGATGTTAGGTTAAATCCCCTTAATGTTATGTGTCTATAACATCTGTGTCACCTCAAGAACATTCCTAAACATTTGTATGGCCATCTGACTGAGACCTTCCACTGGCTTACTACTCCCAGTCTTCAAAAATAATCGTTTATTCGTATGTTATGTACACTAAGCTTATATAAAGCTTACTTCCTTAAATGCTGGTCAATCTTACTTTGAAAAAAAAAATTAGATTGATTTCAGTCTGGGTAGGTACCAACTTTTTTTTTGGGGGGGGAGGGAGGGGGCAAGAAATTAGAAAATTTGAAATACTGTTTTTCGTGAGACAATTTCTGAGTGTCGCATCTGATTAGAAACAAATCTTCCATGATCATAACATAGCAATGTAACTTCTGAGCAGCTTCAAGTTTAATGTGTTTGGAGAAAACATTGTTATATGGGATACTGAAAGTATTGTCTATAAAATTATATATATCTGCAACAAGAGTAACAGGCGAGGCGTTGCTGGGATTGTATACAATCTCTGAGGAAAATGATCCCATGGGTCGTGTGTGGAGCTTAAGCAATCAACCACCATTGATATTAAATCAGGAAAATGTTTTTGGGACTGCCCAAGTGAGAGGCGCCTGTGGGAGAAAATTACATCTATACTAAAAGACAGGAACACCGACAAAAAAATATCCTTCTTAGAAAATATGAGTCTTGTATAACAGCTGGGAAAATAAAAGGAGTGGGTCAGATGGGGCTGTCACCCCTGAGGCTGGTGTTGTCCTGGAGGACAGTGCACCAGATGGTAGTGGTGTTGTCCTGAAGGACAGTGCACCAGATGGTGGTGATGTCCTGGAGGACAGTGCACCAGATGGTGGTGATGTCCTGGAGGACAGTGCACCAGATGGTGCTGGTGTTGTCCTGGAGGACAGTGCACCAGATGGTACTGGTGTTGTCCTGGAGGACAGTGCACCAGATGGTGCTGGTGTTGTCCTGGAGGACAGTGCACCAGATGGTACTGGTGTTGTCCTGGAGGACAGTGCACCAGATGGTACTGGTGTTGTCCTGGAGGACAGTGCACCAGATGGTGCTGGTGTTGTCCTGGAGGACAGTGCACCAGATGGTACTGGTGTTGTCCTGGAGGACAGTGCACCAGATGGTACTGGTGTTGTCCTGGAGGACAGTGCACCAGATGGTGCTGGTGTTGTCCTGGAGGACAGTACACCAGATGGTACTGGTGTTGTCCTGGAGGACAGTGCACCAGATGGTACTGGTGTTGTCCTGGAGGACAGTGCACCAGATGGTGCTGGTGTTGTCCTGGAGGACAGTACACCAGATGGTACTGGTGTTGTCCTGGAGGACAGTGCACCAGATGGTACTGGTGTTGTCCTGGAGGACAGTGCACCAGATGGTGCTGGTGTTGTCCTGGAGGACAGTGCACCAGATGGTGCTGGTGTTGTCCTGGAGGACAGTGCACCAGATGGTGCTGGTGTTGTCCTGGAGGACAGTGCACCAGATGGTGCTGGTGTTGTCCTGGAGGACAGTGCACCAGATGGTGCTGGTGTTGTCCTGGAGGACAGTGCACCAGATGGTGCTGGTGTTGTCCTGGAGGACAGTGCACCAGATGGTGCTGGTGTTGTCCTGGAGGACAGTGCACCAGATGGTGCTGGTGTTGTCCTGGAGGACAGTGCACCAGATGGTGCTGGTGTTGTCCTGGAGGACAGTGCACCAGATGGTACTGGTGTTGTCCTGGAGGACAGTGCACCAGATGGTGCTGATGTTGTCCTGGAGGACAGTGCACCAGATGGTGCTGGTGTTGTCCTGGAGGACAGTGCACCAGATGGTACTGGTGTTGTCCTGGAGGACAGTGCACCAGATGGTACTGGTGTTGTCCTGGAGGACAGTGCACCAGATGGTACTGGTGTTGTCCTGGAGGACAGTGCACCAGATGGTACTGGTGTTGTCCTGGAGGACAGTGCACCAGATGGTACTGGTGTTGTCCTGGAGGACAGTGCACCAGATGGTACTGGTGATGTCCTGGAGGACAGTGCACCAGATGGAGATAGTGGCCCTGATGATGAAACAGGTAAAGACAACACTATACAATTCCCAGAGGTACAAAGTAGCAATACTGCTGGAGATGCAACAAAAGGGGCGATGCTTCAGGGAACAGTGTTGATACATTATATTACCAGAAAAAGCTGGTGGAAGCACAGATGTTAGTACAGTGGCTGTAGGTAATGGACAGAGAAAAATGCACCAGTAGAGAATGCAGCCACAAAAAATCCTGACAAACAGAAATCAAATCTATACAAATTCTATGCTTTGTGTATCTGAAAGCATGGAATATCTGGAAAAAACAGGTGGGACGTGCAATTTTGAACATCCCTAAAAAATGCCGCACACACACACGACAACAGGAGAATGCAACTCTTCTTCTTGTAACTTGTTTCACCCAGAAATGTGTCACTCGTCAGTCCACGAAAGACAATGCTACAACATATTTTGTCAGGCACACCACCTAAAGGGACAAGAAGATACAGATTACCCAGACTGTGAAACAAACCAGGGGAGGCATAACCACTCCAGAGATGGAGGTTTTTAGTGCCAGGACAAAACAGGAAACTGGCAAGAAATGACAGAAATCCTACACAAACTCAAAACACTTCTGGAATGGAGGCACAGTCATTGGCCTCCACTACAGAACAACAGATATTAATGCCAGCAAACAAAGCCCCCCTATGTACCATCAACATGACATTTATCTTTGCAAACATAGGGTCTAAAACCATCAACAAACAATAAATTACCTTTCATCAAGGGACTGTTTACAGAGTCAAACGTGATGTTTGTGGCTTTCACAGAGACCCACGAAATATGGATCCCAGGTTGTAACCTATACAGATGTGACAGAGTAAACGCACAACAATGGGGGGTTTGGCCTGTATTTCACAAAGTCGCTCATTTGCTCGGAACTACTAAACACCTCAAATGTATGCCTGGAGAATACCTGGAGAGGGTTTTAGGGGTCAACGCCCCCGTGGCCCGGTCTGTGACCAGGCCTCATGTAGATGAAGTTTTGGCAGTAAAGATTGAAAACCAAAACCTGGTCATTGTGGTTGTATACAAGCCTCCGGATGTAACTTCCCAACAATTCCAAGAACAGCTTTTGAAAACTGATTTCTGTCTGGAAAATCTCACAACTCCTGTCCCAAACAACTTGCTGCTGGGCGATTCCAACTTAAGACACCTAAAGTGGAGGAGTGCAGCAAATAATATTTTAGCAGAGATAACCCCATGTGGCAGCTCAGACGAAAATTCACACACACATGAGCTATTAAATCTCTGCAACAAATTCACTTTAAACCAGCAAATAATAGAGCCAACAAGACTGGAACATGCACTAGGCCTCATCTTCGCCAACAATGATGATCTGATATGAAATATAACAGTATCAAAGAGAATACACTCAGACCACAACATAATACAGGTACAGACATGTATGCACAGGGCTCCTAACCAGCAAAAGTTGACCAGCTGTGAAGGCACTTTCATCAAATTCAACTTCAATAACAAAAACATACAGTGGGATCAAGTCAACCATGTCCTAAATGAAACAAGCTGGAAAGACATCCTAAACAACACGGATCCGAACCTTTGTCTTGAGGTATGCTCAAAGCATACCTCAAGGTAAACTAGAGAGAGAGAGACGATCCCTGTGCAGGTGAAGACGAAGAATCACAGAGCTGCTGAAAGGGGCTAGTATATATGAAATACGAAGGGAGGCACTGGTCAGAGAAATAACAAATACCGAACTTAAGCTTAAGGAATCATACAGGAGACAAGAAACTCAGAAAAAGCTTAAAGCCATCAATAAAATTAAAAAAAAAAAAAATAATATTCTTATGCCAAATCTAAGATCAAAATAACATTCAATAATGGACCCCTGGTTAGAATTATTTATGACTGAGACTCAAAATTTGGTCAATTCAAAAATTTCCTATATTATCCTTAAACCATAAGACTTCGAAAAAGCAATAAATGATATGCACATGCACTCCGCCCCATGCCCAGACTTATGAAAGTCAGTATTCATCAAGGACTGCAAGAAGCCCCTTTCACGTGCCTTCAGCATTCTATGGAGAGGGATCATGGATACAGGGGTCATCCAACACTCATTTAAAACAACAGACATAGCCCCGCTCCACAAAGGCGGAAATAAAGCAATTGCAAAGAATTACTAACCTATAGCACTAACGTCCCATATCATAAAAATCTTTGAAAGGGTCATAAGAAGCAAGATCGTCAACCCAGGGCAACACGGGTTTAGAGCAGGTTGCTCCTGCCTGTCCCAACTACTGGACCACTATGACAAGGTCTTAGATGCAATGGAAGACAAAATACAGATGTAGAATGCAAAGACTTTCCGAAATCCTTCGACAAGTGTGATTATGGTGCAGTAGCGTACAAAATGCATGATAAAGGAATAACAGGAAAAGTTGTAGATGGATCTATAACTTTCTAAGGACCTGGTAGTGTGAAGGACCTGGGAGTGATAATGTCAGAGGATCTCACTTTCAAAGATCACAATAATGTATCTACCACATCTGGTTGGAAAATGATAGAATGGATAATGAGACCCTTCAAAACTAGGGATGCCAAGCCCATGATGATTCTATTCTAATTGCTTGTTCTCTCTAGGCTGGAATATTGCTGTACACTAATGGCAGGAGAAATTGTAGACCAGGAGAAAGTACAGAGAACTTTCACGGCAAGTGTAAGTACGATAAAGCATCTGAATTGCTGGGAACATTAAAGTACCTTGATTTGTATTCCCTGGAATGCAGGAGAAAATATACATAATAATATACGCTTGTAAAATCCTAGAGGGAATACTCCTAAATTTGCACACGAAAATCACGCCCTTCGGAAGCAAAAGACAGGGCAGGCGGTGCAACATTCCCCCAGTGAAAAAACAGGGGCGATATGAGTATACTGAGAGACCACACAATAAGTGTCACGGGCCCAAGACTGTTCAACTACCTCCCAGCATACATAAGGGGGATTACCAATAGACCCCTGACTGTCTTCAAGAAGGCACATGACAGGCAATTAAAGTCAGTACCTGACTAATTGGGCTGTGGTTCCTACGTCGGTTTGCATTTGGCCAGCAGTAGCAGCCTGGTTGATCAGTCCCTGATCCACAATGAGAACTAGTCACAGACAGGGCCGCGGGGGCGTTGACCCCCGAAACCCTCTCCAGGAATACTCCTCTAAAAGGTTTGAATTAGAGTTGGATCACAAGTCTTAATTTACAATTTTTATTAAAGAAATTTGTATATTAGTCTCCACATGATGACTATTAAATTCTCTTTTAATTAACTTCAGATCTTCAACTGTGATACATAATTACATTATCAAGTTATGCGGAACTGTGTATTATTAGACTGGTGGGCAGTGAGGTACAAGGGACGGCCATTATGTAATACAGTGATACATTCCTGGGATCTCACACACAACAAAAATACTTCTAGTTTCTGGGTAGCGTTCTACTGCCTCGGGTAGCGTTCTACTGCCTCGGGTAGCGTTCTACTGCCTCCTGTATGTACACTTGTGTCTGTACTCTGCAACACGCTCCTCACTCTTCTAATATCACCTTCATTTGTCCACTATAATCTACCTTCTTCATAATTACTCTCACATTTGATTTGTCTGTTTCGTAAGGTGAAGTCCAGGATCTTTACTTAATTCATAATAATAATAATAATAATAATAATATCTTTATTTCTACAAGTAAATATACAAGGTATACAGACGATAGTTGACATCAGTGACATACTACTATATAGAAAGTCACTTGTTATGCTGAGCATTTCCTGCAACTTAGGTCAGTTTTGTCCCAGGATGCGACCCACACCAGTCCACTAACACCCAGGTACCTATTATATTGATGGGTGAACATGGACAACCAGTGTAGGGAAACACACCCAGTGTTTCGACCCTCGCCGGGATAGTGACAGCATAGTGTAGCCTCACACTGGCCGGGATAGTGACAGCATAGTGTAGCCACACACTGGCCGGGATAGTGACAGCATAGTGTAGCCTCACACTGGCCAGGATAGTGACAGCATAGTGTAGCCTCACACTGGCCAGGATAGTGACAGCATAGTGTAGCCTCACACTGGCCAGGATAGTGACAGCATAGTGTAGCCTCACACTGGCCAGGATAGTGACAGCATAGTGTAGCCACACACTGGCCGGGATAGTGACAGCATAGTGTAGCCTCACACTGGCCGGGATAGTGACAGCATAGTGTAGCCTCACACTGGCCGGGACAGTGACAGCATAGTGTAGCCTCACACTGGCCGGGACAGTGACAGCATAGTGTAGCCTCACACTGGCCGGGACAGTGACAGCATAGTGTAGCCTCACACTGGCCGGGACAGTGACAGCATAGTGTAGCCTCACACTGGCCGGGACAGTGACAGCATAGTGCAGCCTCACAATGGCCAGGATAGTGACAGCATAGTGTAGCCACATACTGGCCGGGATAGTGACAGCATAGTGTAGCCTCACACTGGCCAGGATAGTGACAGCATAGTGTAGCCACATACTGGCCAGGATAGTGACAGCATAGTGTAGCCTCACACTGGCCAGGATAGTGACAGCATAGTGTAGCCTCACACTGGCCGGGATAGTGACAGCATAGTGTAGCCTCACACTGGCCAGGATAGTGACAGCATAGTGTAGCCTCACACTGGCCAGGATAGTGACAACATAGTGTAGCCACATACTGGCCGGGATAGTGACACCATAGTGTAGCCTCACACTGGCCAGGATAGTGACAGCATAGTGTAGCCTCACACTGGCCAGGATAGTGACAGCATAGTGTAGCCTCACACTGGCCAGGATAGTGACAGCATAGTGTAGCCTCACACTGGCCGGGATAGTGACAGCATAGTGTAGCCTCACACTGGCCAGGATAGTGACAGCATAGTGTAGCCTCACACTGGCCAGGATAGTGACAGCATAGTGTAGCCTCACACTGGCCGGGATAGTGACAGCATAGTGTAGCCTCACACTGGCCAGGATAGTGAGAACATAGTGTAGCCACATACTGGCCAGGATAGTGACAGCATAGTGTAGCCTCAAACTGGCCAGGATAGTGACAGCATAGTGTAGCCTCACACTGGCCAGGATAGTGACAGCATAGTGTAGCCTCACACTGGCCAGGATAGTGACAGCATAGTGTAGCCTCACACTGGCCGGGACAGTGACAGCATAGTGTAGCCTCACACTGGCCAGGATAGTGACAACATAGTGTAGCCACATACTGGCCAGGATAGTGACAGCATAGTGTAGCTTCACACTGGCCAGGATAGTGACAGCATAGTGTAGCCTCACACTGGCCAGGATAGTGACAGCATAGTGTAGCCTCACACTGGCCAGGATAGTGACAGCATAGTGTAGCCTCACACTGGCCAGGATAGTGACAGCATAGTGTAGCCTCACACTGGCCAGGATAGTGACAGCATAGTGTAGCCTCACACTGGCCGGGATAGTGACAGCATAGTGTAGCCTCACACTGGCCAGGATAGTGACAGCATAGTGTAGCCTCACACTGGCCAGGATAGTGACAGCATAGTGTAGCCTCACACTGGCCGGGATAGTGACAGCATAGTGTAGCCACACACTGGCCGGGATAGTGACAGCATAGTGTAGCCTCACACTGGCCGGGATAGTGACAGCATAGTGTAGCCTCACACTGGCCAGGATAGTGACAGCATAGTGTAGCCACACACTGGCCAGGATAGTGACAGCATAGTGTAGCCTCACGCTGGCCAGGATAGTGACAGCATAGTGTAGTCTCACACTGGCCGGGATAGTGACAGCATAGTGTAGCCTCACACTGGCCAGGATAGTGACAGCATAGTGTAGCCACACACTGGCCAGGATAGTGACAGCATAGTGTAGCCTCACACTGGCCAGGATAGTGACAGCATAGTGTAGCCTCACACTGGCCGGGATAGTGACAGCATAGTGTAGCCACACACTATCCAGGATAGTGACAGCATAGTGTAGCCTCACACTGGCCGGGATAGTGACAGCATAGTGTAGCCACACACTGGCCGGGATAGTGACAGCATAGTGTAGCCTCACACTGGTCGGGATAGTGACAGCATAGTGTAGCCTCACACTGGCCAGGATAGTGACAGCATAGTGTAGCCACACACTGGCCAGGATAGTGACAGCGTAGTGTAGCCTCACACTGGCCAGGATAGTGACAGCATAGTGTAGCCTCACACTGGCCGGGATAGTGACAGCATAGTGTAGCCTCACACTGGCCAGGATAGTGACAGCATAGTGTGGCCACACACTGGCCAGGATAGTGACAGCGTAGTGTAGCCTCACACTGGCCAGGAGAGTGACAGCATAGTGTAGCCACACACTGGCCAGGATAGTAACAGCATAGTGTAGCCTCACACTGGCCAGGATAGTGACAGCATAGTGTAGCCTCACACTGGCCAGGATAGTGGCAGCATAGTGTAGCCACACACTGGCCAGGATAGTGACAGCATAGTGTAGCCACACACTGGCCAGGATAGTGACAGCATAGTGTAGCCTCACACTGGCCAGGATAGTGACAGCATAGTGTAGCCACACACTGGCCAGGATAGTGACAGCATAGTGTAGCCACACACTGGCCAGAATAGTGACAGGATAGTGTAGCCACACACTGGCCAGGATAGTGACAGCATAGTGTAGCCACACACTGGCCAGGATAGTGACAGCATAGTGTAGCCTCACACTGGCCAGGATAGTGACAGCATAGTGTAGCCACACACTGGCCAGGATAGTGACAGCATAGTGTAGCCTCATACTGGCCAGGATAGTGACAGCATAGTGTAGCCTCACACTGGCCAGGATAGTGACAGCATAGTGTAGCCTCACACTGGCCGGGATAGTGACAGCATAGTGTAGCCTCACCCTGGCCAGGATAGTGACAGCATAGTGTAGCCTCACACTGGCCAGGATAGTGACAGCATAGTGTAGCCTCACACTGGCCGGGATAGTGACAGCATAGTGTAGCCTCACACTGGCCAGGATAGTGACAACATAGTGTAGCAACATACTGGCCAGGGTAGTGACAGCATAGTGTAGCCTCAAACTGGTCAGGATAGTGACAGCATAGTGTAGCCTCACACTGGCCGGGATAGTGACAGCATAGTGTAGCCTCACACTGGCCAGGATAGTGACAGCATATTGTAGCCTCACACTGGCCAGGATAGTTACAGCATAGTGTAGCCTCACACTGGTCAGGATAGTGACAACATAGTGTAGCCACATACTGGCCAGGATAGTGACAGCATAGTGTAGCCTCACACTGGCCAGGATAGTGACAGCATAGTGTAGCCTCACACTGGCCAGGATAGTGACAGCATAGTGTAGCCTCACACTGGCCGGGATAGTGACAGCATAGTGTAGCCACACACTGGCCAGGATAGTGACAGCATAGTGTAGCCTCACACTGGCCGGGATAGTGTCAGCATAGTGTAGCCACACACTGGCCGGGATAGTGACAGCATAGTGTAGCCTCACACTGGCCGGGAGAGTGACAGCATAGTGTAGCCTCACACTGGCCAGGATAGTGACAGCATAGTGTAGCCACACACTGGCCAGGATAGTGACAGCATAGTGTAGCCTCACACTGGCCAGGATAGTGACAGCATAGTGTAGCCTCACACTGGCCGGGATAGTGACAGCATAGTGTAGCCACACACTGGCCAGGATAGTGACAGCATAGTGTAGCCTCACACTGGCCAGGATAGTGACAGCATAGTGTAGCCTCACACTGGCCGGGATAGTGACAGCATAGTGTAGCCTCACACTGGCCGGGATAGTGACAGCATAGTGTAGCCTCACACTGGCCAGGATAGTGACAGCATAGTGTAGCCACACACTGGCCAGGATAGTGACAGCATAGTGTAGCCACACACTGGCCGGGATAGTGACAGCATAGTGTAGCCACACACTGGCCGGGATAGTGACAGCATAGTGTAGCCACACACTGGCCAGGATAGTGACAGCATAGTGTAGCCACACACTGGCCAGGATAGTGACAGCATAGTGTAGCCTCACACTGGCCAGGGTAGTGACAGCATAGTGTAGCCTCACACTGGCCAGGATAGTGACAGCGTAGTGGACTACAACCACGACTATTACCACGACTACCACCACAACTACCACCACAACTACCACCACAGCTACCACCACAGCTACCACCACGACTACCACCACGACTACCACTACGACTACCACCACAACTACCACCACGACGACCACCACAACTACTACCACAACTACCACCACAACTACCACCACGACGACCAAAACAATTACCACCACGACTACCACCACAACTACCACCACGATTACCACCACAACTACCACCACGACTACCACCACAACTATAACCACGACTATCACCACGACTATCACCACGATTACCACCACGACTATCACCACGACTACCACCACGACTACCACCACAACTACCACCACGACTATCACCACGACTACCACCACGACTACCACCACAACTACCACTACGACTACCACAACTACCAAAACGACTACCACCACAACTACCACCACGACGACCACAACTACCACCACGACTACCACCACAACTACCACCACGATTACCACCACGACTACCGCCACAACTATCACCACGACTATCACCACGACTATCACAACGACTACCACCACGACTACCACCACGACTACCACAACTACCATCACAAAATCCACCACGACTACCACCACAACTACCACCACGACTATCACCACAACTACCATCACTACCACCACAACTACCACCACGACTACCACAACTACCACCACGACTACCACCACGACTACCACAACTACCATCACAACTACCACCACGACTACCACCACAACTACCACCACGACTACCATGAATACCACCACGACTACCACCACGACTAGCAGCACCACCCTCACCCATACTACTACTATCACCACCACCACCACATAAACACCAGCACCACCCTCACCACTACCACAACCACCTCCACCACAACAGCTCCAGCACCAGCACCACCACACCACTCCCAGCACCACCCTCACAACCACCAACACCTCAACCAGCCCACCGAACTACCATCACCTCAACCATCATAACCAGCCCACCAAGCCACTACTACCACAACCAGCCCACCAAGCCACTACTACCATAACCAGCCCACCAAGCCACTACTAACATAACCAGCCCACCAAGCCACTACTACCACAACCAGCCCACCAAGCCACTACTACCATAACCAGCCCACCAAGCCACGACTACCATAACCAGCCCACCAAGCCACTACTACCACAACCAGCCCACCAAGTTACTACTACCATAACACGCCCACCAAGCCACTACTAACATAACCAGCCCACCAAGCCACTACTACCACAACCAGCCCACCAAGCCACTACTACCATAACCAGCCCACCAAGCCACTACTACCACAACCAGCCCACCAAGCCACTACTACCATAACCAGCCCACCAAGCCACTACTAACATAACCAGCCCACCAAGCCACTACTACCACAACCAGCCCACCAAGCCACTACTACCACAACCAGCCCACCAAGCCACTACTAACATAACCAGCCCACCAAGCCACTACTACCACAACCAGCCCACCAAGCCACTACTACCACAACCAGCCCACCAAGCCACTACTACCATAACCAGCCCACCAAGCCACTACTACCACAACCAGCCCACCAAGCCACTACTACCATAACCAGCCCACCAAACCACTACTAACATAACCAGCCCACCAAGCCACTACTACCATAACCAGCCCACCAAGCCACTACTAACATAACCAGCCCACCAAGCCACTACTACCACAACCAGCCCACCAAGCCACTACTAACATAACCAGCCCACCAAGCCACTACTACCACAACCAGCCCACCAAGCCACTACTACCACAACCAGCCCACCAAGCCACTACTAACATAACCAGAACACCAAGCCACTACTACCACAACCAGCCCACCAAGCCGCTACTAACATAACCAGCCCACCAAGCCACTACTACCACAACCAGCCCACCAAGCCACTACTACCATAACCAGCCCACCAAGCCACTACTAACATAACCAGCCCACCAAGCCACTACTACCACAACCAGCCCACCAAGCCACTACTAACATAACCAGCCCACCAAGCCACTACTACCACAACCAGCCGACCAAGCCACTACTACCACAACCAGCCCACCAAGCCACTACTACCATAACCAGCCCACCAAGCCACTACTAACATAACCAGCCCACCAAGCCACTACTACCACAACCAGCCCACCAAGCCACTACTACCATAACCAGCCCACCAAGCCACTACTACCATAACCAGCCCACCAAGCCACTACTAACATAACCAGTCCACCAAGCCACTACTACCACAACCAGCCCACCAAGCCACTACTACCATAACCAGCCCACCAAGCCACTACCATAACCAGCCCACCAAGCCACTACTACCACAACCAGCCCACCAAGCCACTACTAACATAACCAGCCCACAAAGCCACTATTACCACAACCAGCCCACCAAGCCACTACTACCATAACCAGCCCACCAAGCCACTATTACCACAACCAGCCCACCAAACTACCACCACCACAAGTGTGTTTCCCGAATAAATCGTATCAGCTTGCAGTGCTAGCGCCGTCAACCCAAATCCGGCAACTGGTTGATACCCAAAAGGAAGTTGGTACCAAATAGAGTAGCGGGTCATAACAGTGACTGTATCTGTATAAGGTGTGCTAATATGTGTGTGTGTGGGGAGACTGTTGTGCCGGGAGACTGTTACCTCCCATCTGGAGTGTGTGGGGAGACTGTTACCTTCCATCTGGAGTGTGTGGGGAGACTTGTGCCGGGAGACTGTTACCTCCCATCTGGAGTGTGTGGGGAGACTGTTACCTCCCATCTGGAGTGTGTGGGGAGACTGTTACCTCCCATCTGGAGTGCGTGGGGAGACTGTTACCTGCCATCTGGAGTATGTGGGGAGACTGTTACCTCCCATCTGGAGTGTGTGGGGAGACTGTTGTGCAGGTAGACTGTTACCTCCCATTTGGAGTGTGTGGGGAGACAGTTACCTTTCATCTGGAGTGTGTAGGGAGACTGTTACCTCCCATCTGGAGGGTGTGGGGAGACTGTTACCTCCCATCTGGAGCGTGTGGGGGGACTGTTACCTCCCATCTGGAGTATGTGGGGAGACTGTTACCTCCCATCTGGAGTGTGTGGGGAGACTGTTGTGCAGGGAGACTGTGGCCTCCCATCTGGAGTGTGTGGGGAGACTGTTACCTCCCATCTGGAGTGTGTGGGGAGACTGTTACCTCCCATCTGGAGTGTGTGGGGAGACTGCTACCTGCCATCTGGAGTATGTGGGGAGACTGTTACCTCCCATCTGGAGTGTGTGGGGAGACTGTTACCTCCCATCTAGAGTGTGTGGGGAGACTGTTACCTCCCATCTGGAGCGTGTGGGGAGACTGTTACCTCCCATATGGTGTGTGTGGGGAGACTGTTGTGCAGGGAGACTGTGGCCTCCCATCTGGAGTGTGTGGGGAGACTGTTACCTCCCATCTGGAGTGTGTGGGGAGACTGTTACCTCCCATCTGGAGTGTGTGGGGAGACTGTTACCTCCCATCTGGAGTGTGTGGGGAGACTGTTGTGCAGGGAGACTGTTGCCTCCCATCTGGAGTGTGTGGGGAGACTGTTACCTCCCATCTGGAGTGTGTGGGGAGACTGTTATCTCCCATCTGGAGTGTGTGGGGAGACTGTTACCTCCCATCTGGAGTGTGTGGGGAGACTGTTACCTTCCATCTGGAGTGTGTGGGGAGACTGTTACCTCCCATCTGGAGTGTGTGGGGAGACTGTTACCTTCCATCTGGAGTGTGTGGGGAGACTGTTACCTCCCATCTGGAGTGTGTGTAGGGAGACTGTTACCTCCCATCTGGAGTGTGTGGGGAGACTGTTACCTCCCATCTGGAGTGTGTGGGGAGACTGTTACCTTCCATCTGGAGTGTGTAGGGAGACTGTTACCTCCCATCTGGAGTGTGTGGGGAGACTGTTACCTCCCATCTGGAGTGTGTGGGGAGACTGTTACCTTCCATCTGGAGTGTGTGGGGAGACTGTTACCTCCCATCTGGAGTGTGTGGGGAGACTGTTACCTCCCATCTGGAGTGTGTGGGGAGACTGTTACCTCCCATCTGGAGTGTGTGGGGAGACTGTTGTGCAGGGAGACTGTTACCTCCCATCTGGAGTGCGTGGGGAGACTGTTACCTCCCATCTGGTGTGTGTGGGGAGACTGTTACCTCCCATCTGGAGTGTGTGGGGAGACTGTTACCTCCCATCTGGAGTGTGTGGGGAGACTGTTACCTCCCATCTGGAGTGTGTGGGGAGACTGTTGTGCAGGTAGACTGTTACCTCCCATTTGGAGTGTGTGGGGAGACTGTTACCTCCCATCTGGAGTGTGTGGGGAGACTCTTACCTCCCATCTGGAGTGTGTGGGGAGACTGTTACCTCCCATCTGGAGTGTGTGGGGAGACTGTTACCTTCCATCTGGAGTGTGTGGGGAGACTGTTACCTTCCATCTGGAGTGTGTGGGGAGACTGTTACCTCCCATCTGGAGTGTGTGGGGAGACTGTTACCTCCCATCTGGAGTGTGTGGGGAGACTGTTACCTCCCATCTGGAGTGTGTGGGGAGACTGTTACCTCCCATCTGGAGTGTGTTTCACTCTGTGAAGAGTTTTATATTTCACTCTGTGTAGAGTTTTGTGTTTCACTCTGTGTAGAGTTTTATGTTTCACTCTGTGTAGAGTTTTATGTTTCACTCTGTGTAGAGCTTTATGTTTCACTCTGTGTAGAGCTTTATGTTTCACTCTGTGTAGAGTTTTATGTTTCACTCTGTGTAGAGCTTTATGTTTCACTCTGTGTAGAGCTTTATGTTTCACTCTGTGTAGAGCTTTATGTTTCAATCTGTGTAGAGCTTTATGTTTCACTCTGTGTAGAGTTTTATGTTTCACTCTGTGTAGAGTTTTATGTTTCACTCTGTGTAGAGCTTTATGTTTCACTCTGTGTAGAGCTTTATGTTTCACTCTGTGTAGAGTTTTATGTTTCACTATGTGTAGAGCTTTATGTTTCACTCTGTGTAGAGCTTTATGTTTCACTCTGTGTAGAGCTTTATGTTTCACTCTGTGTAGAGCTTTATGTTTCACTCTGTGTAGAGCTTTATGTTTCACTCTGTGTAGAGCTTTATGTTTCACTCTGTGTAGAGCTTTACCAACACCTACCGTGATATAGCTGGACACAACACATCAGTGCTGAAGATGGTCTTAGGAACTGACTGACTCACTGTCATGTGGACGAGTTTGATAACGTTGGATGTTCTAGTATAATTAAAACGGAATACAGTGGACCCCCGCATAACGATTACCTCCGAATGCGACCAATTATGTAAGTGTATTTATGTAAGTGCGTTTGTACGTGTATGTTTGGGGATCTGAAATGGACTAATCTACTTCACAATATTCCTTATGGGAACAAATTCGGTCAGTACTGGCACCAGAACATACTTCTGGAGTGAAAAAATATCGTTAACCGGGGGTCCACTATTTGGGAAGCACCAGGCCCGCCCTGCCTCTCTGATCTCTTAAGACTCACTCACGAGTTGGGTCCTAGGGGTGAGCGGCGATCAAAAACATGCTATGGTCAGCAGCAACATGAATAACAGTCAGTGATTCATGCAGACGGTTGGTAGTGAGTCATACTACTGGTAACTGGTTACTGGTAACTGGTTACTGGTAACTGGTACTACAGAGATCAGCAAACAACACAAGCGTCGCCTCATACCTGACTGAAGAAGTCTGTCTAGCAGGCAAAAGAATTCAACAACGGTGTCCCGTAGCTGGGTTGGTAGCGCACTCAGCTCACACACTGAGGTCCGTGGTTCGATCCCCGGTACGGGTGGAAACAAATTTGTATTGATAAAGCCACTGGATGGCGAAACGTCTACAATAAAGATACCCAGATGTTGCACATGTGTCTTAATTTCATCTTGTCGGTATTGTATACCATTCTTGTACAGCACGTCATTGATTTGCATTATAAACAACAACGGGCCCAAGACTGATCCCTGTGGTACGCCACATGTTACAGATCCCCACTCGGATTTAACCCCATTTAAGCATACTCTCTGCTTCCTATTAGTGAGCCATGACTCGATCCATGAGAGCTCTATGCCATGAGCTGCCACTTTCTTTAACAGTCTCTGGTGCGGTACTCTATCAAAATCCTTACTAAAATCTAAATAAACAATATCAAATTCTTTATCGTGATCAACAGCCTCAAAAACTTTACTGAAGAAAGTTAATAAATTAGTTAGACAGGAACGACCCCTCGTGAATCCATGCTGAGTATCATTAACCAAATTATGCTTATCAGATGACTTTTTATTATCAGCTATAATTGACTAATAATTTGCTACAAATTATAAGTAGTAGTAGTAGTAGTAATGGTAGTAGTAGTAGTAATGGTGGTAGTAGTAGTAGTAATAGTAACTGTGGTGAGAAGCGTTGGGTTACAGAAGGACCTGTCAACATCATGTTACAGACCATACCCCCGGCTGGGATTGAACCCGCGGTCATAGAGTCTCAAAACTCCAGCCCGTCGCGTTAGCCACTAGACCAGCTAGCCACAATAAGATTCATCCAACTAGGTATATTTCTACACCATAGGAAGGTTAGCACAGGCACCTCTGTGACCACAAATGCAAGTTTTTACAGACGAATCTCCAGCTAGCGTGGCCGTGACGAACTCTAGCTCAAGTCCCTTCACTGCCGTCAACATGACTCAAGAAATCGTAATGACACGATTGCAAACAAACCATACCCCCGGCTGGGATTGAACCCGCGGTCATAGAGTCTCAAAACTCCAGCCCGACCGCGGGTTCAATCCCAGCCGGGGGTATGGTTTGTTTGCAATCGTGTCATTACGATTTCTTGAGTCATCATGTTACAGCCTTACGCGATGTTATCTTGTCGGTACTGAAGACCATTTATGTACAAAATAATTCTTGGCTTCATATCCAGAAGTATAAACAACAGAAATCCTCAGGTTGTTCAACTCTATATATCCTTGGTTAGGCTTCATTTAGACTATGCTGCTCAGTTCTGGTCACCGTATTACAGAATGGATATAAATGCTCTGGAAAACGTAGAGGAGGATGACAAAGATGATCTCATGTATCAGAAATCTTCCCTATGAGGATAGACTGAGGCCCTGAATCTGCACTCTCTCGAAAGGCGTAGAATTAGGGAGGATATGATCGAGGTGTATAAATGGAAAACAGGAATAAATAAAGGGGATGTAAACAGAGTGATGAAAATTTCCAGTCAAGACAGGACTCGCAGCAATGGTTTCAAGTTGGAAAAATTTAGGTTCAGAAGGGATATAGGAAAGCACTGGTTTGGTTATAGAGTTGTGGATGAGTGGAACAAACTCCCGAGTACAGTTATAGAAACTAAAACGTTGTGTAGTTTTAAAAATAGGTTGGATAAGTACATGAGTGGGTGTGAGTTAGACCTGCCTCGCACGGGCCAGCTGCAGTACTCCTCCTTTCTTATGCTCTTATGAGAGAGAGAGACTCTTGGCAAAACTGCAAGCACTAGTAGTCGCTGGCTCTGCACTATGATTACCTTCAAGGTACATCTCAATGGGACAGAGTCAAGCAGACACACTACTGATGTCAGAGTCCCACAGGGAAGCGTACTTGGGCCATTGTTATGGAATGTCTACTTCAATGACCTTCTTCATCTCATCCCAGAATCCTACACATATGCAGACGACTGTACTCTGACATTTAGTTATCCAAGGGAGGAAATGTCAGCTGATCTAAGTTACATCAATCACCAGCTAACAGCTATATCAGCCTGGGGAAAACCATGGCAGGTTACATTTGCTTCTGAGAAAACACAAATGATCTCTAGACACCATGATGGTAATGCTGGAGCAGTGGTTAGAATGATGGTCTCAAGGCACCATGATGGTAAGCTGGAGCAGTTGTTAGAATGATGGTCTCAAGGTACCATGATGGTAATGCTGGAGCAGTGGTTAGAATGATGGTCTCAAGGTACCATGATGGTAATGCTGGAGCAGTTGTTAGAATGATGGTCTCAAGGTACCATGATGGTAATGCTGGAGCAGTGGTTAGAATGATGGTCTCAAGGTACCATGATGGTAATGCTGGAGCAGTTGTTAGAATGATGGTCTCAAGGCACCATGATGGTAATGCTGGAGCAGTTGTTAGAATGATGGTCTCAAGGCACCATGATGGTAATGCTGGAGCAGTTGTTAGAATGATGGTCTCAAGGCACCATGATGGTAATGCTGGAGCAGTTGTTAGAATGATGGTCTCAAGGCACCATGATGGTAATGCTGGAGCAGTTGTTAGAATGATGGTCTCAAGGCACCATGATGGTAATGCTGGAGCAGTTGTTAGAATGATGGTCTCAAGGCACCATGATGGTAATGCTGGAGCAGTTGTTAGAATGATGGTCTCAAGGCACCATGATGGTAATGCTGGAGCAGTTGTTAGAATGATGGTCTCAAGGCACCATGATGGTAATGCTGGAGCAGTTGTTAGAATGATGGTCTCAAGGCACCATGATGGTAATGCTGGAGCAGTTGTTAGAATGATGGTCTCAAGGCACCATGATGGTAATGCTGGAGCAGTTGTTAGAATGATGGTCTCAAGGCACCATGATGGTAATGCTGGAGCAGTTGTTAGAATGATGGTCTCAAGGCACCATGATGGTAATGCTGGAGCAGTTGTTAGAATGATGGTCTCAAGGCACCATGATGGTAATGCTGGAGCAGTTGTTAGAATGATGGTCTCAAGGCACCATGATGGTAATGCTGGAGCAGTTGTTAGAATGATGGTCTCAAGGCACCATGATGGTAATGCTGGAGCAGTTGTTAGAATGATGGTCTCAAGGCACCATGATGGTAATGCTGGAGCAGTTGTTAGAATGATGGTCTATAGGCACCATAATGGTAATGCTGGAGCAGTTGTTAGAATGATGGTCTCAAGGCACCATGATGGTAGTGCTGGAGCAGTTGTTAGAATGATGATCTCTAGACACCATGATGGTAATGCTGGAGCAGTGGTTAGAATGAATGGTCTCCAGGCACCATGATGGTAATGCTGGAACAGTGCTATGAACGATGGTCTCAAGGCACCATGATGGTAACACTGAAGCAGTTGTTAGAATGATGGTCTCAAGGCACCATAATGGTAATGCTGGAGCAGTTGTTAGAATGATGGTCTCAAGGCACCATGATGGTAATGCTGGAGCAGTGCTATGAACGATGGTCTCAAGGCACCATGATGGTAATGCTGGAGCAGTTGTTAGAATGATGGTCTCAAGGCACCATGATGGTAATGCTGGAGCAGTGCTATGAACGATGGTCTCAAGGCACCATGATGGTAACGCTGGAGCAGTTAGAATGATGGTCTCAAGGCACCATAAAGGTAATGCTGGAGCAGTTGTTAGAATGATGGTCTCAAGGCACCATGATGGTAATGCTGGAGCAGTGGTTAGAATGATGGTCTCAAGGCACCATAATGGTAACGCTGGAGCAGTTGTTAAAATGATGGTCTCAAGGCACCATGATGGTAATGCTGGAGCAGTTGTTAGAATGAATGGTCTCAAGGCACCATAATGGTAACGCTGGAGCAGTTGTTAGAATGATGGTCTCAAGGCACCATAATGGTAACGCTGGAGCAGTTGTTAGAATGAATGGGAGAGTGTTGGAACCCGGGGATGAGGTTGATATCCTTGGGGTGAAATTTGATTCCAAACTGATTATGAAGAACCACGTTGTAAATCTTGTAAACAAAGCTGCCACAAAGTTTACAGTACTTAGAAGGTACCCCGTGGCCTGGTGGCACAAGCTCTCGCTTCACACTGTGAGGGTCCGGGTTCAATTCCCGGCGAAGGGGTGGAAACATTGGACGTGTTTTGTTACACCAGTTGTCTGTGTTCACCCATCAGTAAAATAGGTACCTGGGTGTTAGATGACTGGTGTGGGTCGCATCCTGGGACAAAACTGACCTAATTTGCGGGAAATGCTCAGCATAACAAGTGACTTTCTATATAGTAGTATGTCATTGATGTCAACTATGGTCTGTATACCTTGTATATTTACTTGTAGAAATAAAGATATTATTATTATTATTATTATTATTATTATTATTATTATCATCATCATCATCACCACCATCATCTCGCATGTGCTCGACGATAGAGGCTACAAGATTGTACGAGGTAAAAGTGTGCTCCCACCCTGAGTATGCTCCACTTTCTTGGATTGCCTGACCCCCTCCCCCTCCCCGTCTCAACTATGACTTCTTGACAGAACAGAGCAAGACGACTCTTCTCTCACCTGGACAGATCTGTCATTCTAGCAAAGTTTTCAACATCGGAGGAATGTTGATGGCCTTACTGTTATATACAAGGTTAATGTTGTTAAGATACCACACTTGACTCCACTCCGCAGACAGCAAGAAGTGAGCTTCTACACCACAAGACGGGCAGGAAGTAGCAATTACACTCTGGTTGTGTCCTTAAGACCATCACTTCATCTGAGATCATTCATTACTAGAATGACACGAGTCTGGAACATGTTCATACAGCATAATAACATTGATAAAATATAGTCAGTTAACTAAATTACTCACCCACAGATGGCTCCAACTTCACCCTGTTCCTTGTTTGTATATATCTTAACAGTAAAAACACTGTGAAATGACCTGATGTAGATAACAGTTCTTAACTTGTAAATAAAGTTAGGAACCTTAACCTGACCTTGTAAAACACTGTAAATAAGAGAGAGAGAGAGAGAGAGAGAGAGAGAGGGTAAGGGGCAGTAATTCAGAGGTGACACTGTTATCACAGTGTTCCTAGCATCAGCAGGTGGGTGGATACTAACAGTGTGGGGATACGAACAGTGTAGGGAGACCAACAGAGCCTGGGGATACCAACAGAGCCTGGGGATACCAACGCACTAAAGAACTATCATCAGCAGTGAGTTATCAGACGTAAGCTGACCACTGACTCTTCCTGTGAGTCACTGTTGACTAACAGTCTACACAACTGACTCTTCCCGTGAGTCACTGTTGACTAACAGTCTACACAAGTGACTCTTCCCGTGAGTCACTGTTGACTAACAGTCTGTAGCACAACTGACTCTTCCCGTGAGTCACTGTTGACTAACAGTCTACACAACTGAATTAGAGAGTTAGAAGTGAATTAGAGAGTTAGAAGTGAATTAGAGAGTTAGAAGTTAATTAGAGAGTTAGAAGTTAATTAGAGAGTTAGAAGTCAATTAGAGAGTTAGAAGTTAATTGGAGAGTTAGAAGTTAGAGAGTTAGACGTGAATTAGAGAGACAGAAGTTAATTGGAGAGTTAGAAGTTAATTAATTGGAGAGTTAGAAGTTAATTGGAGAGTTAGAAGTTAATTAGAGAGTTAGAAGTTAATTAGAGAGTTAGAAGTTAATTTGAGAGTCAGAAGTTAATATGAGAGTCAGAAGTTAATTTGAGAGTTAGAAGTGAAATAGAGAGTTAGAAGTAAATTGATAGAAGTAAGATAGAGAGTTAGAAGTTAATTAGAGGGTTAGAAGTGAAATAGAGAGTTAGAAGTTAATTAGAGAGTTAGAAGTTAATTTGAGAGTTAGAAGTGAAATAGAGAGTTAGAAGTTAATTAGAGAGTTAGAAGTTAATTTGATAGAAGTTAATTTGAGAGTTAGAGGTTAATTTGAGAGTCAGAAGTTAATTAGAGAGTTAGAAGGTAATTTGAGAGTCAGAAGTTAATTTGAGAGTCAGAAGTTAATTAGAGAGTTAGAAGGTAATTTGAGAGTCAGAAGTTAATTAGAGAGTTAGAAGTGAAATAGAGAGAAGTAAATTGATAGAAGTGAAATAGAGAGTTAGAAGTTAATTAGAGAGTTAGAAGTTAATTTGAGAGTTAGAAGTGAAATAGAGAGTTAGAAGTAAATTGATAGAAGTGAAATAGAGAGTTAGAAGTAAATTGATAGAAGTGAAATAGAGAGTTAGAAGTTAATTAGAGAGTTAGTGAAATAGAGAGTTAGAAGTTAATTAGAGAGTTAGAAGTTAACTAGAGAGGTAGAAGTGAAATAGAGAGTTAGAAGTTAATTAGAGAGTTAGTGAAATAGAGAGTTAGAAGTTAATTAGAGAGTTAGAAGTTAACTAGAGAGGTAGAAGTGAAATAGAGAGTTAGAAGTTAATTAGAGAGCTAGAAGTTAGAGAGTTAGAAGTGAAATAGAGAGTTAGAAGTTAATTTGAGAGAAGTTAATTTGAGAGTTAGAAGCGAAATAGAGAGTTAGAAGTGAAATAGAGTTAGAAGTTAATTTGAGAGTTAGAAGCGAAATAGAGAGTTAGAAGTTAATTAGAGAGTTAGAAGTTAATTAGAGAGTTAGAAGTGTATTAGAGAGAAGTTAATTAGAGAGTTATAAGTGAAAAAGAGTTAGAAGTTAATTTGAGAGTTAGAAGTGAAATAGAGAGTTAGAAGTGAAATAGAGAGTTAGAAGTTAATTAGAGAGTTAGAAGTGAAGTAGAGAGTTAGAAGTTAATTAGAGAGTTATAAGTGAAATAGAGTTAGAAGTTAATTAGAGAGTTAGAAGTGAAACAGAGAGTTAGAAGTTAGAGAGTTATAAGTGAAATAGAGAGTTAGACGTTAATTAGAGAGTTATAAGTGAAACAGAGAGTTATAAGTGAAATAGAGAGTTAGAAGTTAATTAGAGAGTTATAAGTGAAATAGAGAGTTAGAAGTTAATTAGAGAGTTAGAAGTGAAATAGAGAGTTAGAAGTTAATTAGAGAGTTAGAAGTGAAATAGAGAGTTAGAAGTTAATTAGAGAGTTAGAAGTGAATTAGAGAGTTAGAAGTGAATTAGAGAGTTAGAAGTGAATTAGAGAGTTAGAAGTGAATTAGAGAGTTAGACGTGAATTAGAGAGTTAGAAGTGAATTAGAGAGTTAGAAGTGAATTAGAGAGTTATAAGTGAAATAGAGAGTTAGAAGTGAATTAGAGAGTTAGAAGTGAATTAGAGAGTTATAAGTGAAATAGAGAGTTATAAGTGAATTAGAAAGTTATAAGTGAAATAGAGAGTTAGAAGTGAATTAGAGAGTTATAAGTGAAATAGAGAGTTAGAAGTGAATTAGAGAGTTATAAGTGAAATAGAGAGTTAGAAGTGAATTAGAGAGTTATAAGTGAAATAGAGAGTTAGAAGTGAATTAGAGAGTTATAAGTGAAATAGAGAGTTAGAAGTGAATTAGAGAGTTATAAGTGAAATAGAGATTAGAAGTGAATTAGAAAGTTATAAGTGAAATAGAGAGTTAGAAGTGAATTAGAGAGTTATAAGTGAAATAGAGAGTTAGAAGTGAATTAGAGAGTTATAAGTGAAATAGAGAGTTGTAAGTGAATTAGAGAGTTATAAGTGAAATACTTAGAAGTTAATTAGAGAGTTATAAGTGAAATAGAGAGTTAGAAGTTAATTAGAGAGTTATAAGTGAAATAGAGAGTTAGAACTTAATTAGAGAGTTATAAGTGAAACAGAGAGTTAGAAGTTAATTAGAGAGTTATAAGTGAAATAGAGAGTTAGAAGTGAATTAGAGAGTTATAAGTGAAATAGAGAGTTAGAAGTTAATTAGAGAGTTATAAGTGAAATAGAGAGTTAGAAGTGAATTAGAGAGTTATAAGTGAAATAGAGAGTTAGAAGTTAATTAGAGAGTTATAAGTGAAATAGAGAGTTAGAAGTTAATTAGAAAGTTATAAGTGAAATAGAGATTAGAAGTTAATAGAGAGTTATAAGTGAAATAGAGAGTTAGAATTTAATTAGAGAGTTATAAGTGAAACAGAGAGTTAGAAGTTAATTAGAGAGTTATAAGTGAAATAGAGAGTTAGAAGTGAATTAGAGAGTTATAAGTGAAATAGAGAGTTAGAAGTTAATTAGAGTTATAAGTGAAATAGAGAGTTAGAAGTTAATTAGAGAGTTAGAAGTGAAATAGAGAGTTAGAAGTTAATTAGAGAGTTAGAAGTGAAACAGACAGTTAGAAGTGAATTAGAGAGTTATAAGTGAAATAGAGAGTTAGAAGTGAATTAGAGAGTTATAAGTGAATAGAGAGTTAGAAGTTAATTAGAGAGTTATAAGTGAAAGAGAGTTAGAAGTTAATTAGAGAGTTATAAGTGAAATAGAGAGTTAGAAGTTAATTAGAGAGTTATAAGTGAAATAGAGAGTTAGAATTTAATTAGAGAGTTATAAGTGAAATAGAGATTTAGAAGTTAATTAGAGAGTTATAAGTGAAATAGAGAGTTAGAAGTGAATTAGAGAGTTATAAGTGAAATAGAGAGTTAGAAGTTAATTAGAGAGTTATAAGTGAAATAGAGAGTTAGAAGTTAATTAGAGAGTTATAAGTGAAATAGAGAGTTAGAAGTTAATTAGAGAGTTATAAGTGAAATAGAGAGTTAGAAGTTAATTAGAGAGTTATAAGTGAAATAGAGAGTTAGAAGTTAATTAGAGAGTTATAAGTGAAATAGAGAGTTAGAAGTTAATTAGAGAGTTATAAGTGAAATAGAGAGTTGTAAGTGAATTAGAGAGTTATAAGTGAAATAGAGAGTTAGAAGTTAATTAGAGAGTGAAATTATTGAAAAATAATGATACACATCACCAACATGTTGTCAACACACATGTGCAACACCTAGGTGTGTTTATTCAGAAACATTTCGCCCACATAATAGACTTGTTCAGTGGATTACCAAGACAGCAGAAGTCGTAGAGATGTAGAGACGATGTAGGTCGTGGTGGTCAGTCAGCTGAGGGACTGACCACCACAACACGTCTTGTTATTACATCCTCTCTACTGCTTCTGCTGCCTCTGTACTTGACTGAAAAAGTCTCCTGTGTTGGTGAAACGTTTCTGAATCAAGGCACCTAGGTGTTGCACATGTGTGTTGACAATTATGAAGGAAGTTGGGCGGTGTTGATGAGCCAGTTACAATATACTGACTTAATTACCACCAAACATAGACGAGGGTGTGTCCTTACTAGCAAGTGTCACCCTTATGTTGAAGAACAGTAAGGGTGAATGTGGCTCAGATGGTCACTCCTTCCTTCCTTCCCTTCTCTCTTCCCTCTCTCCTTCCTTCCCTTCTCTCTTCCCTCCCTCCTTCCTTCCCTTCTCTCTTCCCTCCCCTCCTTCCTTCCCTTCTCTCTTCCCTCTCTCCTTCCTTCCCTTCTCTCTTCCCTCCCTCCTTCCTTCCCTTCTCTCTTCCCTCCCTCCTTCCTTCCCTTCTCTCTTCCCTCCCTCCTTCCTTCCCTTCTCTCTTCCCCTCCTCCCTCCTTCCTTCCCTTCTCTCTTCCCTCCCTCCTTCCTTCCCTTCTTCTTCCCTCCTTCCTTCCTTCCCTTCTCTCTTCCTCCCTCCTTCCTTCCCTTCTCTCTTCCCTCCCTCCTTCCTTCCCTTCTCTCTTCCCTCCTTCCTTCTTCCTTCTCTCTTCCCTCCTTCCTTCCTTCCCTTCTCTCTTCCCTCCTTCCTTCCTTCCCTTCTCTCTTCCCTCCTTCCTTCCTTTCCCTTCCTCTCTTCCTCCTCCCTCCTTCCTTCCCTTCTCTCTTCCCTCCTCCTTCCTTCCCCTTCTCTCTTCCCTCCTTCCTTCCTTCCCTTCTCTCTTCCCTCCTCCTTCCTTCCTTTCTCTCTTCCCTCCTTCCTTCCTTCCCTTCTCTCTTCCCTCCTTCCTTCCTTCCCTTCTCTCTTCCCTCCTCCTTCCTCCCTTCTCTCTTCCCTTCCTTCCTTCCTTCCCTTCTCTCTTCCCTCCTTCCTTCCTTCCCTTCTCTCTTCCCTCCCTCCTCCTTCCCTCCCTCCTTCCTTCTCTCCCTCCCTCCTACCTTCTCTCCCTCCCTCCTTCCTTCCTTCCCTCCCTCCTTCCTTCTCTCCCTCCCTCCCCCCTTCCTTCCCTACCTCCCTCCCTCCTTCCCTCCCTCCCTCCCTTCTTCCTTCTCTCCCTCCCTCCTTCCTTCCCTCCCCCCTTTCCCTCCCTCCCTCTTTCCTGCCACCCCTCCCTCCCTCTTTCCTGCCACCCCTCCCTCCGGCTCAACGATATATAAGGCAGTATTATCCTCAGCCTAACCCAAGAGCTGCCATCACAACCTACAACAACGTTCTGCCGCCAATGCAACCTTTAGCCCCTTCCCTGCCAGACGTATTACACCCTGTATGACACTTCCCTGCCAGACGTATTACACCCTGTATGACACTTCCCTGCCAGACGTATTACACCCTGTATGACACTTCCCTGCCAGACGTATTACACCCTGTATGACACTTCCCTGCCAGACGTATTACACCCTGTATGACACTTCCCTGCCAGATGTATTACACCCTGCAGGACACTTCCCTGCCAGACGTATTACATTATGCAGGACACTTCCTTGCCAGACGTATTACATCCTGCAGGACACTTCATTGCCAGACGTATTACACCCTCCAGAACACTTCCCTGCCAGACGTATTACACCCTGATAATTCAATGCCAAACATATTACACCCTGTATGACACTTCCCTGCCAGACGTATTACACCCTGCAGGGCACTTCCCTGCCAGACGTATTAAATCCTGCAGAATACTTCTTTGCCAGACGTATTACACCCTGGAGAACACTTTCCTACCAGACGTATTATACCCTGCAGGACACGTCCCTGTCAGACGTATTACACCCTGCAGGTCACTTCCCTCCCAGACGCATTACACCCTGCAGGATACTTCCCTACCAGACGTATTACACCCTGCAGGTCACTTCCCTGCCAGATGCATTACACCCTGCAGGACACTTCCTTGCCAGACGTATTACACCCTGCAGGATACTTCCCTGGCAGACGTATTACACCCTGCAGGTCACTTCCCTGCCAGATGTATTACACCCTGTAGGACACTTCCCTGCCAGATGTATTACACCCTGCAGGATATTTCCCTGCCAGATGTATTACACCCTGAAGGATACTTCCCTGCCAGACGTATTACATCCTGCAGGTCACTTCCTTGCCAGACGTATTATACCCTGCAGGATAATTCCCTGCCAGACGTATTATACCTGCAGGACACTTCCCTGCCAAACGTATTACACCCTGTATGATACTTCCTTGCCAGACATTAGTTCAGCTCAACCCTCTCCTTGAAAACCCATTAAGTACCTCATTTCCCGACGTATTCGTTATCTTGCTAATTAAGGTATTGCATACACGTTTGATTGCCAAAAGAATTACACAGTTTAAATGCGCGTATTACGACGCTTCAGTGCCGACGTGGTTACTAAAATTTTTGGCTTCCTCGTGCCATATTAATTTAAGGCCGTTTTGGTTCCCTTTTGCCAAGATTCAGTCGAATTCAGCACATTGCCAAGCAAATTACTGCACTATTTTACCTCTTTCAAATATTAACACCCCTTCAGACCTCTTTGCCAAAATTTTTACAGCCGTCCATTTCTCACTGCCAAATGTATTTAGGTGTTGCTACCCCCGTTGCCAACGTGTTACGGTCATTTTCCACTTCCTTGCCAATTTTCGACCAATATTTTGTTTTATTTTTATTTTAATCGACCATCTAAAAGCCAATGTAAGTCGGGGGTTGACGGATACCAGAAAATTTCCATATCGTTTTCACCCTAAGGAATACCAGAAAGGTACCCCGTATCCCTTAGGAACCAGAGGGGTACCAAAAACTATCAATTCACCCTAGGGATACGGGAAAAGGGAAGCCCGTGTCCTTTAAAAACCCTTTAGGGATCCAAAAGGTATTCTTTATCATTTAACCCTGGGTATCAGAAAGGATTCCAGTACCCCAAAAAACCCAGCCCCCTTAACCCATTGGTTTTTAATCCAACACGCCTACTTTTCTGGGTTTTAAATGACCTACGGGGACAGGGGTACAAGTGACAGGTGTAATGTGAAAGGTGTAATTGACAGGTGTCATTTTTGACAGGGACACAGGGGCAGATAAAAAAGTGACTGATGTGCAAGTGACAGGTGACATGGACGGTGTACATTGACAGGTGTACAATTGAGATATAAGGTGCAGGTGTACATGTGACAGCTGTACATTGACAGAGTACAAATGACAGGGGACACGTGACGTGACAGGTTACAGTTTACGGTGGCAAAGTGACAGGTGTACAGGTCGGTGTGCAAGTGACAGATGAAAGTGACAGAGTACAAATGACAGGGGTGAAGTGGCAAATTACGGTGAGAGTTACAAGTGACAGGGCACAGGGGCAGATATACAGGACGATGTACAAGTGACAGTGTCAAGTGACAGGTGTACAAGTGACAGGTGACAAAGGGCAGATGTACAAGTGAAGGTGTACAATACAGGTGTACAAAATGACAAAAAGACGGTTACAGGGAACGTGTACAAGTGACAGGGGTAAAGTGACAGGTGTACAAGTGAAGGTTTACAAGTGACAGGGGTACAAGTGACAGGTGTACAAGTGACAGGTTACAAGTGACAGGGGGTACAAGGCGGTGTACAAAGAATGGGGTCAGGGGAACGGGAAAAGTGACAGGGGGAACAAGTACAAGGTAAGTGACAGGGGTACAAGTGACGGGGTACAAGTACAGGTTTACAAGTGACAGGTGACAAGGGCAGGGGTTAAAAATGACAGGTGACAAGTGACGGTTTCAAGTGACGGGTGTACAAGTGACAGATGTACAAATGACAGGTGACAGGGGACATGTAAAGTGACAGGGGACAAGTGCAGGTGTTTAAAGTGAAGGTGTACAAATGACAGATGTACAAGTGACAGGGGTTTCAAGGACAGGTGTACAAGTCAAGTGTACAATGACAGGGGAAAGTGACAGATTACAAGTGACAGGTGTACAAGTGACGGTTTTACAAATGACAGGTGTACAAGTTTACAGGGGTACAAGTGAAGTGTACAGTAAGGGGTACAAGTGACAGGTGTACAATGACAGGTGTACAAGGCAGGTGACAAGGACAGTGTACAGGTGGGGCAGGTGTACAAATGCAGGTGAAAGTGACAAATGTACAAGTGACAGGGGTACAAGAAGTGAAAGGTGAAATGACAGGTGTACAATGACAGGTGTCAAGGACAATGTACAAGTGACAGGTGTACAAAATACAAGTGTACAAGTGACAGGGTACAAGGAGAGGGGTCAAGTGACAATGACAAATGACAGGTGACAAGTGCAAGTGTACAAGTGAAGGTGTACAAGTGACAATGTACAAGTGACGGTGACAAGTGACAAATGTACAAGTGCAGGTGTACAAGTGACAAGTGAAAAAGTACAGGGGGTTTCAAATGACAGGGGACAAAATACAATGTACAAGTGCAGGGGTTTAAAATGACAGGTGTACAAGTGAAGGTGTCAAGGACAGGTGTACAAATGACAAGTGTACAAAAATGACAGGTGTACAAGTGACAATGTACAATACAGGTGACAAGTGAAAGGTACAAATGCAAGTGAAATACAGGGGGTACAAGTGACAAGGACAAGGCAGGTGTACAATACAAGAATACAAGTGCAGGTGTACAAGTCAGTTACAAGTGACAGTGTACAATGACAGGGTACAATGACAGTGTACAAGTGACAGATGTACAAGTACAGGGGTTACAAGGACAGGTGTACAAATGACAGGGGTACAATACAGGTGTACAAGTGACAAAATGTACAAGTGACAGGTGTACAAGTGACAAGAATACAAGTGACAGGTGTACAAGTGAAAAGTTACAAGTGACAGGGGGTACAATGACAGGTGTACAAG
>NC_069464.1:16768402-16808402 GCF_026875155.1 Cherax quadricarinatus | reverse complement strand
AAAAAAAAAAAAAAAAAAAAAAAAAAAAAAAAAAATGGTGGGGACTGCAGGGGCCCAAAAAAAAAAAAAAAAAATCAGATGAAAATGGTTGGGGTTTTAGGGGGGTGGATGGGAGGAGAGGGGAAAAAGGAGGGGAACAAGAGGGGGAGAGAAAATTAGGAGAGCTTTCTGAAAAAATGGAGAAAAGGCTCTCTGTGAAATTGGGAAAAGGTGGTTGGAAGAAGGAGACAAAAAAAATTGGGGGAGGCACAAGTCGAAACTGCAGTAAACCCAAAAAAGGGGGCCTAGAAGTTGAGTAAATAGGCGGAGCGAGTTACAGGGGCATGCCCAAGAGAAGACACGCAATATGAAGCGGGCGGAGGTGAACAGGAAGGAAAGGAATTAAAATTTTTGCTAAGGTCACATCAATCTCCCAAAGGAGGCCCAAGGAGTAAAAGGGGAAGATCAACGGGGTTGCGATGGAGAGGGGATAGGTCAATGCTGAGGCCAACAAGGCTTAAGAGCCACTGGAAAAATCAAGGGAAACTGACCACATAAGGCAGGATCCAGAGCCACGGGGGTGAGGCAATGCGAGGAAAAAGGGGCAAAATCGTGTTTATCCATGGGCTTCGGGAGAGAGAGGAAAGGACCACACTGAAAGGAAGCGGGAAAAGAAAGGGAAAGGAGTTTGAGAAAATCATAACAAAATAGGTGAAGAGAGGGACAAAGTTGTAATTTTCAGGAATGGGGGACCAAAGGTGAAAAAACCGACCAATCAAGCTGTTTCAGGAGGGAAAACAGGGGGGAACAGGATCCTCCAAGAGAAACACGATTGAATACTGGGAAAGATACAAGAGGGTGTCCTAGACAGAGACAGAAAAAAAACAGCGACGCAGCTGAGGGAGGGAAAAAAAGCAAAAGGGTAGGAAAAAAAGAGACAAGGAGGGAACAAGAGGTCTGTCAGAGCGGAAGAAACGAAAGGGGGAAAGCAAAACCACAACTATTTTAGAACCATAAAAAACCTATCACACCACCCCAACACCCCCTAAATCCTCCCCCCCAGCCTCCACCCAACACCAAGCTATAAAACCCACGTATGCCACCTTTTCTCCCCCCCTACAGGCCCCAAAAACCACAGTTTTGGGAAAAGGGAAACTAAAGGTTGGTACACAAAGCTGATGGAATAACAAATAGGGGGAGGGGGTGGCAAAAAAGAGTCAAAAAAAAGCATCCCCGGACATCATAGCTCTCACGAAACCAAGTTACGGGTAGAAACAGATGCCATTTTCCCAAACGGGATACCAAACCTGAGGAAAGCAGGGGAACAGGGGGGGTGGAGGGTGGCGTTGCTGATCAAAAATCGCTGGAATTTTGATGGGCGGGAGAGAGAAGAACGGAGAAGAAAGTGATTACTTAGTGGAACACTTTCCTCTGGAGGTCCCAAGGTGGAAATAGCAGTGATGTATAACCCACCACAGAACAGCAGGAGGCCAAGGCAAGAGTACGACGGAGCAATAGAGCGATGGTTGACACACTAGTGAGGGGGCCAGAAGAGCTCATGCATGCGGGCAAAGTCTGATCATGGGTGACTTTAACAAGGAGATAATTGGGAGAACTTGGACCACATGGGGGCCAAGATACTTGGGGGGCAAAGATGATGGAGGGGTACGGGAAAAATTTATGTACCAAACCAGTAAAGGGACACTAAAAGAAAAGGAGGGAGGTGAACCACAAGGTGGACTTGTATTCACCTTCAGTAGTCAATACGAGGCATCAATATGAAAGACCCTTGGGGCCAGTGCCCATGTGGTTTAAGCTTCGAATACCAGTGGGAGCTACAAGGGAGGGAGAAGCGGGAAGGCCGGACAAATGAAGCCAAACTACAAAAAAAGGGGAAACACAGGAATGGGGAAAACTACCTGAACGGGGTTCGTGGGACGAGAATGGGGGGGGAAAACCAGTTAATAGAGTTTTGGAAATATTAGAATAAAATCCAAGGGGCTGAGGAGGGTTTGTACCCCAAGGGAAAAAGGAGTAATGAAAAAGCCAGGATGGCCCAGGGTTTACCCAAAGGTGCAGGGGGGGGAAAAACCCAATGTTAGGGAATGGAAGAAATAAAAAGGCAAAGGACCCAGGAGAAAAGGGAACAGTCGTAGACCAGAAATGAATTGCCAGAAAGAAGGGAGGCCCAAAAAAAAAATAAAAATGACTGCAGCGAAAGCCAAATCTGACCGAAACTGTTTCAGCCACATCAGGAGGAAAACAACATAAGGCCCAAGGAAATAGGCAAAGGAAGGAAGGAGGAGAGAAAACAGGAATTCCCGGGAAGTATGTGAGAACTAAAAAGAGTTTTCAAAGAAGTGTTCAAAGGGGACGAAGGGACTCCAAAAAGACGGAGAGGTGGGGCACACCACCAAGTGCGGGAAACCCAGTGCACACAAGAGGAAGAAGTGAAGAGGCTTCTGAGGACTAGATATCAAAGGCAATGGGCCGATAACATCTCCCCATGGGTATTGAGGGGGGAGCAGAGGCGCAGGGTTTACCCCTAACAACAAATTCAATACATTATCAAAAACAGGGAGATTGCGAGGATGGAAGACAGCAAATGTATCCCAAATCTTTAAAAAAGGAGACAGACATGAAGCATTAAACTACGACCATGTCACTGACTGTATAGTATGAAAAATAGGAGAAGTTATGGGAAGAGTGGGGGAACACCTAAAAAGGGAATGATCTCTAAAACAGCCCAGGGGTTTTCAGGGACGGGAAATCCGTGCCACAAACCTATGGGGGTTTTTTATGACATGGTGACAGCAGTAAGCAAGGGGAAGAGGGGTGGGTGGATTGCATTTTCTTGGACTGCAAGAAGGCTTTTTTGACAATCCACACAAAGATTGGTGCAAAAATGGGGCCCAAGCAGGGAAAAGGGGGAAAGGGGGGGGCATACAAGGGATCAGGGAATACTTGTCAGAAGACAGAAACGAGTCATGGTACTGGCGGGTGTCAAAGTGGGCACCTTGCCCGGGGGGTTTCCCGCGGGGGTCAGTCCTAGGACCAGTGCGTTTTGGTATTGTGAACGACAGACGGAAGGAATAGACTCTGGGGGGGGTCCCGGTTTGCAGATGATTGAAGTTGATGAAAAAAAATACACTGATCGAAACCAGGCAGAACTACAAAGGGTCGGGGAAGGCTGCAGAACTGGTCCAGAAATTGGCTCCTGGAGTTCAACCCCCAAGTGCAAGTCATGAAGATTGGGGGGGGGGCAAAAAAGGCCCGCAAACGGAGTACATTTGGGGGTCAGAAAACCAAACCTCCTCAAGGAAAAAATCTTGGGGTGATTAAAAACCAGGCACATCTCCTGAAGCGCACAAAAACCAAAAATGCTGCAGCATATGGGCGCCTACAACCTCAGAACGCATTCCGACATCTTAAAAAGGATCTTTTCAGGACCCTGTACACCGTATACGTTAGGCCCATATTGGAGTATGCGGCACCAGTTTGGAAACCCAACCTACCCAAGCACGTAAAGAAATGAGAAAGTGCAAAGGTTTGCAACAAACTAGTCCCGAGCTAAGGGGTAGTCCTACGAGGAGAGGTTAAGGGAAATAAACCTGACGACACTGGAGGACAGGAGAGTAGGGGGGGACATGATACGCATACAAAATATGAGAGGAATTGACAAGGTGGACAAAAACAGGAGTTCCAGAGATTGGGACACAGTAAAAAGGGGGGCACAGTTGGAAAGCTAAAGCACAGATGAATCACGGGATGTTAGGAAGTAATTCTTCACCCCACAAGTAGTCAGTAAGGGGAAATAGTTTGGGAAGCGATGTAGTGGGGGCGGGTCCTAATAGTTTAAGCAGAGGTCGAAAAGCTCAGGTCAGGGAGAGTGACCTAGTAGCGATCATAAAGAGGCGGGGCCAGGACTCGGTCGCCCCCCGCAACCTAACTAGGTGAGTAAAACTAGGTGATAACACACCCACAACACACACAAAAACACCACACACACACACACAAAAACCACCACACAAACACACAAATACACCACACAACACATACCCCAACACACACACACACACCAACACCACACCACACACACACACACCACATACACACAACACACAACACACACACACCACATACACACACACACAAAACCCCAAAACACACACACCAACACAACATACACAACACACAACATACACACACACACACAACACACACACACCACCACCACATACCACACCACACACCCACACACACACACACCACACACACACATTGTGCAAGGGTTTGAAGGGCGGGGCCGGGGAAGCAAACCCAGGAGCTAAAAATGACCCTTAAACCCACAAATAGGTGAGTACAAATGGGTGAGTAAAACAACCCCAAAAACACACACTCAAACACACACAAACACACACACTCAAACAACACTCACACACCACACACACAAACCAACACTCAAAACACAAACACACAAACACCACACACACCACAAAACCCAACACCACACACACACACACAAAAAGGAGACGGGGAATAAGCATTAAATACAGATTTGGTCATGCATGATAGTAGAAAAGCTGGAAAAAGATTTCAGGAGAAGAGTGGTGGAACACCTAAAAAGGAAAACGATCTCATCAACGCAGCCAACATGGTTTCGGGACGGGAAATCCGTGTCACTATCCTCGGGATTCTATGACAGGGGACAGCGTAAGACAAGAGAGAAGGGGTGGGTGGATTGATATTCTTGGACTGCAAAAAGGCGTTTGACACAGTTCCACACAAGAATTGGGCAAAAACGGAGGACCAAGCGGGATAACAGGGAAGGCACTACAATGGATTAGGGAATACTTTCGGGAAGACGCACGAGTATGGACGTGGCGAGGTGTCAGATGGGCCCTGTGCCCAGCGGGGTCCCACAGGGGTCAGTCCAAGGCCCATGCGTTTCGGTATTTTGTGAAGACATGAGGGAAGGGAAATAGACTTTTGGGTTTTCCCTTTTTTTGCAGATGACGTAAAGTTGATGGAAAAATTTCCCTCGTCGAAGACCAGGCGAACAAACAAAGGGATCTGGACAGGCTGCAGACCTGGTCCAGAAATTGGCCCCTGGAGTTCAATCCCCCAAAATGCAAAGTCATGAAGACGGGGGAAGGGGCCAAGAAGCCCGCAGACGGATACAGTCTAGGGGAAAGGACACAAACCTCACCAAGGAAAAAGATCTTGGGGGTGAGTAAAACACCAGGCAATCTCCTGAAGCGCAATAACCAAAAAACTGCTGCAGCACAGGGCGCCTAGCAAACCTCAAAACAGCATTCCACATCTTAATAAGGATGTTCAGGCCCCTGTACCCCGTGTACGTTAGGCCCTTTTGGGTAGCGGTCTTTTTGGGAAACCCCACCCCTTTCCCCAAAACACGTAAAAAAACTGGAAAGTGAAAAGGTTTCAAAAACTATCCCAAGCTAAGGGTATGTCCTACGGGAGAGGTTAGGGAAATCAACCTGCGCCCCGGAGGACAGGAGAGATAAGGGGCATGATAACGAATACAAAATGCTGAGAGGAATTGAAAAGGTGGATAAAAAAGGGATGTTCCAGAGAGGGGACACAGTAACAAGGGACACAGTTGGAAGTTGAAGCACAGATGAATCACAGAGTGTTAGGAAGTTTTTCTTCAGCCCAGAGTAGTCAGTAAGTGGAATAGTTTGGGAAGCATTAGGGGAGGCAGGAGCCATACTACTTTAAGCAGAGGTATGATAAACTCAGGCCAGGGGGAGTGACTAGTACGTCAGTGAAAGAGGCGGGGCCCGGAGCTTTGGACTCGACCCCTGCAACCTCAACTAGGTGAGTACAACTGGTGGTAACACACTCACCACACACACACACATACACCACACACACCACACACACTCAAAACACACTCAAAACAAACCACACACCAAACCCCAAACCCAAACACACACTCACCCACACCACACACCCCACACACACAACACAACACACACACACACACAAAACACACCCCAGGAAGGGCTTTTTGGGGACGCACGAAGGGTCGTTGAAACCTTATGCAGCAATGGGAATCTTTATTCAGGAAACGTTTTTGCCCACAGGGCTTATCAGTCCAAAACAAAGAGGAAGGGAAGGGAGGAGTATGAGGTAATCAGTCCCCCAACCTGGGGGCATTTTTCGTCCCAATTTTTAGAATGTACAGCATAGGGCCGTAGACGTGGCTTATTACTGTAGTGAGGTGAGGGTTTAAGCAGGCGGAGGCGGGGTCTAGTGGGGACACCCCTAGTCAAGTAGATCTTGTCCAAAGGTTGAACAAGTGGGGTTTAAGAATTCTTTGTAACAAGATCCCATGAGCTGCAGTGTCTGACGTTGTGATGAATGGTTTGAAAGGGTGATTACCTTTTACTCCTCTCTCCTTACGCCTTCCTCTTTGTATTGGACTGATGAAAACCACTGTGTGGCGAACGTTTCCCCAATAAAAATTTCCCCTTGCGCATAAGTGCTCAAAACTTTAACTTGTCGGTTTTTCAAACCATTTTCACAACGTCAGCACTGGGGGAGCACCCCGGGAAAGGAACAAGATATAAATGACAACCCGTGTGGTTTATGGAAGGCAAAAACCGGTCACAACCTACTGGGTTTTTTTTGCAAAGTAAAAGAAGACACGAGGAAAAAGGGGTGGGTGGATTTTTTTTTCCCGGACTGCAAAAAGGCCCTTTTACACAGTTTTTGAAAAAGACTATTGCAGAAGTAGAGGTTTAGGCCGTAAAAACAGGAAGGGACGCAATGGAGATAGAAATACCTGAGAGGGAGGCAACAACGAGTCTGGGACGTGTGGGTATCACAGTGGGGGCCTGTGAGAGAGGGGCCCACAGGGGGGTTTGTTTTGGGGGCCAGTGCTATTTTTGAAATATGTGAATGACTATGGAAGGGATAGACACTGAAGTGCCCTGTTAGCGATATGTGAAATTGATGGAAAAAATTAAAAACGGCGAGGATGAGGAGGACGCAAGAGACCTGGACAGGGGACATGGGTCCCGAAAAACTGGCTTCTGAATTTAACCCCGACAAATGCAAATCATGAAGATTGGGGAAGGGGAAAAAAAGAACGCAGACAGAGTATAGGCAGGTGGACAAAAAACTGCAAACCTCATAAAAGGGGAAAGATCTTGGGGGGGGGGGCCATAACAACCCGGGAGTCTCCGGAGGCACACATCAACCCGTAAATTTCTGCAGCAATGGGCTGGTAAACCCGGAAAACCCATAAGGTTTTGTTCAAGGCACAGTAACTGGTAGTCAGGGGGAAAATACTGGATAGCAACACCGTTTTTTGGAACCCACTTGGAAATACGTCAAGCAGTTAAAGTACAAAAGGTTTGCAACAAGGTAATCCCCAGGCTCAGGGGAATGTCCTACGATGAAAGGTTAGGGAAATAACTAAAAGACACTGGAGGACAGAAGGGGGAAGGGGGGACATGATAACGACATACAAAATACTGCTGGAATAAAAAAGGTGGGAAAAAGATAGGATTTCCCGGATGGGGCACAGAAACAAAGGGGAAAATTGGAAGCTGAAGACTCGATGAGTCACGAGATGTTAGGAAATTTCTTCAGTCACAGAATCGTCAGGAAGTGCATAGCCCAGCAAATTTATGTAGTGGAGGCAAGAAAACCTAATAGCTTTAAAATGAGATATGACAATGCCCCAGGAACGACAGAGAGAGGACCTAGTACGATTGTGAAGAGGGGGGGCCGGGCTGAGTCTCGACCCCTAAACCCCAATTAGGCGAGTTTGTACACCACTATACATCACACACACCATAAAACACCACACTATAAAACTTATATACACACTATCCACACCAAAATATACACACAACAAAATATACACACACCATACACACAGCTATACACACATAACACACCAACTATACCCACAATACACACCCCCATACAACACACAACCCCTTATACAACATTATACCACACACACTATACACACACATTTAAACCCCACACACACACCCCAAAATATACACACACACTATACACACACATATACACACACACACATTTCCCCACACCTATTTCACACACACACACATTTACACACAAATTATACAACTATACACACCTAACACACACCCCACTATACACACCACTATACACACACCCGAAAACAATCACACACAAAACTATACACACAACCAAACACTATACACACACCCAACCCTTTACACACACACCCCAACCAAATATACACACACAACCAACACACATACACAAACCCAACACATATACACACACACTACGAAGAAAGGTTGAGGGAAAAAACGGCCCCGACGACCCCGGAGGACAGGGGGGTAAGGGGGGAAAATGATAACGAATATAAAATACTGCGCGGAATAGACAAAGGGGGACAAGGACGGATGTTCCGAGAAGGGCACAGACAAAGAGGTCACAACTGGAAGTTTAAAAACCAGATGAATCAAAGGGTGTTAGGGGGGTATTTCTTCAGCTAGAGTGTCAGGTGTGGAATAGCCCAAAAAGTGGCTAGTGGAGGCATGAACCATACATAGTTTTAAGGGAGGTATGATAAAGCCATGGAGCAGGGGGAGAGAGGAACCTGGAGTTTATCTGGAGTTTACCCGGGAGAGTTCGGGGTCAAAAGCCCCCGCGGGGCCCGGGTTGTGACCAGGCCCCCTGGTGGATCAACAGGCTGTTTTCGCTGGTTGCACCAAAACCAAAATCGAGCCACAGCCCGGCTGGTCAGGAACCGACTTTAGGTGCTTGTCCAGGCCATTTTAAGACTGCCAGGGGGTTTTTTGGTAATCCCCCTTATGTATGCTGGGAGCCGTTGAACAGTCTCGGGTCCCTGACAATTACTGATGGTCTCTTTAAAGGCTAGTGACACCCCGCTTTTCATTGGGGGGGTTTGCATCGTCTGCCCAAATTTTTTTGCTTTCGTAGTGAGTATTTTCGTGGCAAGTTCGGTACTTGCCCTCTAGGATTTTCCCGGTGTTTAAATCAGTATCTCTCCCGCCTGCGTTCCCGGGAATTTCAGGTTAAGGAACCTCAAAACGCTCCCCGTAATTTAGGGTTTTATCTCTGTTATGCGCGCCCTGAAGGTTTTCTGACATTTTCTGGGGCAGCAATTTTACCCGCCTTGAAAGGTGCTGTTAGTGGCAGCAATATTCCCCCTAGATAGAACAAATGACCTGAAGGGTATCTGGGCTTGGCCTCCCTGTTTTGAAGGTTCCCCATTACCATCCTGTCATTTTTCTAGCAATGCGATTGATACAATGTTAGGTCCTTGAAGGTGAGATCCTCCGACATGATCCTCCCTGGTCTTTTTACGTTTGGTGTTTTTGTCTATTTTTTGGCCAGAATTTGTTTTTTACTCTGATGAAGATTTAATTTTCCTCGTGTTTTTAATATCTGGTAATTTTAAATTTTTTCAACGTTGAATTCATATTTTTTTCTGCAGCCCATGAAAGATTTGGTTGTGGGTTGCCGGGAGCCTTGCAGTGTCTGCAATGGAAGACACGTCTGCGATTGGGTGTCATCTGCAAAAGGGAAACACGGTGCTGTGGTGACTCCTTGTTATGTCGTATGAGGATGAGGAACAAGATGGGGCGAGTACTTGCCTTTTTGGAACAGGGTTTTTCACCAGTCCTAGGGCTTTACCCCTTTTTGGGCGACTCTCTCTGTGTTCTGTTTGAGGAAATTATAGATCCATCGCCCCACTTTTCCTGTTATTTCCCTTTTGCACGCATTTTGTCGCTAAATTTTCCCATGGTCACACTTGCGAAGGGTTTTGCAAAATCTGTATATATTACTTCTGCTTCTTTTTTTTTTCTAGTGCATTTTGGACCTTGTCGTATGGTCCCAATTTGAGACGACAGGAGCGACCTGTTCTAAAACCCCGGGTTTCCCCCGGGTTGTGTAACTGGGGTTTCTGATGGGGTGAAAGTCTTTGGGGCTTAGGCCCCTTTCAAAGATTTTTTTGATTGGATGTTATGCTATCGGTCTGTAGTTTTTTGCTGTTGCTTTTTTTGCCCCCTTTGTGGAGTGGGCTATGTCTGTTGTTTTTAGTAACTGTGGGACGACCCCCGTGTCCATGCTCCCTCTCCTAAATGGAAAAGGCTCGGATAGGGGGGTTTTGCAGTTTTGATGAAAACGGGGTTCCATGAGTCTGGCCCCGGGGCAGAGGCAGGGCATTTTCTTTATCGCTGTTCGAAGTCATTTTTTGGGTAGGTAAAATCGGATAGGCTTGTGTTTGCAAATTCTGTGGCCCTCAAAAAAAATAATTTTGATCTTCGACCTCAGTCTGGTTAGCGGGTTGCTAAAAATGATCATATTGGGACTTGAGAGTCACTCATTTCCTTGGTCTCTGTGTGGACCCATCTTGTTTTAAATAGGGCCCAAACTGGACGTTGTTCTCGCTTTTTATTTGGGATAGGGGAAAAAAATACTTTGGGTTTCTTTCGATTTCATTTATGGGGTTTTAGTTCTTCCCGCGATTCCTGACTCCTATAAAATTCCTTTAGTAGCAATCGGAAGAGGCGGGGGCCAGGGGCATGACTCGACCCCCGCACCAAAAACAGGGGAGTCACACACCACGCACCACACACACACACACCACACACACACAAAACACACCCCCACACACACACACACATACACACAACACACACAACACATACATAGCACACACACACACAACAACCTCACACAACACAACCACACAACACACACCACACACCCATAAAACCCCCCCCCTATACACACACCAAATACACACACACACTACACACACACTACCCCACCAAAAATAACACAACAACACATACACACACAACCACAAACAAACCAACCCACACACAAAAACACACACACAAACAACCACACACAAACACACAACACCACACCCCCACCACCACACAAACACACACACCACACACACACACAACACACACACACACACACACACACACACACACACACCAAAAACCCACACACACACACAACACAACACACCCAAAAAACACACACACACACACAACAACATAACACACCAATACCAACAAACCTACACACCCCCACCACACACCACACACACACAAACACACACACACACACACATACACACAAACACACACCAACCCCACAAACAACACCACACCACACACCAACACACACACACAAACAAAAACACACACACACACACACACACCACAACACACAATCACAAAATAAAATTTGGTCAGGGGGCTTGGGGGCCTGGTGGGTTTAAAGCTCTGCTTCACACGCGAGGGCCTGGGTTCGATTCCCAGCCAGAGTAGAAACATTGGACGTGTTTCTTTCCACCTGTTGTCTATGTTCCCCATCAGTAAAATGGGTACCTGGGTGTTAGTCGACTGGTGTGGGTCGCATCCTGGGACACTGACCTAAGGAGGCCTGGTCACAGACCGGGCCGCGGGGGCGTTGACCCCCGGAACTCTCTCCAGATAAACTCCAGGTAGGTCCATGCTGGAGTAAGCAGCAGTACCATGGTAGTCACACATGATCAATGGTACACTGTAGATGGTACAACAGTTTGCAACAAGACTAGTCCCTGAGTTAAACTTCATGAAACATGCCACACATGAGAGGCGGGAAACAGGTACACGAGGGCACAGCAGTCAGGAGGTGGGATGAACTGTACATAGAAGTGATAGAATGAGGATCCATACAAAGCTGCACGATCAGGTATGAGAGAGCTTACAAAGCCAGGAGTCAGCCCAACAATGGGCAAAAGAGAGGAAAGGCCAGGAGCTGAGACTCAACCCCTTGCAGCCACGAATAGGTAGTAAAACACCTGCCTACAGCCATGTCCAGGTACCACAGTACCATTAGTACAGCCATGTCCAGGTACCACTGTACCACCACTACAACTATGTCCATGTCCATGTACCACTGTACCACTTGTACAGCCATGTCCAGGTACCACTGTACCACTTGTACAGCCAGGTCCAGGTACCACTGTACCACTTGTACAGCCATGTCCAGGTACCACTGTACCACTTGTACAGCCATGTCCAGGTCCAGGTACCACTGTACCACTTGTACAGCCATGTCCAGGTACCACTGTACCACTACTACAGCCATGTCCATGTCCAGGTACCACTGTACCACCACTACAACCATGTCCAGGTCCAGGTACCAATGTACCACCACTACAACCATATCTACGTACCACTGTACCAACACCACAACCATATCCAGGTACCACTGTACCACTACTACAACCATGTCCAGGTCCAGGTACCACTGTACCACCACTACAACCATATCCAGGTACCACTGTACCACCACTACAACCATATCCAGGTACCACTGTACCACCACTATAACCATATCCAGGTACCACTGTACCACCACTACAACCATATCCAGGTACCACTGTACCACCACTACAACCATATCCAGGTACCACTGTACCACTACTACAACCATGTCCAGGTACCACTGTACCACCACTACAACCATATCCAGGTACCACTGTACCACCACTACAACCATATCCAGGTACCACTGTACCACCACTATAACCATATCCAGGTACCACTGTACCACCACTACAACCATATCCAGGTACCACTGTACCACTACTACAACCATGTCCAGGTACCACTGTACCACCACTACAACCATATCCAGGTACCACTGTACCACCACTACAACCATATCCAGGTACCACTGTACCACCACTACAACCATATCCAGGTACCACTGTACCACCACTACAACCATATCCAGGTACCACTGTACCACCACTACAACCATATCCAGGTACCACTGTACCACTACTACAACCATGTCCAGGTACCACTGTACCACCACTACAACCATATCCAGGTACCACTGAACCACCACTACAACCATATCCAGGTACCACTGTGCCACTACTACAACCATGTCCAGGTCCAGGTACCACTGTACCACCACTACAACCATGTCCAGGTACCACTGTATCACCACTACAACCATATCCAGGTACCACTGTGCCACTACTACAACCATGTCCAGGTACCACTGTACCACCACTACAACCATATCCAGGTACCACTGTGCCACCACTACAACAATGTCCAGGTCGAGGTACCACTGTACCACCACTACAACAATGTCCAGGTCGAGGTACCACTGTACCACCACTACAACAAGCTGTACATGGTACCCAGGCCATGTCCAGGTGTACATGGTACCCAGGCCATGTCCAGGTGTACATGGTACCCAGGCCATGTCCAGGTGTACATGGTACCCAGGCCATGGCCAGGTGTACATGGTACCCAGGCCATGTCCAGGTGTACATGGTACCCAGGCCATGTCCAGTGTACATGGTACCCAGGCCATGTCCAGGTGTACATGGTACCCAGGCCATGTCCAGGTGTACATGGTACCCAGGCCATGGCCAGGTGTACATGGTACCCAGGCCATGTCCAGGTGTACATGGTACCCAGGCCATGTCCAGGTGTACATGGTACCCAGGCCATGTCCAGGTGTACATGGTACCCAGGCCATGGCCAGGTGTACATGGTACCCAGGCCATGTCCAGGTGTACATGGTACCCAGGCCATGGCCAGGTGTACATGGTACCCAGGCCATGTCCAGGTGTACATGGTACCCAGGCCATGTCCAGGTGTACATGGTACCCAGGCCATGGCCAGGTGTACATGGTAACCAGGCCATGGCCAGGTGTACATGGTACCCAGGCCATGTCCAGGTGTACATGGTACCCAGGCCATGTCCAGGTGTACATGGTAACCAGGCCATGTCCAGGTGTACATGGTAACCAGGCCATGGCCAGGTGTACATGGTACCCAGGCCATGTCCAGGTGTACATGGTACCCAGGCCATGTCCAGGTGTGCATGGTAACCAGGCCATGTCCAGGTGTGCATGGTAACCAGGCTGTCTCTCTACAGCAAAACACTTCGTACAGAGCAACTACAGATGTTTCGTCCAATCAAAAGAGCGAAACAGTGCCCGCACAAGAACTCCCTCAGTGCCCCAGTGTTTCCAGTACCCCCGGGGGGCACTAACTGCCTCAGGGTATGTACCAAAACACTGGTGCAAAGCAACAGGTGTTGGTCACAACCTCGGCACAGCCTCGATGGTCAGAAAAATTTGTCATAAATGATGGTTTGGCCAGACATATATGGGTCGACTGGTCCTTATATAGAACACTCGCCTATATAAGGGACAGCTAGCACTTCACACAGTGTTAAGCGATTATAGTGTGCCGTATATGCAGGTATATAGATGTACATATATCCTGGCTGGTAGTGACCGTCTCTATACAAAAGGCGTACGAAGGAGGGTTAGTAACTCAGGATAAGCCTGGGGAAAAAGCCTCTCTGGCTTATTTCCATTCTAGGCTTTTTGTCTACTCCCCCCAGGATGCCACACACACCAGTCAACTAACATCCAGGTGCCTATTTACTGCTAGGTGAACAGGGACAGCAGGTGTAAGGAGGCTAACGACCAGGTACCTGCTTGTTGCTAGGTGAACAGGGACAGCAGGTGGTCAGTCCCTTAGCCTGGTGAGCTCCTCCAGGCTGAGGGACTGACCACCTTAAATACTATTTCTCCAAGGTTGATGGACTGATTACATCATCATTTCACTTCTACACCTGTTGCCTCTGTACTTGACTGAAAAAGCCTTCTGTGTAGGTGAAACGTTGCCAATAAAGGATTACATTATACTGCAGTTGTGTCTTCACACTGTCTATGATAAGTCAGTTTATTCAGGTATACACAGTTACGTAGATTATCATACATAGCAACATGTGTAGAGAACCTGGGATAACACAAAAAGTCAAAGTGATTTATTTTACCCAGTGACTTCATTCACCCAGGAATTAATCTTCTGCAGATAGTACTGGTGTGTAGATCGACTTCTTTATTATCCACTAATACGTATGAGGTGTACAAAAAGGCGCCCTGCTAGCCAGAAGAAGACATACTCGATACAGATGTTACCAACAACCTTCTGTAGACTTGCTACTGCGACCTGTTGTCGTGCGGGGGGGGGGGGGGCTGGAAATAGGTCCCCACTGAGAACACCTGCTACTTTTCAATATCAGTTTATCCAAACCTTCCTGAAGTTCAATGTTATCCTCTTCCAAATCTATTACTTGGTCCAGTTTGTGTCATCAGCGGTTTTCTCATCTTCCCTGTTATTCCCCTTGTTAAAAGTCATCAACGTAAATTATGAATAATAAATACAACTTGTGTACTGGTCCCCATTCTGATTTCACTCCATTTATGCGAACTCTCTCTTTGCTTCCTATTAGTTAGCCAAGCCTCGATCCATGAGAAGTTTTCCTTCAAGACCATGTGCTGCCACTTTCTTTAACAGTTTTCTGTGTAGGACTGTAAACGGTCTTACTGGAATCCAAATATACAACAACGTATTCTTTATGGCCCACTGCCTCAAATGCTTTACTGAAGGAGGCAGGAACGACCTCTTGTGAATCTGCGTTGAGACTCACTAATAAAAGTATGCTTATCAAGGTGATTTATTATTAAACCGACTATAATTGATCTTAACAGTCTGGCTACTTTTGAGGACAGGCTTACTGGGCGGTAGTTTGTAGGTGTGAGTTAGATCTGACTAGCATGGGCCAGTGGCTCTGTACTCTGCCCCAGGCACTGACTCGAGGAACTTTATACATATCAATAATTACAGAAACCAGTATCTCTCTTATCTTGAATATTCTATGGAGAAGTAACCTGGACACAGGAATCATCCCACAGTCCTTAAACACCACTGACATCGCCCCACTTCACAAAGGTGGCAGTAAAAATCCCCAAAAAACTACACACTGATAGCACTGACGACCCATATTACCAAAATATTTGAGTTTTAAGAAATATTATTAATCACATGGAATCTCAACAGATACACAACCCAGGGCAGCATGTGGGTTTAGAGCAGTTCACTCCTGCCTCTCACAACTGCTTGACCATGACAACATGGTCATAAATGATCTGGAAGACAAGCGAAATGCAGATGAAATTTACACTGACTTTGTAAAACCCTTTTACAAATGTGATTTTAGCGTCACAGCTCGCAAAATGCGTGCAAAATAAATAACTGGAAAAGTGGGCAGATATTTAATTTTCTAATGGAACTCAAAGTGTAATAGTAAAGAGAGTAAAGTCTGAGGCGGCCACAGTGAAAAGTTGTGTTCCTGAAGGCACAGAACTTTTCCTTCTCTCTTACTTCACATCCAACACAGAGATATAAATCACAGCACCGTAGCAATCTTTGTACAAGATACAAGAGTCTCTATGAATATTAAGGCACATGTGGAGCAGTTGGGTGTCTTTATTGATGAAACGTTTCGCCTACACAGCAGGCTTCTTCAGTCAAATACAAAGGGAGCAGTAGTAATGATATAAAGATGATGTAATTAGTCCATCAACCTTGGAGAAAAAACAATATTTGAGGTGGTCAGTCCCTCAGCCTGGAGAAAAGTTCACCTCTATAGTCTGGAACGATATTGTTCCAGAGTATAGAGCTCAACTCTCCTCAAGGTTGGTGGACTGATCACATCTTTATTTCATTACTACTGTTGCCTCTATATTTAACTAAAGTTTACTGTGTAGGTGAAACATGTCAACAGTAAAGACACCCAACTGTTGTTCATGTGTCTTAATCTTCAACTTGTCGCTATTTTACACCACTCTCAACAAGACCTCCAGGCTGACCTCCAGGCTGATCTCCAGGCTGACCTCCAGGCTGATCTCCAGGCTGATCTCCAGGCTGACCTCCAGCCTGACCTCCAGTCTGACCTCCAGGCTGACCTCCAGCCTGACCTCCAGTCTGACCTCCAGGCTGACCTCCAGCCTGACCTCCAGTCTGACCTCCAGTCTGACCTCCAGCCTGACCTCCAGTCTGACCTCCAGTCTGACCTCCAGTCTGACCTCCAGTCTGACCTCCAGTCTGACCTCCAGTCTGACCTCCAGTCTGACCTCCAGCCTGACCTCCAGCCTGACCTCCAGCCTGACCTCCAGCCTGACCTCCAGTCTGACCTCCAGTCTGACCTCCAGCCTGACCTCCAGCCTGACCTCCAGCCTGACCTCCAGTCTGACCTCCAGTCTGACCTCCAGGCTGACCTCCAGTCTGACCTCCAGTCTGACCTCCAGCCTGACCTCCAGTCTGACCTCCAGCCTGACCTCCAGTCTGACCTCCAGTCTGACCTCCAGTCTGACCTCCAGCCTGACCTCCAGTCTGACCTCCAGTCTGACCTCCAGCCTGACCTCCAGTCTGACCTCCAGCCTGACCTCCAGCCTGACCTCCAGCCTGACCTCCAGTCTGACCTCCAGTCTGACCTCCAGGCTGACCTCCAGTCTGACCTCCAGTCTGACCTCCAGTCTGACCTCCAGCCTGACCTCCAGTCTGACCTCCAGCCTGACCTCCAGTCTGACCTCCAGCCTGACCTCCAGTCTGACCTCCAGTCTGACCTCCAGGCTGACCTCCAGTCTGACCTCCAGTCTGACCTCCAGTCTGACCTCCAGGCTGACCTCCAGTCTGACCTCCAGTCTGACCTCCAGCCTGACCTCCAGTCTGGCCTCCAGTCTGACCTCCAGCCTGACCTCCAGTCTGACCTCCAGCCTGACCTCCAGTCTGACCTCCAGGCTGACCTCCAGGCTGACCTCCAGTCTGACCTCCAGTCTGACCTCCAGCCTGACCTCCAGTCTGACCTCCAGCCTGACCTCCAGTCTGACCTCCAGGCTGACCTCCAGTCTGACCTCCAGCCTGACCTCCAGTCTGACCTCCAGCCTGACCTCCAGTCTGACCTCCAGGCTGACCTCCAGCCTGACCTCCAGTCTGACCTCCAGTCTGACCTCCAGCCTGACCTCCAGCCTGACCTCCAGTCTGACCTCCAGGCTGACCTCCAGTCTGACCTCCAGCCTGACCTCCAGTCTGACCTCCAGCCTGACCTCCAGTCTGACCTCCAGTCTGACCTCCAGCCTGACCTCCAGTCTGACCTCCAGTCTGACCTCCAGCCTGACCTCCAGCCTGACCTCCAGTCTGACCTCCAGGCTGACCTCCAGTCTGACCTCCAGCCTGACCTCCAGTCTGACCTCCAGGCTGACCTCCAGTCTGACCTCCAGCCTGACCTCCAGCCTGACCTCCAGTCTGACCTCCAGTCTGACCTCCAGCCTGACCTCCAGCCTGACCTCCAGTCTGACCTCCAGGCTGACCTCCAGGCTGACCTCCAGCCTGACCTCCAGCCTGACCTCCAGTCTGACCTCCAGTCTGACCTCCAGCCTGACCTCCAGCCTGACCTCCAGCCTGACCTCCAGCCTAACCTCCAGCCTGACCTCCAGTCTGACCTCCAGCCTGACCTCCAGGCTGACCTCCAGGCTGACCTCCAGGCTGATCTCTAGGCTGACCTCCAGGCTGACCTCCAGCTTGACCTCCAGTCTGACCTCCAGCCTGACCTCCAGCCTAACCTCCAGCCTGACCTCCAGCCTGACCTCCAGCCTGACCTCCAGGCTGACCTCCAGTCTGACCTCCAGCCTGACCTCCAGTCTGACCTCCAGCCTGACCTCCAGGCTGACCTCCAGGCTGACCTCCAGGCTGATCTCCAGGCTGACCTCCAGGCTGACCTCCAGCTTGACCTCCAGTCTGACCTCCAGCCTGACCTCCAGCCTAACCTCCAGCCTGACCTCCAGCCTGACCTCCAGCCTGACCTCCAGGCTGACCTCCAGTCTGACCTCCAGCCTGACCTCCAGCCTGACCTCCAGTCTGACCTCCAGGTTGACATAAAGCAAGTCTTCCAGAGGACCACTTACAACAATATTCGATAAGTACAAAATTCAGCTACTGCGTTATGAAAAAATTAAAGAGGTGAGGTCTGGAACGAAGTATAAAATAAACCCTGATCAGTGAATAGATGGTAAGACTAATGTGAGAGACCTGGAAGTGATTATGTTGGAAGATTTTACCTTCAAGGACCACAACAATGTCACTATCACATCCGCAAGGAAACGATAAACTGGATAACTAGAACCTTTAAAACAAGGGAAGTCAAGCCAGTGATGATACTCTAAGTCACTTGTTCTCTCTAAACTGGAGAATGTACAGAGAATTTTCGCTGCTCGCATAGATTCAGATAAACACTTAAATTACTGGAAACATTTGAAGGCTCTCGATCTGTACTCCCAAGAACGCAGGCGAAAGGGGTACATTATAATCTACACCTAAAAAATTGTAGGACTGGTCTCAAATCTGCACACACACAAATCATTAGTCACGAAAGAAGTGTGGCAGATGGTACAAAATACCCCTAGTGAATAGTAGGACTGCAGTGAGCTCAACTGGCCCCTTAAGGAGGCCTGGTTTGGGACCGGGCCGCGGGGGCGTTGACCCCTGGAACATACTGGTGCCCCCATAAAGTCACTGCTGTGGTCACCCGGGGTCAAGGTCAAACAAGTGAGACCAAGGAAGCGTATCTTAGTGAGTTATGGGCTCACCATTGTGTACTCACCTATTTGTGGTTGCAGGGGTCGAGTCCTAGCTCCTGGCCCCTGGTGTGTGTGTGTGTGTGTGTGTGTGTGTGTGTGTGTGTGTGTGTGTGTGTGTGTGTGTGTGTGTGTGTGTGTGTGTGTATAACATACAAACATATAAGCAGACTAGAGGTCAAATAAGGAAGATAATGTATGCTGGTGTTCACTTGTGTGGATAACCAAACACAGGTGTGACAAACACAGCAGACAAACACGCAGTAGACAAAGCAAACAAAGCAGACACACACAACAGACAAACACAGCAGACACACACAACAGACAAACACAGCAGACATATAAAGCTGACAAACATAGCAGACGAACACAGCAAACACAGCCGACATACACACCAGACAAACACAGCAGACATATAAAGCTGACAAACATAGCAGACGAACACAGCAAACACAGCCGACACACACTGCAGACAAACACAGCAGAAGCACATAGCAAACGAACACAACACACACAACAGACAAAAACAGGAGACACACAGCAGATAAACACAGGAGACACAGCAAACACACACATCAGACAGACAAACACAGAAGACATACACAGCAGATAAACACAGCAGACAATCACAGCAGACGAACACAGTAAACACAGCAGACACACACAGCAGACACACACAACAGACAAACACAGCAGACAAACACAGAAGACACACACATCAGATAAACACAGCAGACACACACAGCAGACACACACAGCAGACACACACAACAGACAAACACAGCAGACAAACACAGAAGACACACACATCAGATAAACACAACAGACAAACAGAGAAGACGAACATAGTAAACACAGCAGACACACACAGCAGACAAACACAGCAGAAGCACATAGCAAACAAACACAACACACACAGCAGACAAAAACAGGAGACACAGCAGATAAACACAGGAGACACAGCAGACAAACACAGCAGACACACACAGCAAACAAACACAGCAGACAGACACAGAAGACACGCACAGCAGACAAACACCGCAGACGAACCTAGCAGGCAATGACAGCAGACGTACACAGTAGACACACAAAGTAGACACACACAGCAGACAAACACAGCAGACATATAAAGCAGACAAGCACAGCAGACGAACACAGTAAACACAGCAGACACACACAGCAGACAAACACAGCAGAACCACATAGGAAACAAACACAACACACACAGCAGACAAACACCGCAGACAAACACCGCAGACAAACACAGCAGACATATATAGACACACACAGTAGAAACACACAGCACACAAACACAGCAGACATATAAAGCAGACAAACACAGCAGACGAACACAGTAAACACAGCAGACACACACAGCAGACAAACACAGCAGAAGCACATAGGAAACAAACACAACACACACAGCAGACAAACACCGCAGACAAACACAGCAGACATATACAGAGACACATACACAGCAGAAACACACAGCAGACAAACGCAGCAGACTCACACAGCAGACAGAGAGAGGAGGCGACAATTCTGACACGGTCCTTATAAATATATTCCATCAAGTCTGCTTCATTCATTGTGTGAGAGCCAGCCTGGTCCACCACCAGCCTGGTCCACCACCAGCCTGGTCCACCACCAGCCTGGTCCACCACCAGCCTGGTCCACCACCAGCCTGGTCCACCACCAGCCTGCTCCACCACCAGCCTGCTCCACCACCAGCCTGCTCCACCACCAGCCTGCTCCACCACAAGCCTGCTCCACCACCAGCCTGGTCCACCACCAGCCTGGTCCACCACCAGCCTGGTCCACCACCAGCCTGGTCCATCACCAGCCTGGTCCACCACCAGCCTGGTCCACCACCAGCCTGGTCCACCACCAGCCTGGTCCACCACCAGCCTGCTCCACCACCAGCCTGCTCCACCACTAGCCTGCTCCACCACCAGCCTGCTCCACCACCAGCCTGGTCCACCACCAGCCTGGTCCACCACCAGCCTGGTCCACCACCAGCCTGGTCCACCACCAGCCTGCTCCACCACCAGCCTGGTCCACCACCAGCCTGGTCCACCACCAGCCTGGTCCACCACCAGCCTGGTCCACCACCAGCCTGGTCCACCACCAGCCTGGTCCACCACCAGCCTGGTCCATCACCAGCCTGGTCCACCACCAGCCTGGTCCACCACCAGCCTGGTCCACCACCAGCCTGCTCCACCACCAGCCTGCTCCACCACTAGCCTGCTCCACCACCAGCCTGGTCCACCACCAGCCTGGTCCACCACCAGCCTGGTCCACCACCAGCCTGGTCCACCACCAGCCTGGTCCACCACCAGCCTGGTCCACCACCAGGCTGCTCCACCACCAGCCTGGTCCACCACCAGCCTGGTCCACCACCAGCCTGGTCCACCACCAGCCTGGTCCACCATCAGCCTGGTCCACCATCAGCCTGGTCCACCACCAGCCTGCTCCACCACCAGCCTGGTCCACCACCAGCCTGGTCCAACACCAGCCTGCTCCACCACCAGCCTGCTCCACCACCAGCCTGGTCCACCGCCAGCCTGGTCCACCGCCAGCCTGGTCCACCGCCAGCCTGCTCCACCACCAGCCTGGTCCACCCCCACCAAGCCTGGTCCACCACCAGCCTGGTCCACCACCAGCCTGGTCCACCACCAGCCTGGTCCACCACCAGCCTGGTCCACCACCAGCCTGCTCCACCACCAGCCTGGTCCACCACCAGCCTGGTCCACCACCAGCCTGGTCCACCATCAGCCTGGTCCACCACCAGCCTGGTCCACCACCAGCCTGGTCCACCACCAGCCTGCTCCACCACCAGCCTGGTCCACCACCAGCCTGGTCCACCACCAGCCTGGTCCACCACCAGCCTGGTCCACCACCAGCTTGGTCCACCACCAGCCTGGTCCACCACCAGCCTGGTCCACCACCAGCCTGGTCCACCACCAGCCTGGTCCACCACCAGCCTGGTCCACCACCAGCCTGCTCCACCAGCCACCCACCCTCAGCCTGTCCACCACCAGCCTGGTCCACCACCAGCCTGGTCCACCACCAGCCTGGTCCACCATCAGCCTGGTCCACCACCAGCCTGGTCCACCACCAGCCTGGTCCACCACCAGCCTGCTCCACCACCAGCCTGGTCCACCACCAGCCTGGTCCACCACCAGCCTGGTCCACCACCAGCCTGGTCCACTACCAGCCTGGTCCACCACCAGCCTGCTCCACCATCAGCCTGGTCCACCACAAGCCTGGTCCACCACCAGCCTTGTCCACCACAAGCCTGCTCCACCACCAGCCTGGTCCACCACCAGCCTGCTCCACCACCAGCCTGCTCCACCACCAGCCTGGTCCACCACCAGCCTGGTCCACCACCAGCCTGCTCCACCATCAGCCTGGTCCACCACCAGCCTGGTCCACCACCAGCCTGGTCCACCACCAGCCTGGTCCACCACCAGCCTGGTCCACCACCAGCCTGGTCCACCCACCTGGTCCACCACCGCCTGGTCCACCACCAGCCTGCTCCACCACCAGCCTGCTCCACCACCAGCCTGGTCCACCACCAGCCTGCTCCCCACCAGCCTGTCCACCACCAGCCTGGTCCACCACCAGCCTGTCCACCACCAGCCTGGTCCACCACCAGCCTGGTCCACCACCAGCCTGGTCCATCAGCCTGGTCCACCACCAGCCTGCTCCACCACCAGCCTGGTCCACCACCAGCCTGCTCCACCACCAGCCTGGTCACCACCAGCTGGTCCACCCAGCCTGGTCCACCACCAGCCTGGTCCACCACCAGCCTGGTCCACAGCCTGGTCCACCACCAGCCTGCTCCACCACCAGCCTGGTCCACCACCAGCCTGGTCCACCACCAGCCTGGTCCACCACCAGCCTGGTCCACCACCAGCTGGTCCACCACCAGACCTGGTCCACCACCAGCCTGTCCACCACCAGCCTGGTCCCACCCACCAGCTGGTTCCACCACAAGACTGGTCCACCAGCCTGATACACCACCAGCTTGGTCCACCACAAGACTGGACCACCACCAGCTTGATCCACCACCAGCCTGGTCCACCAGCCTGGTCCACCAGCCTGTTCCACCACAAGACTGGTCCACCACCAGCCTGGACCACCACCAGCCTGGTCCACCACAAGCCTGGTCCACCACAAGACTGGTCTACCACTAGCCTGATGTACCACAAGTCTGATCAAGCACCAGCTTGATCTACCAGCAACATGATCCATCATCAGCCTGATCCACCACCAGCTTGATCCACCACCAGTCTGATCCACCACCAGCCTGATCCACCACCAACATGATCCATCATCAGCCTGATCCACCAGCAGCTTGATCCACCACCAGTCTGATCCACCACCAGCTTGATCCACCACCAACATGATGCATCATCAGCCTGATCCACCACTAGCTTGATCCACCACCAACATGATCTATCATCAGCCTGATCCACCAACAGCTTGATCCACCACCAGTCTGATCCACCAACAGCCTGATCCACCACCAACATGATCCATCATCAGCCTGATCCACTACCAGCTTGGTCCACCACCAGTCTGATCCACCACCAGCTTGATCCACCACCAACATGATCCATCATCAGCCTGATCCACCACCAGCTTGATCCACCACCAACATGATCCATCATCAGCCTGATCCACCACCAGCTTGATCCACCACCAGTCTGATCCACCACCAGCTTGATCCACCACCAACATGATCCATCATCAGCCTGATCCAAAACCAGCTTGATCCACCACCAACATGATCCATCATCAGCTTGATCCACCACAAGCCTGATCAACACCACAAGCCAGATAGACCACTAGCCTGATCCACCACCAGCCTGGTCCACCACCAGCCTGGTTAACCACCAGCCTGGATAACCACCAGCCTGGTTAACTACCAGCCTGGTTAACCACAAAACTGATCCACCACCGTTCTTGCTACCACCATCACGTGTCTGTATGCATGTGAATGTGTCGTGTGTGTATGTGTGTGTGTATGTGTGTGTGTGTGTGTGTGTGTGTGTGTGTGTGTGTGTGTGTGTGTGTACTCACCAAGTTGTACTCACGTAGTTGAGGTTGCAGGGGTCGAGTCCAAGCTCCTGGCCCCACCTCTTCACTGGTCGCTACTAGGTCACTCTCTCTGAACCGTGAGCTTTATCATACCTCTGCTTAAAGCTATGTATGGATTCTGCCTCCACTACATCGCTTCCCAAACTATTCCACTTCCTGACTACTCTGTGGCTGAAGAAACACTTCCTAACATCCCTGTGATTCATCTGTGTCTTCAACTTCCAACTGTGTCCCCTTGTTACTGTGTCCAATCTCTGGAACATCCTGTCTTTGTCCACCTTGTCAATTCCTCTCAGTATTTTGTATGTCGTTATCATGTCCCCCCTATCTCTCCTGTCCTCTATTGTCGTCAGGTTGATTTCCCTTAACCTCTCCTCGTAGGACATACCTCTTAGCTCTGGGGCTAGTCGTGTTGCAAACCTTTGCACTTTCTCTAGTTTCTTCACGTGCTTGGCTAGGTGTGGGTTCCAAACTGGTGCCGCATACTCCAATATGGGCCTAACGTACACGGTGTACAGGGTCCTGAACGATTCCTTATTAAGATGTCGGAATGCTTTTCTGAGGTTTGCTAGGCGCCCATGTGCTGCAGCAGTTATTTGGTTGATGTGCGCTTCAGGAGATGTGCCTGGTGTTATACTCACCCCAAGATCTTTTTCCCTGAGTGAGGTTTGTAGTCTATGGCCCCCTAGACTGTACTTTGTCTGTGGTCTTCTTTGCCCTCCCCCAATCTTCATGACTTTGCACTTAGTGGGGTTGAACTCCAGGAGCCAATTGCTGGACCAGGTCTGCAGCCTGTCCAGATCCCTTTGTAGTTCTGCCTGGTCTTCGATCGAATGAATTCTTCTCATCAACTTCAAGTCATCTGCAAACAGGGACACTTTGGAGTCTATTCCTTCCGTCATGTCGTTCACAAATACCAGAAACAGCACTGGTCCTAGGACTGACCCCTGTGGGACCCCGCTGGTCACAGGTACCCACTCTGACACCTCGCCACGTACCATGACTCGCTGCTGTCTTCCTGACAAGTATTCCCTGATCCATTGTAGTGCCTTCCCTGTTATTCCTGCTTGGTCCTCCAGTTTTTGCACTAATCTCTTGTGTGGAACTGTGTCAAATGCCTTTTTGCAGTCCAAGAAAATGCAATCCACCCATCCCTCTCTCTCTTGTCTTACTGCTGTCACCATGTCATAGAACTCCAGTAGGTTTGTGACACAGGATTTCCCGTCCCTGAAACCAGGTTGGCTGCTGTTGATGAGATCATTCCTTTCTAGGTGTTCAACCACTCTTTTCCTGATAATCTTCTCCATGACTTTGCATACTATACATGTCAGTGACACTGGTCTGTAGTTTTGTGCTTCATGTCTGTCTCCTTTTTTAAAGATTGGGACTACATTTGCTGTCTTCTATGCCTCAGGCAATCTCCCTGTTTCGATAGATGTATTGAATATTGTTGTTAAGGGTACACATAGCACCTCTGCTCCCTCTCTCAGGACCCATGGAGAGATGTTATCCGGCCCCATTGCCTTTGAGGTATCTAGCTCACTCAGAAGCCTCTTCACTTCTTCCTCGGATGTGTGTACTGTGTCCGGCACTTGGTGGTGTGCCCCACCTCTCAGTCTTTCTGGAGCCCCTTCTGTCTCCTCTGTGAACACTTCTTTGAATCTCTTGTTGAGTTCCTCACATACTTCACGGTCATTTCTTGTTGTCTCTCCTCCTTCCTTCCTTAGACTGATTGCCTGGTCCTTGACTGTTGTTTTCCTCCTGATGTGGCTGTATAACAGTTTCGGGTCAGATTTGGCTTTTGCTGCTATGTCGTTTTCACATTGTCGTTGGGCCTCCCTTCTTATCCGTGCATAATCATTTCTGGCTCTACGACTGCTCTCCTTATTCTCCTGGGTCCTTTGCCTTCTATATTTCTTCCATTCCCGAACACACTTGGTTTTTGTCTCCCTGCACCTTTGGGTGAACCATGGGCTCGTCCTGGCTTTTTCATTATTCCTGTTGCCCTTGGGTACAAGCCTCTCCTCAGCCTCCTTGCACATTGTTGCTACATATTCCATCATCTCATTAACTGGCTTCCCTGCCAGTTCTCTGTCCCACTGAACCCCGTTCAGGAAGTTCCTCATTCCTGTGTAGTCCCCTTTCTTGTAGTTTGGCTTCATTCGTCCTGGCCTTCCTGCTTCCCCCTCCACTTGTAGCTCTACTGTGTATTCGAAGCTTAAAACCACATGATCGCTGGCCCCAAGGGGTCTTTCATATGTGATGTCCTCAATATCTGCACTACTCAAGGTGAATACTAAGTCCAGTCTTGCTGGTTCATCCTCTCCTCTCTCTCTTGTAGTTTCCCTTATGTGTTGGTACGTGAAGTTTTCCAGTACCACCTCCATCATCTTAGCCCTCCATGTATCTTGGCCCCCATGTGGCTCCAAGTTCTACCAATCGATCTCTGTGAGGAAAAAGTTCAATAGATAGGAGTAGAGAGGGAGTATATAGTAACAATAGTTTCATTGCCGGCTACTTGTTAAGGAAGGGTAAGTCAAGCTCCCGCTATTCCCGCCTTTTTTCCCCTCCCCGAGAGTGATAGTTTGACTGCCGGCTGCTTGTTAAGGTAGAGTCAGTCTAGCTCCCGCTATCCCTTCCCCTCCTTCTTCCCCCCCCCCCCGAAAGGTGACGTGTGGGGCTCCAGTCCAAACAGTAATCACTAGACTCACAGCTCCCAGCACTACTGTAAGTACATGCCTGCCTTGTATTCTAGTGGATTTATTGGTTGAAAGCTTCACTTTTGACCAATAATAAACTTAGTCTTTTCAGCCTTGCTCTAAGTTGACTGTTGTAATAATCACCACGTCTTTTAGGTATTGTACTTATCATGGAGAGTGATTTCTTAAGCAGTGGGTAACCTGTCTATCTTTCCAGCTTGGATGACAGAGAGGGTCACCTGTCAATCAACGAGTAAAATTGAAAGAGATGGACTAACGTCCTGGAGACGTCCCATATTGGATTTACTTGCCTGTGCACTTGTATGAAGAATCAGGACATAACCCCTCATCATTACAGCAGTCAAGAACCTGATCTCCTGTCATCGGGAAAGATTACTTACGGCCACTAGAACGAGCCCGTGGGTTGTCACCAACACCTGCGAACCCCCCCCCACATCATCAGCAACTGCTACTATTGCAACAACACGCAGTGTCACCAACACCAGACACCCAAGTTTTTAGCGTTGAATTCAGATATCATTTATATTTTTAATTTTTCATTTTCTTTCATGTAGGATCAGCATTTCATATTTAAGTGTTTTATATTTCATATTTCCTAAATAATAAAGTGTTTATATTTGTCAGTTTTTGTTCTTTTTCTATTCATTAATTTTCCTGAGGAGGAGCCAGCCTTGGTAATACTGACTGAAGTTGTTACAGGGCTGAGTAAGCCTTCACAATCTCCTTGTGGTTAAAGTCACCCATGATCAGGAGCTTTGCCCTGCATGCATGAGCTCTTCTGGCCACTGCAGCCAGTGTGTCAACCATCGCTCTATTGCTTTCGTCATACTCTTGCCTTGGCCTCCTGCTGTTCTGTGGTGTTTATACATCACTGCAATTACCACTTTGGGACCTCCAGAGTGAAGCGTTCCCACTATGTAATCATTTACTTCTCCGCTGTCTCCTCTCTCCAGCTCATCAAAATTCCATCAGTTTTTGATCAGCAGTGCCACTCCTACACCCCCCCTGTTCCTTCTGTCTTTCCTCAGGATCTGTTATCCCGTTGGAAAGATGGCATCTGTTATACCTGTAAGCTTGGTTTCTGTGAGAGCTATGATGTCTGGTGATGCCTCTTTTACTCTTTCGTGCCACTCCTCCCACTTATTTGTTATTCCATCAGCGTTTGTGTACCATACCTTTAGTTTCCTTTCCAACACTGTGGTTTGGGGGGCCTGTGAGGGTGGGAGACTTGGTAGCATACTGTGGGATTCTATAGCTGGGTGTTGGGTGGAAGGTGTGAGTATGGATTGTAGTTTGTGTTGGGATGGTGTGATAGGTTGTGGGGTTCTGAGGATAGTTGTGTGTGTGCTTGCCCTTGCTGCTGCTGTGTGTGTGTGTGTGTGTGTGTGTGTGTACAAGATTGTGCACAGATAAGGACAAGTTCTAAGTTGAACAATCAGAAAATCGGATAAATAGTTCAGAGAACCGACAAGGTGATAAATTAGACACATGTACAACACTTGGGTATCTTTATTAAGGAAACGTTTCACCACACAGTGACTTCATCAGTCCATACAAAGGAGAATGGTGAAGATCAGAAGGAGTTTGAGGTAATTAGGTCAATAGTCTTGAAATATTGATGAACTAATTACCTCAAACTCCTTCTGATCTTCACCATTCTCCTTCGTATGGACTGATGAAGCCACTGTGTGGCGAAACGTTTCCTTAATAAAGATACCCAAGTGTTGTACATGTGTCTAATTTATCAAAGAAACTCTAGAACTAAGAGTATCACAAATCCAGAACTTCACTTAGAGAATCCAGTACTTCAATCAGAGAATCCAGTACACCACTCAGGGAATCCAGTACTCCACTGTGTTGTTACTGGCTACTGTGTTGTTACTGACTACTGTGTTGTTACTGGCTACTGTGTTGTTACTGGCTACTGTGTTGTTACTGACTACTGTGTTGTTACTGACTACTGTGTTGTTACTGGCTACTGTGTTGTTACTAGCTACTGTGTTGTTACTGGCTACTGTGTTGTTACTGACTACTGTGTTGTTACTGACTACTGTGTTGTTACTGGCTACTGTGTTGTTACTGATTACTGTGTTGTTACTGACTACTGTGTTGTTACTGACTACTGTGTTGTTACTGGCTACTGTGTTGTTACTAGCTACTGTGTTGTTACTGGCTACTGTGTTGTTACTGACTACTGTGTTGTTACTGACTACTGTGTTGTTACTGACTACTGTGTTGTTACTGGCTACTGTGTTGTTACTGACTACTGTGTTGTTACTGGCTACTGTGTTGTTACTGCTACTGTGTTGTTACTGACTACTGTGTTGTTACTGACTACTGTGTTGTTACTGGCTACTGTGTTGTTACTGCTACTGTTGTTACTGCTACTGTGTTGTTACTGCTACTGTGTTGTTACTGGCTACTGTGTTGTTACTGACTACTGTGTTGTTACTGTACTGTGTGTACTGGCTACTGTGTTGTTACTGGCTACTGTGTTGTTACTGCTACTGTGTTGTTACTGGCTACTGTGTTGTATTTACTGGCTACTGTGTTGTTACTGCTACTGTGTTGTTACTGCTACTGTGTTGTTACTGCTACTGTGTTGTTACTGGACTACTGTGTTGTTACTGACTACTGTGTTGTTATACAGGGTGACTACTGTGTTGTTACTGGCTACTGTGTTGTTACTGGCTACTGTGTGTACTGCTACTGTGTTGTTACTGACTACTGTGTTGTTACTGGCTACTGTGTTGTTACTAGCTACTGTGTTGTTACTGACTACTGTGTTGTTACTGACTACTGTGTTGTTACTGGCTACTGTGTTGTTACTGACTACTGTGTTGTTACTGACTACTGTGTTGTTACTGACTACTGTGTTGTTACTGGCTACTGTGTTGTTACTAGCTACTGTGTTGTTACTGACTACTGTGTTGTTACTGGCTACTGTGTTGTTACTGACTACTGTGTTGTTACTGCTACTGTGTTGTTACTGACGTGTTGTTACTGCTACTGTGTTGTTACTGACTACTGTGTTGTTACTGACTACTGTGTTGTTACTGACTACTGTGTTGTTACTGGCTACTGTGTGTTTGTTACTGGACTACTATGTGTTGTTACTGGCTACTGTGTTGTTACTGATTACTGTGTTGTTACTGACTACTGTGTTGTTACTGACTACTGTGTTGTTACTGGCTAGTGTTGTTACTGACTACTGTGTTGCTACTGGCTAGTATTGTTACTGACTACTGTGTTGTTACTGACTACTGTGTTGTTACTGACTACTGTGTTGTTACTGGCTAGTGTTGTTACTGACTACTGTGTTGTTACTGGCTAGTGTTGTTACTGACTACTGTGTTGTTACTGGCTAGTGTTGTTACTGACTACTGTGTTGTTACTGGCTACTGTGTTGTTACTGACTACTGTGTTCTTACTGACTGTGTTGTTACTGGCTAGTGTTGTTACTGACTACTGTGTTGTTACTGGCTAGTGTTGTTACTGACTACTGTGTTGTTACTGGCTACTGTGTTGTTACTGACTACTGTGTTCTTACTGACTACTGTGTTCTTACTGACTACTGTGTTGTTACTGACTACTGTGTTGTTACTGGCTAGTGTTGTTACTGACTACTGTGTTGTTACTGGCTACTGTGTTGTTACTGACTACTGTGTTCTTACTGACTACTGTGTTCTTACTGCTACGTGTTGTTACTGACTACTGTGTTGTTACTGGCTAGTGTTGTTACTGGCTACTGTGTTGTTACTGGCTACTGTGTTGTTACTGACTACTGTGTTCTTACTGATACTGTGTTGTTACTGGCGTCACGAAATCACTCCTTACTGATACAAAGATCGGTAGGAGATGCTATTCCTATGACTAGGCGCGCACTGTCACTGAGAGCAACACATAGTGTCGTGACATATGTGTTCAACTGACTACTAGTGGGTTCCACTAGACACTGGCTGTCTCAGAGCTACTGGACAGTCACCTAAAGTCGTACTGACCACGGTGTGTGTATGCTACTTAGTTTGGTCGGCCAGCGTACAGCTGGTTATAGCCCTTCACGCGATGGCTGTCATAGACGGCCGGGCTACCGAAATCACTCCCGTAACTAGGTAACAAACAATACTCTGGTCGTAATATTTCACAATCTCTCCACCTTGATCAACAACCACAGGACTAAACAAATAAGTCTGGTGATTGTCAGTAACAAGACTGAATATAGTCATGTATAAGGAGGATTACATAGACCCTGACTGTCATGTAAGAAGACTGATATAGTCATGTATAAAGTAGACTGAATCACCGGTGCATGTTAGAGTGTTAACGTGTTAGTTTCGGTGGGCCAACATAAAGCTGGGTTAACAGCCTTAGCTCCACCGTGGGCCTCGCATACCGGGCTACACGGCCGGGCGTGACACCCCGAACCTCACCGGGGCTACACAGCCCAGGATGCTGTACACCAACACCGCTCTCACACGGGGCTACACAGCCCAGATGTGCTAACAATCCACCCACCGCTACCCGCACACAGCCAGATGCTGCTAAACAACCACCGCCTCACCCGGGTACACAGCAGGATGGCTACACCACCCGCCTCACCCGGGCTACACAGCCCAGGATGCTGTAATCCACCACCGCCTCACCCGGGCTACACACCAGGACTGCTATACACCAGTCACCGCCTACCGGGCTACAAGCCAGGATGTGCTACACAGCACCGCCTCACCAGGGGCTACACAGCCCAGATGCTGCTACACCAGCACGCTCACCGGGCTACACAGCCCAGGATTGCTGTACCAACCCGCACGCCTCACCCGGGGCTACACAGCCCAGGATGCTGCTACACCACCACCGCCTCACCCGGGGCTACACAGCCCAGGATGCTGCTGCACCACCACCGCCTCACCCGGGGCTACACAGCCCAGGATGCTGCTACACCACCACCGCCTCACCCGGGGCTACACAGCCCAGGATGCTGCTACAACACCACCGCCTCACCCGGGGCTACACAGCCCAGGATGCTGCTACACCACACCGCCTCACCGGGGCTACACAGCCCAGGATGCTGCTGCACCACCACCGCCTCACCCGGGGCTACACAGCCCAGGATGCTGCTACACCACCACCGCCTCACCCGGGGCTACACAGCCCAGGATGCTGCTACACCAGCACCGCCTCACCCGGGGCTACACAGCCCAGGATGCTGCTACACCACACCGCCTCACCCGGGGCTACACAGCCCAGGATGCTGCTACACCAGCACCGCCTCACCCGGGGCTACACAGCCCAGGATGCTGCTGCACCACCACCGCCTCACCCGGGGCTACACAGCCCAGGATGCTGCTCACCACCACCGCCTCACCCGGGGCTACACAGCCCAGGATGCTGCTACACCACCACCGCCTCACCCGGGGCTACACAGCCCAGGATGCTGCTACACCAGCACCGCCCTCACCCGGGGCTACACAGCCCAGGATGCTGCTGCACCACCACCGCCTCACCCGGGGCTACACAGCCCAGGATGCTGCTACACCACCACCGCCTCACCCGGGGCTACACAGCCCAGGATGCTGCTACACCAGCACCGCCTCACCCGGGGCTACACAGCCCAGGATGCTGCTACACCAGCACCGCCTCACCCGGGGCTACACAGCCCAGGATGCTGCTGCACCAGCACCGCCTCACCCGGGGCTACACAGCCCAGGATGCTGCTGCACCACCACCGCCTCACCCGGGGCTACACAGCCCAGGATGCTGCTACACCACCACCGCCTCACCCGGGGCTACACATCCCAGGATGCTGCTACACCAGCACCGCCTCACCCGGGGCTACACAGCTCAGGATGCTGCTACACCAGCACCGCCTCACCCGGGGCTACACAGCCCAGGATGCTGCTACACCAGCACCGCCTCACCCGGGGCTACACAGCCCAGGATGCTGCTACACCAGCACCGCCTCACCCGGGGCTACACAGCCCAGGATGCTGCTACACCAGCACCGCCTCACCCGGGGCTACACAGCCCAGGATGCTGCTACACCACCACCGCCTCACCCGGGGCTACACAGCCCAGGATGCTGCTACACCACCACCGCCTCACCCGGGGCTACACAGCCCAGGATGCTGCTACACCACCACCGCCTCACCTGGGGCTACACAGCCCAGGATGCTGCTACACCACCACCGCCTCACCCGGGGCTACACAGCCCAGGATGCTGCTACACCACCACCGCCTCACCCGGGGCTACACAGCCCAGGATGCTGCTACACCACCACCGCCTCACCCGGGGCTACACAGCCCAAAATGCTGCTACACCACCACCGCCTCACCCGGGGCTACACAGCCCAGGATGCTGCTACACCACCACCGCCTCACCCGGGGCTACACAGCCCAGGATGCTGCTACACCACCACCGCCTCACCCGGGGCTACACAGCCCAGGATGCTGCTACACCAGCACCGCCTCACCCGGGGCTACACAGCCCAGGATGCTGCTACACCACCACCGCCTCACCCGGGGCTACACAGCCCAGGATGCTGCTACACCACCACCGCCTCACCCGGGGCTACACAGCCCAGGATGCTGCTACACCAGCACCGCCTCACCCGGGGCTACACAGCCCAGGATGCTGCTACACCAGCACCGCCTCACCCGGGGCTACACAGCCCAGGATGCTGCTACACCACCACCGCCTCACCCGGGGCTACACAGCCCAGGATGCTGCTAACACCACCACCGCCTCACCCGGGGCTACACAGCCCAGGATGCTGCTACACCAGCACCGCCTCACCCGGGGCTACACAGCCCAGGATGCTGCTACACCAGCACCGCCTCACCCGGGGCTACACAGCCCAGGATGCTGCTACACCAGCACCGCCTCACCCGGGGCTACACAGCCCAGGATGCTGCTACACCAGCACCGCCTCACCCGGGGCTACACAGCCCAGGATGCTGCTACACCAGCACCGCCTCACCCGGGGCTACACAGCCCAGGATGCTGCTGCACCAGCACCGCCTCACCCGGGGCTACACAGCCCAGGATGCTGCTGCACCAGCACCGCCTCACCCGGGGCTACACAGCCCAGGATGCTGCTGCACCAGCACCGCCTCACCCGGGGCTACACAGCCCAGGATGCTGCTGCACCAGCACCGCCTCACCCGGGGCTACACAGCCCAGGATGCTGCTGCACCAGCACCGCCTCACCCGGGGCTACACAGCCCAGGATGCTACTGCACCAGCACCGCCTCACCCGGGGCTACAGAGCCCAGGATGCTGCTGCACCAGCACCGCCTCACCCGGGGCTACACAGCCCAGGATGCTGCTGCACCAGCACCGCCTCACCCGGGGCTACACAGCCCAGGATGCTGCTACACCACCACCGCCTCACCCGGGGCTACACAGCCCAGGATGCTGCTACACCACCACCGCCTCACCCGGGGCTACACAGCCCAGGATGCTGCTACACCATCACCGCCTCACCCGGGGCTACACAGCCCAGGATGCTGCTACACCACCACCGCCTCAGCCGGGGCTACACAGCCCAGGATGGTGCTACACCACCACCGCCTCACCCGGGGCTACACAGCCCAGGATGCTGCTACACCACCACCGCCTCACCCGGGGCTACACAGCCCAGGATGCTGCTACACCACCACCGCCTCACCCGGGACTACACAGCCCAGGATGCTGCTACACCACCACCGCCTCACCCGGGGCTACACAGCCCAGGATGCTGCTACACCACCACCGCCTCACCAGGGGCTACACAGCCCAGGATGCTGCTACACCACCACCGCCTCACCCGGGGCTACACAGCCCAGGATGCTGCTACACCACCACCGCCTCACCCGGGGCTACACAGCCCAGGATGCTGCTACACCACCACCGCCTCACCCGGGGCTACACAGCCCAGGATGCTGCTACACCACCACCGCCTCACCCGGGGCTACACAGCCCAGGATGCTGCTACACCAGCACCGCCTCACCCGGGGCTACACAGCCCAGGATGCTGCTACACCACCACCGCCTCACCCGGGGCTACACAACCCAGGATGCTGCTACACACACCCCGCCTCACCCGGGGCTACACAGCCCAGGATGCTGCTACACCAGCACCGCCTCACCCGGGGCTACACAGCCCAGGATGCTGCTATTTTCAACCTTATTATAGTGGCGAATGTGAGAATGATGACAGAGAATAGCTGGGAGACTAGTGAGGATAGCTGGGAGACTAGTGAGGATAGCTGGGAGACTAGTGAGGATAGTTGGGAGACTAGTGAGGATAGCTGGGAGACTAGTGAGGATAGCTGGGAGACTAGTGAGGATAGCTGGGAGACTAGTGAGGATAGCTGGGAGACTAGTGAGGATAGTTGGGAGACTAGTGAGGATAGCTGGGAGACTAGTGAGGATAGCTGGGATACTAGTGAGGATAGCTGGGAGACTAGTGAGGATAGCTGGGAGACTAGTGAGGATAGCTGGGAACTAGTGAGGATAGCTGGGAGACTAGTGAGGATAGCTGGGAGACTAGTGAGGATAGCTGGGAGACTAGTGAGGATAGCTGGGAGACTAGTGAGGATAGCTGGGAGACTAGTGAGGATAGCTGGGAGACTAGTGAGGATAGCTGGGAGACTAGTGAGGATAGCTGGGAGACTAGGAGGATAGCTGGAGACTAGTGAGGATAGCTGGGAGACTAGTGAGGATAGCTTGGGAGACTAGTGAGGATACTGGGAGACAGTGAGGATACTGGGAGACAGTGAGGATAACTGGGAGACAAGTGAGGATAACTGGGAGACAAGTGAGGATAACTGGGAGACAAGTGAGGATAACTGGGAGACAAGTGAGGATAACTGGGAGACAAGTGAGGATAACTGGCAGACAAGTGAGGATAACTGGGAGACAAGTGAGGATAGCTGGCAGACAAGTGAGGATAACTGGGAGACAAGTGAGGATAACTGGGAGACAAGTGAGGATAGCTGGCAGACAAGTGAGGATATGGAGAAGTGGGACTGGAGACAAGTGAGGATAACTGGGAGACAAGTGAAGGTGCAGATGAGCTAAATTCAGTGGACACAAATCACTTATGATTTTTTTCCTTGGGTTATCAAAGGTAATTGACACATCTAAGCTCCTTATGGAATTGTTGCTCAAAAACTGTGTGAATTATTGAATTGTTACTGCCAGGATATTGTGGGTTATTAGTGAATTGTTACAGCCAGGGTATTGTGGGTATATTGAATTGGATACTGCTGAGGGTATGTGGATATTGAATGTACTGCCAGGGTAGTGGGTTATTAGTGAATTGTTACAGCCAGGGTATTGTGGGTTATTATTGAATTGTTACTGCCAGGGTATTGTGGGTTATTATTGAATTGTTACTGCCAGGGTATTGTGGGTTATTATTGAATTGTTACTGCCAGGGTATGTGGGATAGGATTATTACGCGGAATTGTGTATACTGAATGTTACTGCCAGGGTATTGTGGGTTATTAGTGAATTGTTACTGCCAGGGTATTGTGGGTTATTAGTGAATTGTTACTGCCAGGGTATTGTGGGTTATTAGTGAATTGTTACTGCCAGGGTATTGTGGGTTATTATGAATTGTTACTGCCAGGGTATTGTGGGTTATTAGTGATTGTTACTGCCAGGGTATTGTGGGTTATTAGTGAATTGTTAGCTGCCAGGGTATTGTGGGTTATTAGTGAATTGTTACTGCCAGGGTATTGTGGGTTATTATTGAATTGTTACTGCCAGGGTATTGTGGGTTATTAGTGAATTGTTGCTGCCAGGGTATTGTGGGTTATTAGTGAATTGTTACTGCCAGGGTATTGTGGGTTATTAGTGAATTGTTACTGGCAGGGTATTGTGGGTTATTAGTGAATTGTTACTGCCAGGGTATTGTGGGTTATTATTGAATTGTTACTGCCAGGGTATTGTGGGTTATTAGTGAATTGTTGCTGCCAGGGTATTGTGGGTTATTAGTGAATTGTTACAGCCAGGGTATTGTGGGTTATTAGTGAATTGTTACAGCCAGGGTATTGTGGGTTATTATTGAATTGTTACTGCCAGGGTATTGTGGGTTATTATTGAATTGTTACAGCCAGGATATTGTGGGTTATTAGTGAATTGTTGCTGCCAGGGTATTGTGGGTTATTAGTGAATTGTTGCTGCCAGGGTATTGTGGGTTATTAGTGAATTGTTACTGCCAGGGTATTGTGGGTTATTAGTGAATTGTTACAGCCAGGGTATTGTGGGTTATTAGTGAATTGTTACTGCCAGGGTATTGTGGGTTATTAGTGAATTGTTACTGCCAGGGTATTGTGGGTTATTAGTGAATTGTTACAGCCAGGGTATTGTGGGTTATTAGTGAATTGTTACAGCCAGGGTATTGTGGGTTATTATTGAATTGTTGCAGGTACAGTATTGTATTACTTAACATTGTTCCAAACTATGGAACAACTCTTCTCCAGGCAGAGAGAGACTGACCACCTCAAGACTACATCTTCTGATTATATCGTCTCTACTGCTCCTGCTGCCTCTGTTATCGACTGAGGAAGTCTACTGTGTTGGCGAGACGCTTCGGAATAAAGGTGAACTAGACGGTACTGTTATAGTCACAGTATTGTGAGGTCATGTTCTGTGAGTTCTGTGAGCTGTTCTTGATGTTAGGTGTTCTTGATGTTAGGTGTTCTTGATGTTAGGTGTTCTTGATGTTAGGTGTTCTTGATGTTAGCTGTTCTTGATGTTAGGTGTTCTTGATGTTACTGTCTTGATGTTAGGTGTTCTTGATGTTAGGTGTTCTTGATGTTAGGTGTTCTTGATGTTAGGTGTTCTTGATGTTAGGTGTTCTTGATGTTAGGTGTTCTTGATGTTAGGTGTTCTTGATGTTAGGTGTTCTTGATGTTAGCTGTTCTTGATGTTAGGTGTTCTTGATGTTAGCTGTTCTTGATGTTAGGTGTTCTTGATGTTAGGTGTTCTTGATGTTAGGTGTTCTTGATGTTAGCTGTTCTTGATTTTAAAGCTGTTTTGATGTTAGTTGTTCTTGATGTTAGGTGTTCTTGATGTTAGCTGTTCTTGATGTTAGGTGTTCTTGATGTTGGGTGTTCTTGATGTTAGGTGTTCTTGATGTTAGGTGTTCTTGATGTTAGGTGTTCTTGATGTTAGGTGTTCTTGATGTTAGCTGTTCTTGATGTTAGCTGTTCTTGATGTTAGTGTTCTTGAGGTTAGGTGTTCTTGATGTTAGGTGTTCTTGAGGTTAGGTGTTCTTGATGTTAGGTGTTCTTGATGTTAGGTGTTCTTGATGTTAGGTGTTCTTGATGTTAGGTGTTCTTGATGTTAGGTGTACTCACCTAGTTGTACTCACCTAGTTGAGGTTGCGGGGGTCGAGTCCGAGCTCCTGGCCCCGCCTCTTCACTGATCGCTACTAGGTCACTCTCCCTGAGCCGTGAGCTTTATCGTACCTCTGCTTAAAGCTATGTATGGATCCTGCCTCCACTACATCGCTTCCCAAACTATTCCACTTACTGACTACTCTGTGGCTGAAGAAATACTTCCTAACATCCCTGTGATTCATCTGTGTCTTTAGCTTCCAACTGTGTCCCCTTGTTACTGTGTCCAATCTCTGGAACATCCTGTTTTTTGTCCACCTTGTCAATTCCTCTCAGTATTTTGTATGTCGTTATCATGTCCCCCCTATCTCTCCTGTCCTCCAGTGTCGTCAGGTTGATTTCCCTTAACCTCTCCTCGTAGGACATACCTCTTAGCTCTGGGACTAGTCTTGTTGCAAACCTTTGCACTTTCTCTAGTTTCTTTACGTGCTTGGCTAGGTGTGGGTTTCCAAACGGGTGCCGCATACTCCAATATGGGCCTAACGTATACGGTGTACAGGGTCCTGAACGATTCCTTATTAAGATGTCGGAATGCTGTTCTGAGGTTTGCTAGGCGCCCATATGCTGCAGCAGTTATTTGGTTGATGTGCGCTTCAGGAGATGTGCCTGGTGTTATACTCACCCCCAAGATCTTTTTCCTTGAGTGAGGTTTGTAGTCTCTGACCCCCTAGACTGTACTCCGTTTGCGGCCTTCTTTGCCCTTCCCCAATCTTCATGACTTTGCACTAGTGGGATTGAACTCCAGGAGCCAATTGCTGGACCAGTTCTGCAGCCTGTCCAGATCCCTTTGTAGTTCTGCCTGGTCTTCGATCGAGTGTATTCTTCTCATCAACTTCACGTCATCTGCAAACAGGGACACCTCAGAGTCTATTCCTTCCGTCATGTCGTTCACAAATACCAGAAACAGCACTGGTCCTAGGACTGACCCCTGCGGGACCCCGCTGGTCACAGGTGCCCACTCTGACACCTCGCCACGTACCATGACTCGCTGCTGTCTTCCTGACAAGTATTCCCTGATCCATTGTAGTGCCTTCCCTGTTATCCCTGCTTGGTCCTCCAGTTTTTGCACCAATCTCTTGTGTGGAACTGTGTCAAACGCCTTCTTGCAGTCCAAGAAAATGCAATCCACCCACCCCTCTCTCTCTTGTCTTACTGCTGTCACCATGTCATAGAACTCCAGTAGGTTTGTGACACAGGATTTCCCGCCCCTGAAACCATGCTGGCTGCTGTTGATGAGATCATTCCTTTCTAGGTGTTCCACCACTCTTCTCCTGATAAT
>NC_069464.1:16743402-16755902 GCF_026875155.1 Cherax quadricarinatus | reverse complement strand
AAACAAACACAAACACACAAACACCACACACAAACATAAACAAACACAAACACACAAACACACACACAAACATAACAACACAAACACACAAACCCCACAACAAACATAAACAACAAAACACAAACACCCCACACAAACATAAACAAACACAAACACAACAAACTCAACTGAAACTAAACAAATCCAAACACACAAACACCAACAAATAAACAAACACAAATCTAAGCAAACACACCACAATAAACAAACACAATCCCGGGAGTATAAACTGATCCCTGCGGGTTAAGCTAATCCCTGGGATAATAAGCATATCCCTGTTAAGCTCATCCCAGAGGTTAAAGCTGATACCCTTCACTGAAACTGAACCCGGTTACTGATCCCTGGGGTTAAGCTGATCCCTGGGGGGGTTAAGCTGATCCCTGGGGGGTTAAGTGATCCCTGGGGGTTAAGCTGATCCCTGGGGGGTTAAGCTGATCCCTGGGGGGTTAAGCTGATCCCTGGGGGGTTAAGCTGATCCCTGGGGGGTTAAGCTGATCCCTGGGGGGGTTAAGCTGATCCCTGGGGGGTTAAGCTGATCCCTGGGGGGGTTAAGCTGATCCCTGGGGGGTTAAGCTGATCCCTGGGGGTTAAGCTGATCCCTGGGGGGTTAAGCTGATCCCTGGGGGTTAAGCTGAATCCCTGGGGGGTTAAGCTGATCCCTGGGGGGTTAAGCTGATCCCTGGGGGGGTTAGCTGATCCCTGGGGGTTAAGCTGATCCCTGGGGGGTTAAGCTGATCCCTGGGGGGTTAAGCTGATCCCTGGGGGTTAAGCTGATCCCTGGGGGGGTTAAGCTGATCCCTGGGGGGTTAGCTGATCCCTGGGGGGTTAAGCTGATCCCTGGGGGGTTAAGCTGATCCCTGGGGGGGTTAAGCTGATCCCTGGGGGGGTTAAGCTGATCCCTGGGGGGTTAAGCTGATCCCTGGGGGGTTAAGCTGATCCCTGGGGGGTTAAGCTGATCCCTGGGGGGTTAAGCTGATCCCTGGGGGGGTTAAGCTGATCCCTGGGGGGGTTAAGCTGATCCCTGGGGGGGTTAAGCTGATCCCTGGGGGGGTTAAGCTGATCCCTGGGGGGTTAAGCTGATCCCTGGGGGGGTTTAAGCTGATCCCTGGGGGGGTTAAGCTGATCCCTGGGGGGGTTAAGCTGATCCCTGGGGGGTTAAGCTGATCCCTGGGGGGGTTAAGCTGATCCCTGGGGGGGTTAAGCTGACCCCTGGGGGGTTAAGCTGATCCCGGGGGGGTTAAGCTGATCCCTGGGGGTTTAAAGCTGATCCCTGGGGGGTTAAGCTGACCCCTGGGGGGGTTAAGCTGATCCCTGGGGGGTTAAGCTGATCCCTGGGGGGTTAAGCTGATCCCTGGGGGTTAAGCTGATCCCTGGGGGGTATAAGTGATCCCTGGGGTTAAGCTGATCCCTGGGGGGGTTAAGCTGATCCCTGGGGGTTAAGCTGATCCTGGGGGGTTAAGCTGATTCCCGGGGGGGGGTTAAGCTAAATCCCGGGGGTTAAGCTGATCCCTGGGGGTTTAAGCTGATCCCTGGGGGGGTTAAGGCGATCCCTGGGGGGGTTAAGCTGATCCCTGGGGGGTTAAGCTCCCTGATCCCTGGGGGGTTAAGCTGATCCCTGGGGGGTTAGGCTGATCCTGGGGGGTTAAGCTGACCCCTTTGGGGGTTAAGCTGATCCCTGGGGGTTTAAGCTGAATCCCTGGGGGGTTTAAGCTGATCCCGGGGGGGGTTAACTGATCCCTGGGGGGGTTTAAGCTGATCCCTGGGGGGGTTAAGCTGATCCCTGGGGGTTAAGCCTGATCCCTGGGGGGTAAGCTATCCCTGGGGGTTAAGCTGATCCCTGGGGGGTTAAGCTGATCCCGGGGGGTAAGCTGATCCTGGGGGGGTTAAGCTGATCCCTGGGGGTTAAGCTGATCCCTGGGGGGTTTAAGCTGATCCCTGGGGGGTAAGCTGATCCCTGGGGGGGTTAAGTGATCCCTGGGGGTTAAGCTGATCCCTGGGTTAAGCGATCCCTGGGGGGTTAAGCTGATCCCTGGGGGGGTTAAGCTGATCCCTGGGGGGGTTAAGCTGACCCCTGGGGGGTTAAGCTGATCCCTGGGGGGTTAAGCTGATCCCTGGGGGGTAAGCGATCCTGGGGGTTAAGCTGATCCCGGGGGGGTTTAAATTTAAGCTGATCCCTGGGGGTTAAGCTGATCCTGGGGGGTTAAGCTGATCCCTGGGGGTTTAAGCTGATCCCTGGGGGGTTAAGCTGATCCCTGGGGGTTAAGCTGATCCCTGGGGGGGTTAAGCTGATCCCTGGGGGGTTAAGCTGATCCCTGGGGGGTTAAGCTATCCCTGGGGGGTTAAGCGATCCCGGGGGTTTTTAAGCTGATCCTGGGGGTTGGGGGTTAAGCTGATCCTGGGGGGTTAAGCTGATCCCTGGGGGGTTAAGCTGATTCCCTGGGGGGTTAAGCTGATCCCTGGGGGGTTTAAGCTGATCCCTGGGGGGTTAAGCTGATCCCTGGGGGTTAAGCTGATCCCTGGGGGGGTTAAGCTGATCCCTGGGGTTAAGCTGATCCCTGGGGGGTTAAGCTGATCCCTGGGGGGTTAAGCTGATCCCTGGGGGGGTTAAGCTGATCCCTGGGTGGAAGGTGGGGGGTTATAGCTGATCCCTGGGGGGTTAAGCTGATCCCTGGGGGGTTAAGCTGATCCTGGGGGGGTTAAGCTGATCCCGGGGGTGGAGGGGTTAAGCTGATCCCTGGGGGGGTTTAAGCTGATCCCTGGGGGGGTTAAGCTGATCCCTGGGGGGTTAAGCTGATCCCTGGGGGGGTTAAGCTGATCCCTGGGGGGTTAAGCTGATCCCTGGGGGGTTAAGCTGATCCCTGGGGGGTTAAGCTGATCCCTGGGGGGTTAAGCTGATCCCTGGGGGGGTTAAGCTGATCCCTGGGGGGGTTAAGCTGATCCCTGGGGGTTAAGCTGATCCCTGGGGGGTTAAGCTGATCCCTGGGGGGTTTAAGCTGATCCCTGGGGGGTTAAGCTGATCCCTGGGGGGTTAAGCTGATCCCTGGGGGGTTAAGCTGATCCCTGGGGGGTTAAGCTGATCCCTGGGGGGTTAAGCTGATCCCTGGGGGGGTTAAGCTGATCCCTGGGGGGTTAAGCTGATCCCTGGGGGTTAAGCTGATCCCTGGGGGGGTTAAGCTGATCCCTGGGGGGTTAAGCTGATCCCTGGGGGGTTAAGCTGATCCCTGGGGGGTTAAGCTGATCCCTGGGGGTGTTTAAGCTGATCCCTGGGGGGTTAAGCTGATCCCTGGGGGGGTTAAGCTGATCCCTGGGGGGTTAAGCTGATCCCTGGGGGTTAAGCTGATCCCTGGGGGGTTAAGCTGATCCCTGGGGGGTTAAGTGATCCTGGGGGGGTTTAAGCTGATCCCTGGGGGGGTTAAGCTGATCCCTGGGGGGTTAAGCTGATCCCTGGGGGTTTAAGCTGATCCCTGGGGGGTTAAAGCTGATCCCTGGGGGGGTTAAGCTGATCCCTGGGGGGTTAAGCTGATCCCTGGGGGGTTAAGCTGATCCTTGGGGGGTTAAGCTGATCCCTGGGGGGTTAAGCTGATCCCTGGGGGTTTAAGCTGATCCCTGGGGGGGTTAAGCTGATCCCTGGGGGGGTTAAGCTGATCCCTGGGGGGTTAAGCTGATCCCTGGGGGGGTTAAGCTGATCCCTGGGGGGTGTTAAGCTGATCCCTGGGGGGTTAGCTGATCCCTGGGGGGTAGGGGGGGTTAAGCTGATCCCTGGGGGGGTTAAGCTGATCCCTGGGGGGTTAAGCTGATCCTGGGGGTTAAGTGATCCCTGGGGGGTTAAGCTGATCCCTGGGGGGTTTAAGCTGATCCCTGGGGGGGTTAAGCTGATCCCTGGGGGTTAAGCTGATCCCTGGGGGGTTTAAGCTGATCCCTGGGGGGGTTAAGCTGATCCCTGGGGGGTTTAAGCTGATCCCTGGGGGGTTAAGCTGATCCCTGGGGGGTTAAGCTGATCCCTGGGGGGTTAAGCTGATCCCTGGGGGGTTAAGCTGATCCCTGGGGGGGTTTAAGCTGATCCCTGGGGGGGTTAAGCTGATCCCTGGGGGGTAAGCTGATCCTGGGGGGTTAAGCTGATCCCTGGGGGGTTAAGCTGATCCCTGGGGGGTTAAGCTGATCCCTGGGGGGTTTAAGCTGATCCCTGGGGGGGTTAAGCTGATCCCTGGGGGTTAAGCTGATCCCTGGGGGGGTTAGCTGATCCCTGGGGGGGTTAAGCTGATCCCTGGGGGGTTAAGCTGATCCCTGGGGGGTTAAGCTGATCCCTGGGGGTAGTGATCCTGGGGTTAAGCTGATCCCTGGGGGGTTAAGCTGATCCCTGGGGGGGTTAAGCTGATCCTGGGGGGGTTAGCTGATCCTGGGGGTTAAGCTGATCCCGGGGGGGTTAAGCTGATCCCTGGGGGGGTTAAGCTGATCCCTGGGGGGTTAAGCTGATCCCTGGGGGGGTTAAGCTGATCCTGGGGGTTAAGCTGATCCCTGGGGGGTTAAGCTGATCCCTGGGGGGTTAAGGCTGATCCCTGGGGGGTTAAGCTGATCCCTGGGGGGGTTAAGCTGATCCCTGGGGGGTTAAGCTGATCCCTGGGGGGTTAAGCTGATCCCTGGGGGGTTAAGCTGATCCCTGGGGGGTTAAGCTGATCCTGGGGGTTAAGCTGTCCCTGGGGGGTTAGTTCCCTGGGGGGTTAAGCTGATCCCTGGGGGGTTAAGCTGATCCCTGGGGGTTAAGCTGATCCCTGGGGGGGTTAAGCTGATCCCTGGGGGTGTTAAGCTGATCCCTGGGGGGTTAAGCTGATCCCTGGGGGGTTTAAGCTGATCCCTGGGGGGGTTAAGCTGATCCCTGGGGGGGTTAAGCTGATCCCTGGGGGGTTTATGTTAGCTGATCCCTGGGGGGTTAAGCTGATCCTGGGGGGTTAAGCTGATCCTAGGGGGGTTAAGCTGATCCCTGGGGGGGTTAAGCTGATCCCTGGGGGTTAAGCTGATCCCTGGGGGGTTAAGCTGATCCCTGGGGGGTTAAGCTGATCCCTGGGGGGTTAAGCTGATCCTGGGGTTTAAGCTGATCCTGGGGGGTTAAGCTGATCCCTGGGGGGGTTAAGCTGATCCCTGGGGGGTTAAGCTGATCCCTGGGGGGGTTAAGCTGATCCCTGGGGGGTTAAGCTGATCCCTGGGGGGTTAAGCTGATCCCTGGGGGGTTAAGCTGATCCCTGGGGGGGTTAAGCTGATCCCTGGGGGGGTTAAGCTGATCCCTGGGGGGTTAAGCTGATCCCTGGGGGGTTAAGCTGATCCCTGGGGGGTTAAGCTGATCCCTGGGGGGGTTAAGCTGATCCCTGGGGGGGTTAAGCTGATCCCTGGGGTTAAGCTGATCCCTGGGGGGTTAAGCTGATCCCTGGGGGGGTTTAAGCTGATCCTGGGGGGTTAAGCTGATCCCTGGGGGGGTTAAGCTGATCCCTGGGGGTTAAGCTGATCCCTGGGGGGTTAAGCATGATCCCTGGGGGGTTAAGCTGATCCTGGGGGGTTAAGCTGATCCCTGGGGGGTTAAGCTGATCCCTGGGGGGTTAAGCTGATCCCTGGGGGGTTAAGCTGATCCCTGGGGGGTTAAGCTGATCCCTGGGGGGTTAAGCTGATCCCTGGGGGTTAAGCTGATCCCTGGGGGGTTAGTATCTGGGGGGGTAAGCTGATCCCGGGGGGGTTAAGCTGATCCCTGGGGGGTTAAGCTGATCCCTGGGGGGTTAAGCTGATCCCTGGGGGGTTAAGCTGATCCCTGGGGGGTTAAGCTGATCCCTGGGGGGTTAAGCTGATCCCTGGGGGGGTTAAGCTGATCCCTGGGGGTTAAGCTGATCCCTGGGGGGGTTAGCTGATCCCTGGGGGGGTTAAGCTGATCCCTGGGGGGTTTAAGCTGATCCCTGGGGGTTAAGCTGATCCCTGGGGGGTTTAAGCTGATCCCTGGGGGGGTTTAAGCTGATCCCTGGGGGGGTTAAGCTATCCCTGGGGGTTAAGCTGATCCCTGGGGGGTTAAGCTGATCCCTGGGGGGGTTAGCTGATCCCTGGGGGGTAAGCTGATCCCTGGGGGTTAAGCTGATCCCTGGGGGGTTAAGCTGATCCCTGGGGGTTAAGCTGATCCCTGGGGGGGTTAAGCTAAATCCCTGGGGGGTTAAGTGATCCCTGGGGGGTTAAGCGATCCGGGGTTTGATCCCTGGGGGGGTGTGTCGGGGGTAGCTGCCCTGGGGTTTTTAAGCTGATCCTGGGGGGTTAAGCTGATCCCTGGGGGGTTAAGCTGATCCCTGGGGGGGTTAAGCTGATCCCTGGGGTTAAGCTGATCCCTGGGGGTTAAGCTGATCCTGGGGGGGTTAAGCTGATCCCTGGGGGGTTAAGTGATCCCGGGGGGTTTAAGCTGATCCCTGGGGGGTTAAGCTGATCCCTGGGGGGGTTAAGCTGATCCCTGGGGGGTTAAGCTGACCCCGGGGGGTTAAGCTATCCGGGGTTTAAGCTGATCCCTGGGGGTTAAGCTGATCCCTGGGGGGTTAAGCTGGATCCCTGGGGGGTTAAGCGATCCCTGGGGGTTAAGCTGATCCCTGGGGGGTTAAGCTGATCCTGGGGGGTTAAGCTGATCCCTGGGGGGTTAAGCTGATCCCTGGGGGGTTAAGCTGTTTCCCTGGGGGGTTAAGCTGATCCCTGGGGGGGTTAAGCTGATCCCTGGGGGGTTAAGCTGATCCCTGGGGGGTTAAGCTGATCCCTGGGGGTGTTAAGCTGATCCCTGGGGGGTTAAGCTGATCCTGGGGGGGTTAAGCTGATCCCTGGGGGGTTAAGCTGATCCCTGGGGGGGTTAAGCTGATCCCTGGGGGGTTAAGCTGATCCCGGGGGGGGTTAAGCTGATCCCTGGGGGGTTAAGCTGATCCTGGGGGTTAAGCTGATCCCTGGGGGGGTTAAGTGATCCTGGGGGGTTAAGCGATCCCTGGGGGGTTAAGCTGATCCCTGGGGGGGTTAAGCTGATCCCTGGGGGGTGTTAAGCTGATCCCTGGCGGGGTTAAGCTGATCCCTGGGGGGTTAAGCTAAATCCCTGGGGGATTAAGCTAATCCCTGGGGGGTTTAAGGTGATCCCTGGGGGGTTAAGCTGATCCCTGGGGGGATTAAGCTAATCCTGGGGGGTTAAGGTGATCCCTGGGGGGGTTAAGCTGATCCCTGGGGGGTTAAGCTGATCCCTGGGGGTTAAGCTGATCCCTGGGGGGGTTAAGCTGATCCCTGGGGGGGTTAAGCTGATCCCTGGCGGGGTTAAGCTGATCCCTGGGGGTTAAGCTGATCCTGGGGGGATTAAGCTAAATCCTGGGGGGTTAAGGTGATCCCTGGGGGGGTTAAGCTGATCCCTGGGGGGGTTAAGCTGATCCCTGGGGGGTTAAGCTGATCCCTGGGGGTTAAGCTGATCCCTGGGGGGTTAAACTGATCCCTGGGGGGTTAAGCTGATCCCTGGGGGGTTAAGCTGATCCTGGGGGGTTAAGCTGATCCCTGGGGGGTTAAGCTGATCCCTGGGGGGTTAAGTGATCCCTGGGGGTTAAGCTGATCCCTGGGGGGTTAAGCTGATCCTGGGGGGTTAAGCTGATCCCTGGGGGGTTAAGCTGATCCCTGGGGGGGTTAAGCTGATCCCTGGGGGAGTTAAGCTGATCCCTCGGGGGGTTAAGCTGATCCCTGGGGGGTTAAGCTGATCCCTGGGGGTTAAGCTGATCCCTGGGGGGGGTTTAAGCGATCCCTGGGGGGTTTAAGCTGACCCCTGGGGGGTTAAGCTGATCCCTGGGGGGTTAAGCTGATCCCTGGCGGGGTTAAGCTGATCCCTGGGGGGTTAAGCTGATCCCTGGGGGGTTAAGCTGATCCCTGGGGGGTTAAGCTAATCCCTGGGGGGTTAAGGTGATCCCTGGGGGGGTTTAAGCTGATCCCTGGGGGGATTAAGCTAATCCCTGGGGGGTTAAGGTGATCCCTGGGGGGGTTAAGCTGATCCCTGGGGGGTAAGCTGATCCCTGGGGGGTTAAGCTGATCCCTGGGGGGTTTAAGCTGATCCCTGGGGGGGTTAAGCTGATCCCTGGCTGGGTTAAGCTGATCCCTTTGGGGGGTTAAGCTGACCCCTGGGGGGATTAAGCTAATCCACTGGGGGGGTTAAGGTGATCCCTGGGGGTTAAGCTGATCCCTGGGGGGTTAAGCTGATCTCTGGGGGGATTAAACTGATCCCTGGGGGGTTAAGCTGATCCCTGGGGGGTTAAGCTGATCCCTGGGGGGTTAAGCTGATCCCTGGGGGTTAAGCTGATCCTGGTGGGGTTAAGCTGATCCCTGGGGGGTTAAGCTGATCCCTGGGGTGGTTAAGCTGATCCCTGGGGGTTAAGCTGATCCCTGGGGGTTAAGCTGATCCCTGGGGGGTTAAGCTGATCCCTGGGGGGTTTAAGCTGATCCCTGGGGGTTAAGCTGATCCCTGAGGGGGTTAAGCTGATCCTGGGGGTTAAGCTGATCCCTGGGGGGTTAAGCTGATCCCTGGGGTTAAGCTGATCCCTGGGGGGGTTAAACTGATCCCTGGGGGGTTAAGCTGATCCCTGGGGGGGTTAAGCTGATCCCTGGGGGTTTAAGCTGATCCCTGGGAGGGTTAAGCTGATCCCTGGGGGGTTTAAGCTGATCCCTGGGGGGGTTAAGCTGATCCCTGGGGGGTTAAGCGGATCCCTGGGGGGGTTAAGCTGATCCCTGGGGGGTTAAGCTGATCCCTGGGGGGTTAAGCTGACCCCTGGCGGGGTTAAGCTGATCCCTGGGGGGTTAAGCTGATCCCTGGGGGATTAAGCTAATCCCTGGGGGGGTTAAGGTGATCCCTGGGGGGTTAAGCTGATCCCTGGGGGGATTAAGCTACCCCTGGGGGGTTAAGCTGATCCCTGGGGGTTAAGCTGATCCCTGGGGGGGTTAAGCTGATCCCGGGGGGGTTAAGCTGATCCTGGGGGGTTAAGCTGATCCCTGGCGGGGTTAAGCTGATCCCTGGGGGGTTAAGCTGATCCCTGGGGGATTAAGCTAATCCCTGGGGGTTAAGGTGATCCCTGGGGGGTTAAGCTGATCCTGGGGGGTTAAGCTGATCCCTGGGGGGTTAAGCTGATCCCTGGGGGTTAAGCTGATCCCTGGGGGGTTAAACTGATCCCTGGGGGGTTAAGCTGATCCCTGGGGGGTTAAGCTGATCCCTGGGGGGTTAAGCTGATCCCTGGGGGGTTAACTGATCCCTGGGGGTTAAGCTGATCCCGGGGGGGGTTAAGCTGATCCCTGAGGGGGTTAAGCTGATCCCTGGGGGTTAAGCTGATCCCTGGGGGGGTTAAGCTGATCCCTGGGGAGGGGGGTTAAGCTGATCCCTGGGGGGTTAAGCTGATCCCTCGGGGGGTTAAGCTGATCCCTGGGGGTTAAGCTGATCCCTGGGGGTTAAGCTGATCCCTGGGGGGGTTAAGCTGTTCCTGGGGGGTTAAGCTGATCCCTGGGGGTTTAAAAGCTGATCCCTGGGGGGGTTAAGCTATCCCTGGGGGGTTAGGTTTAGTTGATCCCTGGGGGTTAAGCTGATCCCTGGGGGTTAAGCTGATCCCTGGGGGAGGGGTTAAACTGATCCCTGGGTAGGGGGTTAAGCTGATCCCTTGGGGGGGGGTTAAGCTGATCCGTGGGGGTTAAGCTACCCTCTGGGGGGAAGCGGGGTTAAGCTGATCCCGGGGGGAGGGGGTTAAGCTGATCTGGGGGGTTTAAGCTATCTCTGGGGGGAGCGGGGTTAAGCTGATCCCTGGGGGGAGGGGGTTAAGTTGATTCCTGGGAGCAGGGGGGTTATGCTGATTCCTGGGAAAAAGGGGTTAAGCTGATCCCTGGGGGAAGGGGGTTAAACTAATCTCTAGGGGGTTAAGCTGATCCCTGCGGGGGTTAAGCTGATCCCTGGGGGGTTAAGCTGATCAATGGGGTCGGTTAAGCTGATCCCTGGTGGGATTAAGTTGATCCCTTGGGGATTAAGCTGATCCCTGGCGTAGGTTAAGCTGATCTCCTGAAGGAAAGCTTACAGCAGTCAGCAAAGCTTCGTGTTTACCCGAGGACAACTTGGTGTGAATAACTGGAGAATGTATACCTGGAGGATATATACCTGGAGGATGTATACCTGGAGGATATATACCTGGGGGATGTATACCTGGAGGTGTAATACCTGGAGGATATATACCTGGAGGTGTATACCTGGAGGATATATAACCTGGTGGGAATAACTGGAGAATGTATACCTGGAGGATATATACCTGGAGGATGTATACCTGGAGGATATATACCTGGAGGATGTATACCTGGAGGATGTATACCTGGAGGATATATACCTGGAGGATGTATACCTGGAGGATATATACCTGGAGGATGTATACCTGGAGGATGTATACCTGGTGGATATATACCTGCAGGATGTATACCTGTAGGATGTATACATGTAGGATGTATACCAAGAGGATGAATACCTAGAGGATGTATACCTGGAGTTTGTATACCTGCAGGATGCATACCTGTAGGATGTATCCCTGGAGGGTGTATACCTGGATGTATACCTGGAGGATGTATACCTGGAGTGCATACCTGGAGGATGTATACCTGGAGAATATATACCTGGAGGATGTATACCTAGAGAATGTATACCCAGAGGGTGTATACCTGGAGGATATATACCTGGAGGATGTATACCTAGGGGATGTATACCTAGAGGGTGTATACCTGGAGGATATATACCAAGAGGATGTATACCTAGAGGATGTATACCTAGAGGATGCATACCTAGAGAGTGTATACCTGGAGGATATATTCCTGGAGGGTGTATACCTGGAGAGTGTATACCTGGAGGATATATACCTGGAGGGTGTATACCTGGAGGATGTATACCTGGAGGATGTACACCTGGAGGAAGTATACCTGGAGGATGTATATCTGGAGGATGTATACCTAGAAGGTGCATACATGGAGGACGTATACTTGGAGGGTGTATATCTGGAGGATGTTTACCTGGAGGGTGCATACCTGGATGTATACTAGGAGGGTGCATACCCGAAGGGTGTGCACCTGGAGGAGGTATACCTGGAGGGTGTTCCCGGGTCAACGCCCCCTTGGCGCGGTCCAGGACCTGGCTCGAATCCGAGGAAAACTTGACCTAAGAGAAAGTGTTCTCAGGCTGGACTGCCGGGCGAAACGTATATGTTAGTTGCCTTACACCTGCTGTCCCTGTTCACCTAGCAGTAAGCAGGCACCTGGGTGTTAGTCACCTTACACCTGCTGTCCCTGTTCACCTAGCAGTAAACAGGCACCTGGGTGTTAGTCACCTTACACCTACTGTCCCTGTTCACCTAGCAGTAAGCAGGCACCTGGGTGTTAGTCACCTTACACCTGCTGTCCCTGTTCACCTAGCAGTAAGCAGGCACCTAGGTGTTAGTCACCTTACACCTGCTGCCCCTGTTCACCTAGCAGTAAGCAGGCACCTAGGTGTTAGTCACCTTACACCTGCTGTCCCTGTTCACCTAGCAGTAAGCAGGCACCTAGGTGTTAGCCACCTTACACCTGCTGTCCCTGTTCACCTAGCAGTAAGTAGGTATCTGGGTGTTTAGAGTACTGGTCAGCTTAACTGTGGAACAGAATTCTTCCTCCGTAAGCCATCCTTGTCTTAAGAGCGACTAAAATGCCGGGAGCAAGGTGCTAGTAACACCTCCTGTATATATCACTAAATTTAAGAAGAAAAACATAAAGTTGTGCCGTTTATGCGTAATATGTAATACAGATATGATTGCCAATGTTATAAATGAAAAGAAGTTGGATGTCACAGCTCTAAGTGAAACAAAGGTGAAAGGGGCCGGGGAGTTTCAGTAGGAAGAAATACATGGATTATGTCAGGAGTATCTGAGAGAGTTAGAGCTAAGGAAGGGGTAGCAATAATGTTGAAGGATCAGTTATGGAAGGAAAAGAGGGAATATAAATGTATAAATTCAGGGATTATTTGGATTAAAATAAGGGTTGGATGCAAAGAGTGGGTTATATTAAGTGTTGAATATATTGTGATGGTGTGAGTTTCTTCTTTTTCTGGTCAGCCAACCTTAGTGGGAGACTACCAATGTTAAAATAATGATGATAATAATAATATAGCATTATCAACATTACAATAAACATCACAACAATCATTCACAAACACAGTAAACATCACAACAATCATTAACAAACACACTAAACATCACAACAATCATTCACAAACACACTAAACATCACAACAATCATAACATACTAAACATCACAACAATCATTAACAAACATACTAAACATCACAACAATCATTAACAAACATACTAAACATCACAACAATCATTAACAAACACACTAAACATCACAACAATCATTAACAAACACACTAAACATCACAACAATCATTACAAACA
>NC_069464.1:16683032-16742902 GCF_026875155.1 Cherax quadricarinatus | reverse complement strand
CTCCGGGTAACCTCCAGGTAACCTCCCCCCGATCGTTATCCCCAAACATGTTAACTTTAACATCCTAACTTGACATATATGAATAAAACTAAGTGGTAATTATATAAGTTTTGGTGAAACAGTAACACCAAAGACACAGTACATTTAATAACAAATATTAACATGAGGGAAACATGGCCAAGTCTTACACATTGACACTTCAACCAGGGTAAGATACACTTCTAGTGCTTAACAAGTCCAGGAACATTGTCACAATGAAGGTCAACCAATCCTTAATCACAAAAGTGTATCTAAGGAGCACACAGGCGCAGACAGCCACAACTGTGTATGTGATTACACATCCCATACGCACAGGTTCATACACATTCGCCCGGTACATTATTCCAACTCTCCACACTAAAGTCGCACACATTCTTGTCAACTGAGTTCATTACTTTGTACCTAGTTCAGCCATCAAAACTTTGGAGCCCGGTCCCTGGACCCATTGTGTACCTCTGTAATCTGTAAATACCTTTGTAACTTGTCATGATTGTGACTAGACCTACCTGGAGTTCATTACCTTTGTAAATTGTGAGTTCATTACCTTTGTAAATTGTGAATTCATTACCTCTGTAACTTGCTCAGCTATCAAAACTTTGAGGCCCAGTTCCTGGACCAATTATGTACCTCTGTAATCTTTTGACTACCGCCCACAGGATGGGTATGGGGTGCATACCTGGAGTTTACCTGGAGAGAGTTTCGGGGGTCAACGCCCCCGCGGCCCGGTCTGTGACCAGGCCTCCTGGTGGATCAGCGCCTGATCAACCAGGCTGTTGCTGCTGGCTGCACGCAAACCAACGTACGAGCCACAGCCCGGCTGATCAGGAACTGACTTTAGTTGCTTGTCCAGTGCCAGCTTGAAGACTGCCAGGGGTCTGTTGGTAATCCCCCTTATGTGTGCTGGGAGGCAGTTGAACAGTCTCGGGCCCCTGACACTTATTGTATGGTCTCTTAACGTGCTAGTGACACCCCTGCTTTTCATTGGGGGGATGGTGCATCGTCTGCCAAGTCTTTTGCTTTCGTAGTGAGTGATTTTCGTGTGCAAGTTTGGTACTAGTCCCTCTAGGATTTTCCAGGTGTATATAATCATGTATCTCTCCCTCCTGCGTTCCAGGGAATACAGGTTTAGAAACCTCAAGCGCTCCCAGTAATTGAGGTGTTTTATCTCCGTTTTTGCGCGCCGTGAAAGTTCTCTGTACATTTTCTAGGTCGGCAATTTCACCTGCCTTGAAAGGTGCTGTTAGAGTGCAGCAATATTCCAGCCTAGATAGAACAAGTGACCTGAAGAGTGTCATCATGGGCTTGGCCTCCCTAGTTTTGAAGGTTCTCATTATCCATCCTGTCATTTTTCTAGCAGATGCGATTGATACAATGTTATGGTCCTTGAAGGTGAGATCCTCCGACATAATCACTCCTAGGTCTTTGACGTTGGTGTTTCGCTCTATTTTGTGGCCAGAATTTGTTTTGTACTCTGATGAAGATTTAATTTCCTCATGTTTACCATATCTGAGTAATTGAAATTTCTCATCGTTGAACTTCATATTGTTTTCTGCAGCCCACTGAAAGATTTGGTTGATGTCCGCCTGGAGCCTTTCAGTGTCTGCAATGGAAGACACTGTCATGCAGATTCGGGTGTCATCTGCAAAGGAAGACACGGTGCTGTGGCTGACATCCCTTGTCTATGTCGAAATGAGGATGAGGAACAGATGGGAGCTAGTATTGTGCCTTGTGGACAGAGCTTTACACCGTAGCTCTGCCTCGGACTTTACCTCTGTTGACGACTACTCTCTGTGTTTGTTAGTGAGGAATTATCGATCCATCGACCGGACTTTTCCTGTTTATTCCTTTAGCAGGCGCAATTTTGTGCCTATTACGCACATGGTGGCACACGTGTCGAAGCTTTTGCAAAGTCTGTAATATTTACAGCTGCATAAACATAATTAAACTTAACTTCTACCAACCCCAAGGAGACGACCCCGTTGTCAACCCTGGCATTCCAATCCTACAGTAGCATTTACCATCCCTACCCTGCCCCTCCTACCTAATTTACAAATTTACTAAATCTCTAACGTAATTCTCTATATCCCTCTGAGAAAGCCCTCTCCCACCTTTCCCATAAATTTCTCTGTTACGGGCACAACCGTTTTATAAAACGTAACCGCTAAAAACCCGCCTCTTCACCTCACTAACCCCTTCCCCCTCATTCTTCCCCACGTTATGTATATATAATCTACAATTAATGTACCCCACAGCCCTAATATACTCTCATCGGCGCGAGCGCGCGCGCTGCCCACGTCAAGAACTTAAAGCTATCAGAACAAAAATTCCTTTACACCCAATCTTACGGAGTTTCTACTCAACCAACCCCTGGACGCTAACCCATCCCCTCACAAAAATATACATCTAACATCCGACTCCTCACCTTCACAAGATTCCACCCCCCCTCCCCTCAATCACACTCCTATCCCTCAGAATTCGTACCTGACGGCAAAATCCCGTGCAGAAACAATGCAATACTCACTTGCTCTGGTTGTAACCTCACCTACTTAAACCTAATCCATATACTTCCCCATGTATACATGGGGAAAATTCCCTCTACAGGCGCCACAACCTCCCCCACCATCAATCGGCACATCGCAACCTATATGACCTTTCCCGGATCTCGAGCCACGCCATAAGCCCACAAAACAGTTTCACGAGCTCCCGCAACTCCACTCCTGAATACATTCGTTACAATCTTTCATGGATCCTGACCAGATCCCCCCCACCCCACCCACACCTACCCTCTCCACCTCCCTTTTAATAAAGACACATTTGGGACACCCTCCTCTTAAGTCCAGCAAACCCAAAACCCCCCCTGCCGCACAGTAACATTACCACATCCCTTAAGAAGCCAATCACATCCCAGCTCCACAAGAGATTAAAAACCCTCCTAAGTATGTCCCCTATCGCCGTCAGTGTTTAATGGAACACGCCGCCCACGTTGCCATACCTTACTAAACAATAAGAACATTAAAAAATAGCAAAAAAAGGCACAATACCGTACTGGGTCGAAAAAAAACAAGTCGGGGTCCCAAGTCGGACCGAAACGTCGTCGTAAGCTTCTCTCTTGATATGTGCAGGTTAATTTGTAACATTAATAACAATGGCCCGCTGTACAAGGGTCAAATGATAGGCCACCATGCACCCAAATCGCCCCTGAATCCTATCCCACCATACCTAATCGAGTTTTCCCTCGTGCAACAATCCAGATCGTCTGCATAGATAAACCACAAATTTTATAACAACATTACCGCCACCCCACCACTGAACTACCCCACTCAACCCTCCAGCCCTAGCTCCTAACCCCATGACCATGGACTTTTCTGAATTCACTCTCAACCAGTTGCATCCGAGAACATATGTACTGCCCCATCCAAGTAGCCATTGACATCCCCTCCCTACCCAGAAAAGTAGTGGTCATCAACATATCCCTTTTAAGACTATCCAAAACGCCTCCCAACTCTACTCCTTTCACCCTCCCCTATTGCATATACGCTTCTCCATCATCCTATAAAAGGGGACCTGTATGCCATGCCAAAATAATCTGTGACATAGGGCAACCCCTGTCGAAGTCCCCCCTTTCCATTTGATCTCCCCACTCACTCTCCCATTTAACCTGTACCCTCGCCATTGCACACCGTGAAAATTACAAAGCCTCTACCCATCCCACTATTTCTTCCCCAAACCCCTGTTCCCCCTAGATGACTCTAAGTGCATCTCGTTCCACTTCTGTCATATGCACCCTGCCATCTAAAGCCACCAACCCCCCTCCCCCCCCTTTTTCTTCCACGAAATCCCTATAGTAACCCCATGTCCCTCCACCCACAGACCTCCCTGGCAACCCAAACTGAGTTCTCGATACTAACTCTAACCACTACGCAATATTAAACCGATTCCCCAAAATTTGGCAAACAGCTTATAATCAGAAGATTGAGACACTTATGCAGTATAAGGGAATCTTAGTCAGGAAACGCTTCTGTCCGGCGCAGCATGGTAGGGCTTATCAAGCATCCAAGAGGAGTTCTAAAGTACAGTATAGAATAGTATGGTTGCTAGGACACTGTTCGAGTGCGTCATACCGTTGTCTTACATAATCTACGAAGTAATCAGCGAACGTACGCAGGGTGTTAGGGGGGGGGGGCGGGGGGGGGGGGGTGGGGGGGGGGGGGGGGGGGGGGGGGGGGGTCGCTCTCACACGATGTGATGGACATCGAGACACATCGACTCACGTGGATTATAGGGTCACGATGCTGAGGTCACTCCTCAGTACCGCAGCAAATACGCTTATGAGGGAATCGCGTCACATTCTCTTTGCCTATTCGGACCCGGATGGCATAGGGCCGTAGACGTGGCTTGTATACTGTATGAGGTGAGGTGAAGCAGCGAGCGGGGTTCATAGTGGTAACATCCAATTTTTTTTCTATGACTCCAGTGAGGACTGATACCTCATTCTACTCCTCTCCTACGCCTTCCACTTTGTATTGGACTGATGAAGCCACTTGTGTGGCCGAAAACGTTTCCTAAATAAAGATTCCCATATGCTGCATAAGTGTCTCCATCTTCAACTTGTCGGTTTTTCAAACCATTCCATCACAGCATAATATCTGTGGCATAACAACGATATTGCCCGGTAGTTCCGAAGTGTATGTTTTGCCCCTTACCCTTCGGTACCATATTAACTACAGCTGTGGCTTGCTTCTCTCCAACACTCCCCTCATTAGCGCACCAATGCGTATAAAACCTGCCGGGAGTCCATCGAATTCCCCGGAGCTTTACCCTTAACGCATTTCCCTTAAAGTCTTCCAGTTTCTCCCTCAGTTAATTCCCCTCCCAACACTCCCTACACTGTTCCACAGACATGTCACATTCTCACACACCTGTTTTAAAAACCCCATCTCCTACCACCTCCCCATTGCCAAATACTTTCCATACCACTCGTCCGCAAACACTCCCATTCCATCTGTGGCGTGTATAACCTGACCCACCCTATACCCACCTACCGCTCATGCACCTCCAATCATGAATAGCTGTTTGCCTGTCTGCCGTTGCTTGTTCCTACCAATACACACGACGAAGGCCTCTCGCCCATAACACTCTCTTCCACACCTGCCATTACCCTCACCGCTTGGAACCTCTCTCTTTAGCACGCGCAGCCTCCCCAATAAAGTGCCATAATGTCATCCATAGGATAAATACCTGCCACCGCCCCCCCTCGCATAACAACCCCTTACCCTGTCCTCCAAACATAGTTGGCCACCTAAATTTAAAGAATTAATTCGTTTCCCTTCTCTCACGTTAATTGCCTAATTCGTTCTTTAGCCAACACATACCCACCATGTTACCACATCCTCCAACCCAGTACCTCCGCAACTTAACCCCTCCCACAGTGTTGTAAACCCTCCAACCCCTCCTCAACTCCTAACACACTCGTATTTAACTTCCAATAACCCCATTTATTAATTATAATCATGGGGGGAATGCTAAACCAAGGATTATACAGCACCAATAACCCCTCGAGATGCCCGCCATGACTCCCATCCCACTCTGGCCACGACCGCCCATGATCCGAATAAGCTACCTCTATTGTGTGGAAAAAAAACCCCCCCCCTTACCAAAAACCCCATGAGGAAATGTACACCTTTTTTAATTTACTATCTAACCTACCACATAACCCCTCCTCCGAAAGTGTGCTCTACCTCCCACACTCCCCCTCCAACTGCATCCCTCAACTGAATATCCCCTCAAGAGGTCTCGTACGGCCGCCGACACGTGCCCCGCCCCTTTTGGTTCCACATACAGCCCCTCCTGATACCACAGTTCCAGTCCTCACCAACAATGGCCCCCGCAGGTAAACCACGTAAGAAGAAAACTAGGTCATCACATACAAATTCCCTGCTTTACTTTCCATCGTTCTCAGCTGGTGCATAAACACTTACAAAGGTTACCCTCTGTCCCATCCACCACACATCCACACGCAACACCCCCCCCCTCACTTTTTTATCAAACAAACCGGGCTCGCCTCCCTGATCAATATACCCACACACCTTCAGACGTGCAGAAGGCAGAGTCATGACCTGAAACCCCGCCCACCTCAGCTCTCTCCCCCTCCTTGAAACTGCGTTCTTGCAGGAACACTACATCCACCCAAATTTACACAGAAACATTCGAACCCATTCCCTCTTCACACGTATTACACATCCATTTACGTTCACAGTCAACACCTAAGGCCTCTTTATAGTTTCCAACCCTTCCTCCTCTCTTCATTCATCCCAGGGCCTCCCTGCACCAGAGCCAGTACACAGGGCTTCACACCCACCAACCCCCTATCACTTTCTTACGATGCATCTTATCCTTACTACCTCGACAAGTGCTCTTCCTTTCCTCACCAGAACCTGCTGCGGGCCGGCTCAGGACATCATCTGATCTGACGCCGAAGCTCTCATCCTCGTGAAGCCCTCCACTGCCATGTTGTCTTTGAGGTTCCCCTCATGATGAACCTCACCCTCTACCACGCCCCGTTTCCACGGCACACTGCGACATCTCACGCTCACTGCTTGGCCCGTCATCTCTACTAGGCAATGCCCCGTGCCCTCTCACTAGCTCAGGAACAACATCCTCAGCAGCGCGTCAATGTCCTCAACACTTTCCCCCTAAAGCCTTCCTAGAGAGCTGTACCCCTCTTGCACTTGCACTTCTGCACTTTTCTCCTGCCTAGAACGTTCCGTTATGTCACAGCTTGCCTCAACACACCCCGTCTCCCTATGGGATCCTCTACCATCACTCCACAAGCGCCCTAGCCCTTTATTTGCACCTTTTATTATTTTCCGCATGGGGCCTCAACAACAGCACCACACTGGTAGCTGGTGCATCACCATTATTGTGCCGGCGCCCTCCTCAGTTATCACACCCGCTGCCGCCAATATGGTCGTACTCCCACATAACCTGCATGTACGTCTCTGTCCGGCGTACGATTACCATAACGTGCGTCCTGAAAGTCCCTCCAACACGACTAAGACGGTATGGGATGTCCTCACAGTCATCTTCAGGGAAAAAAGGTTCCCTCCAGACGGCCCATGTCAGGCACTGCCGTCCACTTGCCCTGTTGTCCGATTACGGTCCCCATAACCCACGAAAAACACACCTGAGGTCAGCCTAATCGGCCTCAAATGGGACATATACGACTCTTAACCCACGTAAAGTGGGAGATATGTCGATCAAACGCACCTTCACAGCGGTAGAAGCATCAAGACCACGCCTTGGAATCTCGCCACCAAAAGACTCCGTACACGGACGTGAAATTCAGTTTGACGAAGATTCTGTAAGCCCCATTCAGGCAACACCATACACACTCATCGTCCTGGATACCATACGTCTCCCTAATGCGCTGAAGAGGGTGAAATTGCCCCACGAAGCAGCTCAATACCGATGGTATTACCGCCTCCCTCACACACAGTGGCCATGTTGATACTAGGTAAGATCACCTGAAAACAGCAGAGGGGTGCAGATGCCAACAACCACACTCTACGTGGTCAGGCAGCGAATTATACAGGACAAGGCATCGGAAGGACCGATCATCCAGCGCTCCTCTGATTTGTGAAGCGTTGGCTTGTCAGGCAGTGAAGGCCTCGGTCAAATTGACCGAAGCTCCAGTGGGCGGGCCGGGAAACAATTGTGCTGAATTCTTTTGGAACTTAACCTAACCTTAGTGTCCCCGTAGCGGTAGAGTGGTAGCTTACACACTGAGGTCCGTGGTTTCGATCCCCGTATGGGTGGAAACAGTGGATGTGTTTCCTTAAGGCACCTGTTGTGTATGCTCACCTAGCAGTTAAATAAGGTACCTGAGTGTTAAGTGGACTGGTGTGGGTCGCATCCTGGGGACAAAACCGACCTAATTTGCGGGAAGTGCTCGATAACAAGCGCTTTCCATACAGTATATGTCAACTGAATGTCAGCGATGGCTGTATATCCTTGTACCTAAAGATTTTTATTAAACCTAACTGAACATCTATCCGAATCACCGCATCACACAACAATAGACTTACATTTCAAAGTGATCCATCCCATTCTTTAATCCTCTTAAGTGATCGAACAAATTGACTTAAGCAGTGAGTCCCATAGTAAGTGGACAATTCAAAGTCCACAATAAATCCATATTTATTGGAAGCTTATTTGTAAGCATTCACAGCTGAAATTTGGTCTTAGTGACCCTCGTGTATCCACAAACCTTTACCACCTCACATATTTACATTTAGTTATACAGTATATACTCCACATGACAAATAACTGACACTGGTTATAGAACTGAATAAATTGGGAAAATCTAGATGAATGATTTAGAGAACCGACAAGTGATGAATTAGACACATGTTTCAACACTTGTGATCGTTTCCTCAATAAAGATTCGCAGGTGTTACACATGTGTCCTAATTTATCCAAGGTGAAAATAACAACGTCCCTTCTATTTAAGATTTAAAATTATATCATAATTTCGAAGAAATTAATAATGGTGGTTCTGTTACCTGGAGAGAGTTTCCTGGGGTCAACGCCCCCCGGCCCGGCAGTGACCTTCAGCCTCCTGGTTGGATCAGAGCCTGATCAACCAGGCTGTTACGTTGGCTGCACGCAAACCAACGACGAGCCACAGCCCGCTGGTCAGGACCTGTCCTACAAGGAAAAAAATATATATTATTGTCCACAGACCCCTTCATATAAATTGATGACAAATTTTTTATTGCAAATTAATATTATGTTTTAGATATTCCTGGTTCTGTACACGAAATTAAAATTTATGCCATATACTGGGAAGGCCTAAAGGCTGGAATTGGTCCTAATAGGCTGCGACAGGCGTGTGGTGGAGTTGGTCTATTGGCTGGCTGAAGGTCGGGTACCCTGGCTTCTCGCCTGGTAAAAAGGTGACCACAGCCAGGGTACCAGAGTCACCACTGACAGTGTAGGTCACCTGTTGCAGACGACCGTCGGGGAGCTTACACGAAGTACGAACCCCTGAGTGTGGTCACCATCACGAGACTCCTGGTGCCGAAAGGCGTACCCGGAGGGAGGGTCGTTCACAGCAAAGTCGAAGCTGTACCGTGCTGGAGCCTACCAAGGAGAAAATTTACCATAAAGTCAAATTTAGGTAAAGCAGAACAATAAAACACAACAACAATAATAAACTCTTTTAGTAAATACCAATAAAAACACAAAGTATAAATAAATATAAACACAAACATTATTATTATATATAATGGACTGAACACCACAAAATCTTTAACCTTCAACTGACTCCACTAAAGTCCATCTCCACATTCGACTGAAAAAATCTTTTACAACAGCAAAACACTTCAAGAGTAAAGAACCAAATATTGGCATGTCTTATCATCAAGTATGCCAATATACAATAAAAAACGGTTGATAGGTGGTCCTTTTTCTTATAAAATTACCTGAGAGGACGGTCTGGCCTGTAGGAAGGTGGGAGAGAGTAGCCAGGCTGGGAAGCCAGGAGCACCAGCTGCCACCAACACAACACACAAAGCAATAACCACTGGAACATATATGAATTTATTGTAATGAAATGGTTTTGTCTAACCTTTGGACTAAACCTACTGCGACTAGTGGATGATACCTCTATACCCCGCCTCCTCCTGCTTCACCTCACCTACTACAGTAATCTAAGCCACGTCCTACGGCCCTATGCTGTACATTCTTCAAATTGATGGACGAACCACATCGAACTAGGCTGAGGGACTGATACTTCAAGCTACACCTCCCTTAGCCTTTCCCCCCCCTACTTTGTATTGGACTGATGAATCCACTGTGTGGCGAAAGTTTCCTGGATAAAAGATTCCCATAGCTGCATACGTGTCTCATTCTTCATGAGATTTTCACTTTATTGATATGTGGTTAATGTTCTTAAATACTGAGATCTGACTGTCTGTCCAACGAAAGTTAAGATTTGATTCTCTGTCCCAACTATAAGTGGTAACTGATTTATCTATCCAATTTAAAAATGAATGTAATTCATTTATCCAGCTAAAATGAGATCTGATTCTTTATCCCAGCGACAAAGGAGATCTGATTCTTTAACCAGCTAAAAAATGAGATCTGAATTCTTTATCCAGCTAAAAATGAGATCAGATTCTTATTCAGCTAAAAAATGAGATCTGATTCTTTATCCAACTAAAAAAAGATCTGATCTTTATCCAACTATAAATGAGATCTGATCCTTTATCCCAACTAAAAATGAGATCTGATTCATATCCAACTAAAAATGAGAATCTGATTCTTTATTCCAGCTAAAAATGAGAATCTGATCTTTTATCCAGCTAAAAAAGAGATCTGATTCTTACCAACCAAAAACGAGATCTGATTCATTATCCACTAAAATGAGATCTGGATTCTTATCCAGCTCAAATGGATCTATTCCTTTATCCAGCAAAAAATGAGATCTGATTCATTATCTAACTAAAAATGAGAATCTGATTCTTTATCCGGCTAAAAATGAGCTCTGATTCTTATCCAGCTACAAAAGAGATCTGAATTCTTTTATCTAACTAAAATGCGATCTGATTCTTTATCCAACTAAAAAGAGATCTATTCTTTATCCACTAAAAATAAGATCAGATTACTTTATCCACTAAAAATAGATCTGATTCTTTATCCAACTAAAAATGAGATCTGAATTCTTTATCCAGCTCAAAAATGAATCTGATATCTTTATCTAACTAAAAATGAGATCTGATTCTTATCGGCTAAAAATAGATCTGTTCTTTATCCAGCTAAAAATGAGATCTGAATTCTTTATCTAACTTAAAATGAGATCTGATCTTTATCCAACTAAAATGAGATCTGATTCTTTACTCCAGATAAAAAAGAGATCAGATTCTTTATCCGCTAAAAATGCGATCTGATTCTTATCCAACTAAAAATGAGATCTGATTCCTTTATCCACTAAAATGCGATCAGAATCTTTATCCACTAAAAATGAGATCTGGATTCCTTTATCCCAGCTAAAAATGAGATCTGATTCTTTATCCAACTAAAAATGAGAATCTGATTCTTTATCCAACTAAAAAATGAGATCTGGATTCATTTATCCAACTAAAATGAAATCTGATTCTTTATTCCCTAAAAATGAATCTGATTCCTTATCCAGCTAAAAATGAGATCTTCTTCTTTATCTAACTAAAAATGAGATCGATTCTTTATCCAGCTAAAAATGACATCTGATTCTTTTATCTAACTAAAAATGAGATCTGATTCTTAATCCGGCTAAAAATGAGATCTGAATCTTTGGGTCCAGCTAAAAATGAATCAGATTCATTATCTAACTAAAAATGAATCTGATCTTTATCCAACTAAAAATGAGATCGATTCTTTAACCAGCTAAAAATGAATCAGAATTCTTTATCCAGCTAAAAATGAGATCTGAATCTTTATCCAACTAAAAATGCGATCTGATTCCTATATCCAGCTAAAAATGAGATCCTGATTCTTATCTACTAAAAATGAATCTAATTTCTTTATCCGGCTAAAAATGAGATCTGATTCTTATCCCAGCTAAAAATGAGATCTGATCTTTATCTTTAACTAAAAATGAGATCTGATCTTTATCCAACTAAAAATGAGATCTGATTCTTTATCCAGCTAAAAATGAGATCAGATTCTTTATCCAGGCTAAACAAGGAGATTCGGATTCTTTATCCAACTAAAATGAATCTGATTCTTTTATCCACTAAAAAATGAGATCTGAATCTTTATCCACCCAAAAAAAGATCTGATTCTTTATCATCTAAAAATGAGATCTGATCTTTATCAACTAAAAATGAGATCTGATTCTTATATCCAACTAAAAATGAGATCTGATTCTTTATCCAACTAAAAATGAAATCTGATTCTTATCGCTAAAAATGAGATTCTGATCCTTTATCCAGCTAAAAATGAAGATCTATTTCCTTTATCTAACTAAAAATGAGATCTGATTTCTTTATCCAACTAAAAATGAGATCTGATTCTTTAACCACTAACAATAATCAGATTCTTTATCCAGCTAAAAATGAGATCTGATTCTTGGATCCAACTAAAATAGATCTGATTCATTATCCAGCTAAAAATAGATTCTAATCTTTATCCCAGCTAGAAAAAAGAATCTGATTCTTTATCCAGCTTAAAAATGAGATCTGATTCTTTATCCGCTAAAATGAATCTGATTCCTTTATCCGCTAAAAATGAGATTCTGATCTTTATCCAACCAAAAATAGATCTGATCTTTATCCAGCTAAAAATGAGATCTGATTCTTTTATCCAACTAAAAATGAGAATCTGGAATCTTTATCCACTAAAAATGAGATCTGATTCTTTATCCAACTAAAAATGAAATCAGATTCCTTTAGTCCGGCTAAAAATGAATCTGATTCTTTATCCAGCTAAAAATTGAGATCAGATTCTTTATCCAACTAAAAATGAGATCTGATTCTTATCCAGCAAAAAAGAGATCTGATTACCTTTATCCAGCTAAAAATCAGATCTGATTCTTATCCAACGAAAAAGGAAACTGATTCTGTATCCAACTAACAATGAAATCTGATTCTTTATCCCAGCTTAAAAATAGATCTGATTTCTTATCACCAACTAAAAAAAAGATCTGATTCTTATCCAACTGAAAATAGACTGATTCTTTATCCAGCTAAAAATAGAATCTGATTCTTTACCAACTAAAAATGAGATCTTGAATTCTTTATCCAACTAAAATGAGATCTGATTCTTATCAACAAAAATGAATCTGATTCTTTATCCAGCTAAAAATGAGATCTGATTCCTATATCCAAACTAAAAAGAGATCTGATTTTCTTTTAACAGCTAAAAATGAGATCTGATTCTTATCCAGCGTAAAAATCAGATCTGATTCTTTATCCCAACTAAAAATGAGATCTGATTCTTTACCAACTAAAAATGAGATCTGATTCTTATCCCTACTAAAATGAATCTGATTCTTTATCCAACATAAATGAATCTGAATCTTATCCAGCTAAAAATGAGATCTGATTCTCTTATCCGGCTAAAAATGAGATCTGATTCTTTTATCCCACTAAAAAATGGAGATCTGATTCTTTATCCAGCTAAAATGAGATCTGATTCTTTATCCGGCAAAAAATGAGATCTTGAATCTTTATCCAGCTAAAAATAGATTGTCCTTATCCACCTAAAAATGAGATCTGATTCTTTATCCAGCTAAAAATGAGATCTGATTCTTATCCAGCTAAAAATGAGATCTGATTCTTTATCCCGCTAAAAATGAGATCTGATTCTTTATCCCACTAAATTGAGATCTGATTCTTTATCCAACTAAAATGAGATCTGATTCATTATCCAACTAAAAATGAGATCTGATTCTTTAATCCCGGCTAAAAATGAGATCAGATTCTTATCCCTAAAAAAGAATATGATTCTTTATCCAGCTAGAAATGAGATCTGATTCTTTATCCAGCTAAAAAATGAATCTGATTCTTTATCCAGCTAAAAATGAGATCGGATCTTTATCCGGCCAAAAATGAGATCTGATTCTTTATCCAACTAAAAATGAATCTGATTCTTTTAATCAACTAAAAATGAGATCTGATACTTATAATCCAGCTAAAAATGAGATTGATTCTATTATCCAACTAAAATGAGATCTGATTCTTTATCCAACTAAAAATGAGATCTGATTTCTTATCCACTAAAAATGAATCTGATTCTTTATCCAGCTAAAAATGAGATCTGATTCTTTATCCACCTAAAAATGAGATCTGATTCTTTTATCCAACTAAAAAATTGAGATCTGATTCTTTATCCTGCTAAAAAAGAATCAGATCTTTTATCCGGCTAAAAATGAGATCTGGATTCCTTTATCCAACTAAAAATGAGATCTGATTCTTTATCCAACAACAAATGAGAATCTGTTTCTTACCAACTAAAAATGAGATGTGATTCTTTATCCAACACAAATGAGAACTGAGTCTTTTATCCAACAAAAATGAGATGTGATTTCTTTAATCCAACTAAAATGAAGGATCTGACTGTATCCAACCTAAAAATGAAGATCTGATTCTTTATACCAACAAAAAATGAGATCTGATTCTTTATCCAACTAAAAAGGAGATCTGATCCTTTATCCAGCTAAAAATGAGATCTGATTCTTTATCCAGCTAAAAAATGAGATCTGATTCTTTATTCCAACTAAAAATGCATCTGATTCTTTATCAACGACAAATGAAATCTGATTCTTTATCCAGCTAAAAATGAGATCTGAATTCTTTTATCCGGCTAAAAATGAGATCTGATTCTCTTAACCAACTAAAAATAGATCAGGTGATCTTTATCCAACTAAAAATGAGATCTGATTCTTTAACCAACTAAAAAATGGAGATGTGATTTCTTTTATCCAACTAAAAATGAATCTGATTTTCTTTATCCAACTAAAAATGAGATCTGTTTGGTTTATTCCAACTACAAATGAGATTCTGAATCATTATCCAACTAAAAATGCGATCTGGATTCTTTATCCAACTAAAATGAAGATCTGATTCATAATCCAACTAAAAAATGCTCTGATTCTTTAAACCAACTAAAAATGAATCTGAATTTTTATCCAGCTAAAAATGAGATCGATTCTTTATCCACTAAAATGAGAGCTGATTCTTATCAACAAAAAATGAGATCTGATTTCTTTATCCAACTCAAAATGGAGATCTGATTCTTTTATCCAGCTAAAAATGAATCTGATTCTTTAACCACTAAAAATGAGATCTAATCTTATCAAAACATTTGCTATTTATTTAATTGCTTCAAATTATCTGTTTATTGCTTGAGCATAAAAAATATTAAAAATTACAATTAAAGAGACTCGGAACCCATTACTAATCCCAATATAAAAAAAAAACCAATCCGTGAGCAGCGTAAAACGCATTTTATTCCGCAGTTGGAACAGTCATTTGTTTTTTTCCCTCTACTTTCTGCCTATTAAACAAGAGACGAGCGCCGGAAGAGTGATCTAGTAAGCGACCATGAAGAGAGCCGGGCCAGGAGCTAGGAATCGACCCCCTGCAACTTCAATTAGGTGAGTAACACACACCCCCACACACACATTCCTTGATAATGTTGAAGAAATCACAAAGCGCTTGGAATTTTACTCTTTTTTTCAACATGGTTGTTTTGTATATTGTATATCATCTGTTTACTGTGACCTTGTTGTATACAAGGCTTTCATATTCCCATATATGTGGATTCCATAATGTGAATGATAGAAACACAAGGCCGAAAAGTGTGAAAGGCTGAGGCGGTTTGCAGAGAGAAACGTTTTTGAAACATTTCGATGGAAGAAGCCTAATACACGAGCGAAACGTTTTAATACAATTCCTCTCTACAAACAGATTAGTGATGTATTGGATATCCGCATCCGCATCCGCATCCGCATCCGCATCCGCATCCGCATCCGCATCCGCATCCGCATCCGCATCCGCGTCCGCATAACAGCCGCACAATGTCTTACATCCGCATCCACAAAATAAGTAAGATATCCTCATACACATCCGCATCCGCGGATATCTAAATTTACACATCCGATGCATCTCTGATATGGATGCTATAGCATTTAGATAATTTATATATTGCGTGTTATACGGAGAATATATATGATATAAACCAAGGGAGCGTTGTCATTGTTCTTGTTTGATTTTTGTTTGTTTGTTTGTTTCTGCATCGTAGACATTTGTACAATTTAAGGTGAATTTAATGGACCATGTAAAGTTGTATTTGTTTCTGTTGTACATAAAAATGCGTTGAAATGATTCATGGTTTTGTTTTTGTTAGTGGTCGTGTCTTTGGTACGATCAGCCGAAGAGATCTCAGTCGTGAATGACTTGACTCACGAAATCGTAAAGACACGATTGTAAACGAGCCATACCATGGGTGGGGTTAGAACCCGCTATCAGAGAGTCACAAAACGCGTCGGTCTGGAATTTTGTGACTCTCTAAACGCGCGGGTTCTAACCCCACCAGTGGTATGGTTTGTGAATGACTTGTGTCGTGTCTTGGGGCTGTGTAGATGAGACGAGTGTCACTTATTAGAAGTCAAGATTAATTAATTTATGTGACGTGCTTAACCGGTGTAGGTTATTAATCCTAAGGATAGGTGGAGGTTCGATCTTCGTTCGCTAATTACAAGATATGCTACCTAACTGTACTCGCCTATTACCATTAGGAGACAAGAGAAGGAATAAACTTTTCGGTGAATACCTGTCTATGGTATAAATCAATATTGATACTTGGATGAATTTCATTTTAGCCAGCGCCCCATGGCTTACATACTGGCCTGGAGTCGGAATTCAAACCCGATCCGTTCCGTGGTTTATACCTATTATTGATAAAGTCTTACCTTCATGTTGCTGAGTGAGTTGCCTTTCAGTTCTGGATCTTAGTGTTGCCGAGTACTGCAGGAAGTGTGTTGTCTCCCAGACAGTCTCAGGTGTTATATACCCAGCTGGAGACCTCTGGCGTGCATGACCAAGGTCACACAAAGTGGGTTAGTAAAATTCACGAGAGAAGTGGCAGGTGGTGTTGCTGGTGGTGGGCGGGTCACCACATACTCATGATGTATATCATTAAGGTCACACTTGAGTAAGTCGATCACGGTCTTCACCATACAAACCCGTTCTTTGAAAAACTTCCTGGTTCACTTTCCATCCCGCAAGATATTCATGTAAATGCAGAGACATGAGTATTATAATATAATATATATATAATATATATATATATATATATATATATATATATATATATATATATATATATATATATAAATATATATATATATATATATATATACGTCGTCCAATTGAAGGTCTTGCAACTTTTTTTTTCTTTTTCTGTTAGCGGCATTACGAAATTTAGATCCAGTCCCTCAATTTATTGGAACTGTCATCTTTTTGGGCAAGTTGACTTGTGTTCCAGTTTTTCTGTGAGTGATTCCTCTGGATGAGGGAATGGTCGCCAGGTTACCACTAAGTCTTTTGTTGTTGATAGTGTGAAGGTCATTGTTTGTGTTCTGTTATTTCTTCTCCTTTGCCTTCCCCTCTTCTTCTTCTTCTTTTTCTTCTTCTTCTTCTTCTTCTTCTTCTCTTCTTCTCTTCTTCTTCTTCTTCTTCTCTCTTCTTCTTCTTCCTCTACATTTACCTGTCTGGCCTTGGTTCTTCGTGTGGTGTCATGGCCACCAGGCAGGCGAACAAAAACTGGCCTGGATGTGCGCCTCCTCAGACCTCATGTCTTCTTCTGACCATCTCCATGTTAGTGTCCAGTACTCTACCCTGGGTGGTGTCCAGACCTATTACTGTGTCCTGTTGCGTGTCCAGTACTCTACCCCGGGTGTTATCCAGACCTTATCCCTGTTACTGTGTCCAGTACTCTACCCCGGGTGTTATCCAGACCTTATCCCTGTTACTGTGTCCAGTACTCTACCCCGGGTGTTATCCATACCTTATCCCTGTTACTGTGTCCAGTACCTACCCCTGGTTGTTATCCAGACCTTATCCCTGTTACTGTGTCCAGTACTCTACCCCGGTGTTATCCAGACCTTTCCCTGTTACTGTGTCCAGTACTCTACCCGGTGTTATCCAGACCTTATCCCTGTTACTGTGTCCAGTACTCTACCCCGGTGTTATCCAGACCTTATCCCTGTACGTGTCCAGTACTCTACCCCAGGGTGTTATCCAGACCTTATCCCTGTTACTGTGTCCAGTACTCTACCCCGGGTGTTATCCAGACCTTATCCCTGTTACTGTGTCCAGTACTCTACCCCGGGTGTTATCCAGACCTTATCCCTGTTACTGTGTCCAGTACTCTACCCCGGTGTTATCCAGACCTTATCCCTGTTACTGTGTCCAGTACTCTACCCCGGTGTTATCCGAGACCTTATCCCTGTTACTGTGTCCAGTACTCTACCCCAGGTGTTATCCAGACCTTATCCCTGTTACTGTGTCCAGTACTCTACCCCGGGTGTTATCCAGACCTTATCCCTGTTACTGTGTCCAGTACTCTACCCCAGGTGTTATCCAGACCTTATCCCTGTTACTGTGTCCAGTACTCTACCCCCGGGTGTTATCCAGACCTTATCCCTGTTACTGTGTCCAGTACTCTACCCCGGTGTTATCCAGACCTTATCCCTGTTACTGTGTGTACTAGATCAACCTACCCGGGTGTTATATCCAGACACCTTATCCCTGTTACTGTGTCCAGTACTCTACCCCGGTGTTATCCAGACCTTATCCCTGTTACTGTGTCCAGTACTCTACCCCGGGTGTTATCCAGACCTTATCCCTGTTACTGTGTCCAGTACTCTACCCCGGGTGTTACCCAAACCCTTATCCCTGTTACTGTGTCCAGTACTCTACCCCGGGTTTTTATCCAGACCTTATCCCTGTTACTGTGTCCAGTACTCTACCCCGGGTGTTATCCAGACCTTTTTCCTTTTTTCTTGTCCGTCCCACCCCGGGTGTTACCACCCTTACCCCTGTTACTGTGTCCGTACTTACCCCGGGTGTTACCCAAACCCTTTTCCCTGTTATGTTCCAGTCTCTACCCCGGGTGTTACCCAAACCCTTATCCCTGTTACTTTTCCCTATCTACCCCGGTGTTTCCAGACCTTATCCCTTTTACTGGCCCGGGTCTCTACCCCGGGTGTTATCCAGCCCTTTTCCCCTTTTACTGTGTCCAGTACTCTACCCCGGGGTTTTTCCCAAAACCTTATCCCTGTTACTGTGCCGTACTCTACCCCGGGTTACCCAGCCCTTACCCCTGTTACGTGCCCTACTCACCCCGGTGTTTAACCCTTTTCCCTGTTATGTATCCATTACTCTACCCCGGGTGTTATCCAAAACTCTCCCTGTTTTTGGTCATGTTCTTCATTCTTCCAAACCCAAAAAAAAAAATCATCTTTAGGGTACCCCGTCGAACAGACTCCAACAATACTTGGGTATCTTAATGATAAACGTTTCGACAATTACGACCATTTTCAATAAAATATTCAGAAGAATAGGGGAAATATTTTGAGTTGCAGCCCCTTAGAGTAAAAAGAGTTAATTAAGAAGGTTTGTCGGGAAACGGGACAATGTATACTAAGCGGGCTTATTTATTGAAATCCACGCGGGAGATTTTGGTATTGCATAGTTACCTTTTTTTGTTCTGTATACTTAGGGGTTAAATACAATGGAGGCAACAAAAGAACTAAGCATTGTAACAGTGAGATTTTAACATTGTTAAGGAGACAAAATTAACTTTTTTATTCTGTGCAAAAATAATACACAGAGAAAACTGGCGGGGTAAGCATGTTTTCAGTGAGGGGAAAAAATTTGTTTTGTTTTCAAATTATATTCTAGTGGAATAACAGGTAATCACTTGAACAAAAACAGACATAGGAAATTCGAATACAAACACACACACACACACACACACCCACACCACACACAACCCAAAATACACACACACACACACCCACACACACACACACACACACACACACACAACACCACACACACACACCCCATATAAATTTTTATATTATAATAAAAAATATATAATACAGGAAATACCCCCCTATGGAAATGGGTTGGGCCTTTATCTCAATGGGGTCCCCATCAGACGATTCTCCCGGACTGCTGAAGTTTCTCCCCTGCCACCCCATTATATATATATATATATAATTAAAATAAATAATAAAATATAATATAAAATTTATATATATATATATATATATTATAAATTATATTAAAAATTTATATATAATTATAAATTATTTTAGCAAGACAAGTAAAATTAAAAACATTTTTAAAAAAAAATTATGATCTCCTACGTCTTTACCGCACATGACTCTAAAATACTCAGAAATCCCGGGAAAAAATTAATTTTGATAAATTTTTAGGAATCCATCCCCAAAATTAATTCTCCCCTGATTAAGTTGATAAGTTAGCCCTGAAAACAAATAATTTAAAAAGAACTTTGGGGTGCCATAAAAATGAACTGGGTGTCAAGGATGAAAAAGGAATGCAATTGCAACCTTTATACATTATCAAAAATTTGAACAAAAATAATCCGTTAATGGGGCAACTTTAATATGATCACTGAGGTAAAACTTGCAACACGGGTTCTTTATTTTAGACGTTTCGCCAAACCAGTGGTTTATCAATACAAATTGACCATCCTAGGTTTAGGGACTGATTACCCCATTTCTGTACATAGCTCTACGTCTTAATTTTGTCCCGGGGGAAATTTTTTTGTAAACCACTGGATGGCGAAACTTACATAAAGAACCCAGTGGCCATTTTTACTCCTCTTGTCGGATTTTATACCATTCGTACAAATAAAACACGATGACACTGTATAGCAAAGGGGCAGAAACATTAGCTAAGAACTATTGCAAAGCGTGATCCCACACATAAAAATCTTTGAGGCTAAAAGCAGGATTGCAAATCACCTTGATTCCCAAAATCTGCAAAATCCAGGGCAACATGGGTTCAGGGCAGTTCGCTCCTGCCTCTCACAACTACTGGATCACTATGATATGGCCTTGGATGCACTGGAAGAAAATAAGAATGCAGATGTAATATACACAGACTTTGCAAAAGCATTTGACAAATGCGATCATGGCGTAATAGCCCAAAAAATACGTGCTAAAGGAATAACTGGGAAAGTGGGGAGATGGATCTTCAACTTCCCTAACAATCGAACACAAAGAGTAGGGGGTCAACAGAGTTAAATCGGAGGCTGCCATAGTGAAGAGCTCTGTTCCACAAGGCACAGTACTCGCCCCCATCTTATTCCCCCACCCTCATATCAGACATAGACAGAGATATACACCACAGCACCGTATCATCCTTGCGGATGATACTAGGATCTGCATGAGGCTGTCATCTGCTGAGATGGGTTAACCTCCAGGAAGATATAAAAAAAAGTTTTCCAGTGGGCAACGGTAAACAATATGATGTTAAATGATGAAAATTTCCCAACTACTCCGTTATGGAAAACTGGAGGAGATAATAACTAGAACAGAGTATACTGCAGACTCTGGCCATACAATAGAGGGGAAAAAAATAATGTAAGGGACCTGGGAGTAGCAATGTCTGAGGATTCATTTTCAAGATCACAACAGTGCCACGATCACAAGTGCAAAGAAAATGAAGGAGGATAATGAGAGCGTTCAAAACAAAGAGATGCCAAGCCAATGATGTTCCTTTTCAAATCACTTGTTCTCTCTGGGCTGAATACTGCTGTACACTAACATCTCCAAGCAGGTTTGAAATTGCAGATCTAGAGAGTGTACAGAGATTCTGTACTGCACGTATAAGTTCTGTCAAGCCCCTTAATTACGGGGAAACGCTGGAAGCACTTGACTTGTACTCGTTGGAACGCAGGAGAGAGAGATATATCATAATCTACACTTGGAAAATCCTAGAAGGAATGGTGCCGAATCTGCACACAGAAATCACTCCTTACGAAAATAAAAGACTAGGCAGGCGATGCAAAATCCCCCCAATTAAAAGTAGGGCCCATTGGTACACTAAGAAAACACCCCATAAGTGTCCGGGGCCCAAGACTGTTCAACAGCCTCCCACCAAGCATAAGGGGAATTACCAATAAGCCCTGGCTCCCTTCAAGAGAGAGCTGGCCAGATACCTTAAAATCAATGCCGGATCAGCCGGGCTGTGGCTCGTACGTTGGACTTCGTGCTGCCATTTGTAATAGCCTGGTTTGATCTGGCCCTTATCCACCGGGAGGCCTGGTCGTGGATGGGTCGCGGGGGGGTTGAATCCCAGAAATAACCTCCCGGTAGACTCCAGATAGGTAGGCTTGGTTACAAGTACTTCTGACAGTCTGGCAGACACACAGAATGACTGGTGTTGGAGGAGCCAGACTCAGGTTTAGTTACAAGTACTTCTGACAGTCTGACAGACACACAGAATGACTGATGTTGTAGTAGCCAGATTTAGGCTTAGTTACAAGTACTTCTGACAGTCTGACAGACACACAGAATGACTGATGTTGTAGTAGCCAGATTTAGGCTTAGTTACAAGTACTTCTGACAGTCTGACAGACACACAGAATGACTGATGTTGTAGTAGCCAGACTTAGGCTTGGTTACAAGTACTTCTGACAGTCTGACAGACACACATATGATGATCAACTAAAAACAAATAATGTGGCCACTTAACTGTCCCTTTATTAAGAAATATAAAATACCAATATCTTAAGCAAATTTCCTAAATTTGCCTGTAACAAATAAATCAATGTAGATATAAATACAGATGAACTCCTGTAGACCTTTTGTGGCCTAGTTCCTAGGCCTACTGTGTTTCCATATGGATATGGGGCGCGAAAAGAGCATAAACGCAACCAGCACGGATTCATGGGAAGGCAAATCCTGTGTCACAAACCTTCTGGAGTTTTTTTGATAAAAATAAAAAGAGTAAGACACGATAGGAGGGTGGGTTGCTTGCATCTTCTTGGACTGCAAGAAGGCCTTTGACACAGTTCCTCACAAGAAAAATTTAAAGCAGAAGCTAGAGGATCAGGCGCATATAACAGGAAGGGCACTGCAAAGGATCAGAGAATACCTGACAGGGAGGCAACAACGAGTCATGGTACGTATGAGGTATCACAGTGGGCACCTGTGACGAGCGGGGTCCCACAGGGGTCGGTCCTAGGACCAGTGCTATTTTTGGTATATGTGAACGACATGATGGAAGGGTTAGACTCATAAGTGTCCCCGTTCGCAGATATGTGAAGTTATAAGGGAATTAAATCGGATGAGGACCAGGCAGGACTTCAAAGAGACCTGGACAGACCGGACACCTGGTCCAGCAACTGGCTTCTCGAATTTAACCCCGCCAAATGCAAAGTCATGAAGATAGGGGAAGGGCAAGAAGACCGCAGACAAAGTATAGGCTAGGTGGCCAAAAACTGCAAATCTCACTCAAGGAGAAAGATCTGGGGTGAGTTTTAACACCGAGCATGTCTCCGGAAGCACACATCATCCAGATAACTGCTGCAGGATATGGGCGCCTGGCAAAATCTGAGAAAAAGCGTTCCGATACCTTAGTAAGGAATCGTTCAAGACACTGTACATTGTTTTACGTCAGGCCCATACTGGAGTATGCAGCACCCGTTTGGAACCCGCACTTGATCAAGCACGTCAAGAAATTAGAGAAAGTGCAAAGGTTTGCGACAAGGTTAGTTCCAGAGCTAGGGGAATGTCCTATGAAGAAAGGTTAAAGGAAATGGCCCCGACGACCTGGAGGACAGGAGGGTCAGGGGAACATGGTAAACGACATACAAAATACTGCGTGGAAATAGACAAGGTGAACATAGACAGGATGTTCCAGAAAATGGGACACAGAAACAAGAAGTCACAATTGGAAGTTAAGACTCAAAAGAGTCAAAGGGATGTTAGGAAGTTTTTCTTCATCATAGAGTGTCAGGAAAGTAAAATAGCTAGAAAGTGATGTAGTGGAGGCAGAAACAACACATTTTAAACCCCCGGGTAATGAAAAGCTCTGGAGCAGGGAAGAGAGGACCTATGGGAAAACCGGGAGGGGCGGGACCGGGAAAAAAGGACTCGACCCCTGAAAACCCAAAAACCCGGGGGAGAACAATCAGGGGGGGAAACAAAAACCCAAAAGGGAGTTTGTAAACGCGACCCCTGCAACCAAAAATTAAGTGAGCGTATACACAAAAACCTCTCTCTCCCCTCGCACATTCTTCTCTCTCTCCTCTCTCTTCTCTCTCTTCTCTCCCCCTCTCCCCTCCCCCCTCTCTCTCTCTCCCTCTCTCTCCCCTCTCTTCCCCTTCCCCCAGGGTGGGTTCATACTCGTGAAAAACCCTAAAAATCACTTTTGGGGCTCCCCCCTTTTCACTAGAAATTTTTTTAAACCCCTCTGCCCTAAAAGTTCAGCCCACCTTAAAGGGGGGCAAAGGGCTTTTGATTAATAACGGGGAGCTTTTTTTTAATAACTTTATGGTGAAAAAAAAAAATTTTTAAAAAAAACTTTGAAAAATTTTTAAGCTAAAAAAGAAAAAGGCCCGAAGAAAAGGGGAAAACAATGGGTCCCCTTTACCTGCAGTCGGGTTGTGGTAACTGGACCCATTTAAACGCTCCTGCCCGGGGGATAAACACACACACTCCCTGTACTCCCGGGCCCCAAAACTGGTGCTTTCCTCAGGGGGTTTGGCTTTTAATTCCCCTCACACTAAATTCATACCTGCGATAATGACCCCTTGAAGAGGCATTTTTATTTTTATTTATATATATATTTTAATATATATAAAATATTTTAATATTTTTTATATAAATAAATTTTTAATATATAAAATTATATATAAAATATATAAATTTTATGCCCGTGCCGAATTTGTAAAACGGGCTAATTACCCATAACTCTTTTAAAAATTTTTTTCTTTCAAAAAATTTTTTTTCTTTTTACTTTTTAAAGATATTTTTTTTTAAAATTAAATTTAAAAGGGAAAAAATTTTAATTTTGCCCCAAAAAGAACCTTAAAAAAACTTACCAAACCCTTTATTCAAAAAGAACAATTTATTCTAGCCTAACCCAATAAATTTTTTTTTAGATTGTCACAAAAATTTAATACTAAACAACAAGTGAAATATTTTTTTTCGTTGGGTTTCAAAAGTTTTTGGGCGAAATTTTTTGCAAACAAAAATTTTTCACTTGTCCTATAGGGCCCAAAAGCTTTTGCTAAAGACGCATTGGAACACCGGGGGGTTGGAAAAAACGGGGTTTACACAGGGTGCCCCAACGCATCTTTAAAACACAGGGTTAAAACTACATAACCCACTTTCCGGGAATCAATTTAAAAGACTTTTAGAAAAGAATCAAACGGGGTTTTGGGGAACCCATTTTAAAATTTCTAAGTTCAATGAACAGGGACTTTGCCATTTGGGGAAAACAACAGATGCCGGGAAACCCACGTTGAGGAACAACAATGCATGAACCACAGTTGAGGGAAACCAACAGAGGGCCTTTGGAACCCCGTTGATGGAACAGCAATCCCTGGAACCACTTGAAAAAAACAACGGGATGCATGGAACCACGTTGAGGGAACAACAAAAGCAGGGAACCACAGTTAATAAAAACAACAAATGCCTGGAACCCCTTTGGGAGGAACAACAGTTTGCCGGGAAAACCTTTTTTGATGGAACAACAGATCCCGGGAAAACCCCACGTTGATGGAACAACAGTTTGCCAAACCACATTTGAGGGACAAACAGAGGGCCGGGAAACCCGTTTGAGGAAAAAACCGATCCCAGGGAAAACCACGTTGAGGGAAAAAAACCCAATGCAGGGAACCACGGGTTTAAATTAGAACAAAAAAAGCCTGGAAAACCACGTTGATGGAACAAAGATGCCGGGCCCCAAGTTGATGGAACAACAGATGCCGGGCCCCCAAACTTTTGATGGAAAACAGATGCAGGGAAAACCACAGTTGATAGAAAAAACCCAGATGCGGGAAACCCAAACGTTGATGGAAAAACAGATGCGGGAAAACCACAGTTGATAGAAAAAACAGATCCCGGGAAAAACCACTTTTATGGAACAGCGATGCCGGGAAACCCACAGTTAAAGGGAACAACAGATGCCTGGAACCACTTTAAATAAAAAACCAGCAGATGCCTGGAACCACATTTGATGGAAAAAACAGAAGCCGGGGAACCACTTTGAGGGAAACAAAGAGCAGGGAAACCCACATTTTGAAAAAACCAACAGGGCTGGAAAACCACAGTTGGGAACAACAATGCCGGGAAAACCCCCTTTTGTTTGGAAAAAAACAATGATGGAACCACAGTTGATGGAACAACAAGGGCCTGGAACCACGTTGTGGAAAAACCCAGATGCCTGGAACCACGGGTTGATAGAACAACAGTTTCCCTGGAACCACTTTGAGGGAAAAAAACAGATCCCCTGGAACCACATTTGATGGAAAAAACAGTTTCCCGGGAAACCCACGTTGATGGAACAACAGATGCCGGGAACCACGTTGATGGAAAAAACCAATGCCGGGAACCACGTTGAAGGAAAAAAGATCCCAGGAACCACATTGTTTGAAAAAACAGATCCCTAAAACCACAGTTGTTTAGAACAAAAAGATCCCGGGAAACCACGGGTTATTAAACAACAGTCAGGGAAACCCCACATTGAGGGAAAAAACAGATGAAAGGAACCACATTTGGGGGAAACAACAATGCCGGGAACCACAGTTATGGAAAAAACAGATCCCGGGAACCCCCGTTGTTTTGAACAAAAAGGGGTTTGGGGCCCCCCAAAGTTAAATAGAACAACAGTTCCCGGGAAACCCACAGTTGGGGGAACAACAGTGCTTTGGAACCACGTTGGGGGAACAACAGTGTTTGGGAACCACGTTAAGGGAAACCAAAAAAGATCCCCCAGGGAAACCACATTTGAGGGAAAAAAACAGATCCGGGAAAACCACATTTTGTTTTGAACAAAAAGATGCATGGAACCCCCTTTGGGGGAACAACAGAAAAAAGGGAAAAAACCACAGTTGATAGAACAACAGATGCCTGGAACCACAGTTGTTTAAACAACAGATCCCGGGAACCCAAAAGTTGGAGGGAACAACAATGTAGGGAAACCCACAGTTAAATGGGAAAAAAACAATGCCTGGAACCCGGGTTGGGGGAAAAAACGATCCCGGAAAACCACAGTTGGGGGAACAACAGATGCATAAACCCACAGTTAAGGAAAAACCCAGATGCCGGGAACCCCACGTTGAGGGAACAACGATGCCGGGAACAACAGTTGATGGAAAAACAGATGCATGGAACCACATTTGAGGGAAAAACAATGCTGGAATCACATTTTAGGGAAAACAACAGATGCATGGAAACCACAGTTGATGAAAAAACAATGAAGGGAAACCACATTGACGAAAACCGATGCTTTTGGAACCACATTTGGGAAGAAACAACGTTTCCTAAAACCATTTTTTGATTGAACAACAGATCATGGAACCATTTTTGGGATGGAACAACAAAACATGAAACCCCCTTTGGGGGGGAAAAACAGTGCCGGAAAACCAAAGTTGATGGAAAAACCCCAAAATGCCGGGAAACCACTTTGGGGGGGAAACCCAACAGATGCATGGAATCACAGTTGAGGGAAACAACAGATCAGGGAAAACCCAAGTTGATGGAAAACAGATGAAAGGGAACCAAAAGTTAAAAGGAACAACAGTTTGCCGGGAAACCACATTTAAATGGAACAACAGATGCATGGAACCCCCAGTTGGGGGAACAACAGATGAGGGAACCACAGTTGATGGAAAAAAACCGATGAAGGGAAACCCAAACATTTAAGGGAAAACAGATCCCTGGAACCCCGGGTTGATGGAACAACAGTTAAAGGGGAACCCCCGTTGGGGGGAACAACAAATTCCTGGAACCCCCGTTTGGAAAAAAAGATAGGGAAACCACAGTTAAAGGGAACAAACAGATGCATGGAACCACGTTGGGGAACAACAATGCTTTGGAACCCCCCTTTTAAGGGAAAAAAACCCAGATCCCCTTGGAACCACAGTTGAGGGAACAACGATGGGGGGGGAAAACCACATTTTTAGGGAAAAACCCAATGCCGGGAAACCCAAGATTTGATGGGGAAAAAAAACAAAAAATGAAAGGAAAACCCCATTTTTGGAAGGGAAACCCAAAAAGATGCATGGAACCACATTTTGGAGGGGAACAACAGTCCCGGGAAAACCACAGTTGGGGGAACAACAGATCCCTGGAACCACATTTAAAAGGGAAACAACAGTGCCTGGAACCACGTTGTGGAACAACAGATGCGGGAACCAATTTGGGGGGCCCCCAACCCTGACGCATGGAACCCCATTTTTAGGGAACAAAAAAAATGCATGGAACTAAGTTGATGGAAAAATGGATGCAGGGAAACCACATTTGGGAAAAACAACAAAATTGGGGGGAAAACCACATTTGATGGAAAAAACAGATGCATGGAACCACATTTTAGGGAACAACAAATGCCGGGAAACCCACAGTTGAGGGAAACCCAAATGCATGGAACCACATTTGGGGGAACAACAGATCCCAGGGAAAACCCACGTTGGGGGAACAACAAAATGTTTTGGAACCCATTTGATGGAAAACCAGATCCCGGGCCCACAGTTGATGGAAAACAGATCAGGGAAACCCCACAGTTGAGGGAAAAAACAAATCCCTTTGGAACCACATTTGATGGAACAAAAAGATCCCGGGAACCCCCAGTTGGGGGGAAAACCAACAGATGAAATGGAACCACAGTTGGGGGGGAACAAAAAGAGGGCAGGGAACCACATTTGATGGAAAAACAGATGCCTGGAACCACATTTGGGAGGGAACAACAGTTTAAAAGGGAACCACAGTTGGGGAAAAACAACAGATCCCCGGGAACCAGAGTTGATGGAAAAAAAGATGCAGGGAAAACCACGTTGGGGGGAAAAACAACAGAGGGCAGGGAAACCCAAACTTTTGTTTGGAACAACAGAGGCATGGAACCCAGTTGGGGGAACAAAAAGGGCCTGGAACCCCCATTGAGGGAAAACAACAGATCCCTGGCCCCACAGTTGATGGAACAACAAAAACCCGGGGGAACCACAGTTGGGGGAACAACTAAATTCAGGGAACCCCACAGTTTAGGGAAAACAAAATGCAGGGAAAACTACGTTGATGGAACAACGGTGCATGGAACCACATTTGATGAAAAAAACGATGCCGGAAACCCCCGTTAAATGGAACAACAGATCATGGAACCACATTTTGAGGGAACAACAAATGCCTGGAACCACAGTTTGATGAAACAACAGAGCAGGGAAACCCACAGTTGATTGAACAACAGTGCAGGGAACCACAGTTGAGGGAAACCCAAACAGATACATAAAACCCCCGTTGAGGGAACAACGGGATGCCGGGAAACCCAAAGTTGTGGAAAAAACAGTTTGCCGGGAACCAAAAGTTGATGGAACAACAAAAATGCATGGTCAAAATTGGGGGAAAAAACAGATGCATGGAACCACAGTTGATGGAACAACAGAGCAGGGAAACCAAGTTAAAGGAAACCCAACCCGAACCCCGGGAAAACCCACAGTTGGGGGAACAACAATGCCGGGAAAACCCGTTATGGAAAAAACAGATGCCTAAAAAACCACTTGATGGGGGCAACAATGCCTGGAACCACATTTGGGGGAAACAAAAATTTTCCTGGAAAAAACAGTTGTGGAGCAAAAATTTTGCCTGAAACCACAGTTGAAAGAACAACAATGCCGGGAAAACCACAGTTGATTGAAAAAACAGATGCAGGGAACCACAGTTGAGGGAACAACAGATCCCCGGGGAACCACATTTAAAGGGGAAACCAACAATGCCTGGCCCCCACGTTGATGGAAAAAAACAGATGCCGGGAAAACCCACATTTGATTGAAAACAGTGCAGGGAAAAACCCCGTTGGGGAACAACAAAAATGCAGGGAAAACCAAAAGGTTGATAGAAAAACAGTGCCGGGAACCCACAGTTGATTAAAAAACAGATGCTGGAACCACATTTTGGGGGGAAAAACGTGGGGAAACCCCCAGTTGATGAAAAAACGTTTCCCCGGGGCCCCCAAAAGTTAGGGAACAACAGAAGCTTGGACCACATTTAGGGAAAAAACCAGTGCAGGGAAAACCACATTTAAAGGGGAAACAACAGAGGGCCGGGAAAACCACAGTTGATGGAAAAAAACAGATCCCTGGAAAAACAGTTGATGGAACAACAGATAAATGGAACTACAGTTGGGGGAAACAACAAAAGCTTGGAATCACATTTTGAGGGAACAAAATGATAACCACAGTTGATGGAACAACAAAATGCAGGGAAACCACAGTTGATTAAACAACTTTCATGGAACCACAGTTGATAAAACAAACAGATGCCTGGTACCACATTGTTTTGAAAAAACAGATGCAGGGAACCACAGTTAAAGGGAAAAACAGATACATAAAACCCCACAGTTGAGGGAAAAAACAATCCAAACCCAAAAGTTGATGGAACAACAATGCCGGGAACCCCAGTTATGGAAAACAGTCATGGAATCAAAAGTTGAGGGAACAACAGATGCTGGAACCACAGTTGTTTGGAACAAAAAGGAAGGGAATGGAACCACGGTTAAATGGAACAACAGATGCCTGGAACCACATTTGAGGGGAACAACAAAAATGCATGGAACCACATTTGGGGGGGAAACAAGGGGATGCATGGAACCACATTTTGAGGGAAACCCCGGATGTAGGGAAAACCACATTTGATGGAAAAAAAACAGATGCCTGGAAACCACAGTTGATGGAAAAAACAGATCCCGGGAACCACAGTTGGGGGAACCCAAACAAATGCCGGGAAACCCCATTTTGATGGAAAAAACAGATGCAGGGAAAAACCCACATTTTGGGGGAAAACAACAGATCCCATGGAACCCAGTTGAGGGAAACCCGTGCATGGCCCCACAGTTGAGGGAAAAAACAATGCCGGGAACCCCCAGTTTTGTGGAACAACGATCAAGGAACCACAGTTGGGGGAACAACGATGCCTGGCCCAAAGGGTTGTTTGGAACAACAGATGCATGGAACCCAGTTGAGGGAAAACAGATGCATGGAACCACAGTTGAGGGAACAACAGAGCAGGGAAACCAAAATTGGGGGAAAAACAGTGCCGGGGAACCCAGTTAAATGGAAAAACAGTTTCCGGAACCCACGGGTTGAGGGAAAAAAACAGAGGCCGGGAAACCCCACATTGAGGGAACAATTTGGACGCATGGAAACCCCAGTTTAGGGAACAACAGATGAAAGGGAAAAAACAGTTGAGGGAACAACGGATGCATGGAACCACAGTTGAAAAAACAACCGAATTGGCCGGGAAAACCACTTTAAAGGAAACAACAATCTTTGGAACCACATTTGAGGGAAAAAACCAAATGCCGGGAAACCCACATTTTGATGGAAAAACCAAAATGCATGGAACCACGTTGGGGGGGAACAACAGATCCAGGGAACCACAGTTGAGGGAAAAAACAGATGAAATGGAAAAAAGTTGATGGAAAAAACAATCCCTGGAACCACAGTTAAAGGAAAAACAGTCCCAGGGAAACCCACATTGGGGGAACAACAAACCCGGGAAAACCCACAGTTAAATGGAACAAAGATGCAGGGAAACCCACAGTTGAGGGAAAAACCCGAGGGCCTCAAACCACATTTGACGGAACAAAAAAGGGGGTTGGAAACCACAGTTGAGGGAAAAAAAAAGATTGCCTGGAACCACTTTGGGGATGGAACAACAGATGCAAGGAACCCAGTTGAGGAACAAAAGATCCCGGCCCCGTTTGATGGAAAAAAAAGATGGGGGGAAACCCCACAGTTGGGGGAAACCCAACGATGCAGGGAAAACCAAAACATTTGGGAGGGAAACCCAACAGAGCAGGGAAACCCAGTTGGGGGGGAAAAAACAAAAGCCGGGAACCCAAAGTTGATGGAACAAAGATCCGGGAAACCACAGTTGAGGGAACAACAGATCCCGGGAAACCCAAATTTGAGGGAACAATGATCAGGGAAACCACAGTTTAGGGAAAACAGATGCTTTGGAAACTACGTTTATGGAAAAGGGAATGCTTTGGAACCACAGTTGATGAAACAACAGATGCCGGGAAAAACCACGTTGAGGGAACAAAAATTTGATGGAACCACAGTTGAGGGAACAACAAATGCCTGGAACCACAGTTGATAAACAAAGGGAAGGGAACCAAGGGGTTTGAACAACGATGCATGGAACCACATTTTTAGGGAAAACAGATCCCAGGGAAACCACAGTTGGGGGAAAACCCAGTTTGCCGGGAAACCAAATTTGATGGAACAACAGAGGCCGGGAACCCCACATTTGATGGAACAAAAAGGTTTCATGGAATCACAGTTGAGGGAACAACAAAATGAAATGGAACCCCCAGTTGAGGGAAAACAACAGATGCAGGAACCAAATTTTGATGGAACAACAGATGCCAAAAACCCCACAGTTGTTGGAAAAAACAGATGCAGGGAAAACCCCATTTGGGGGGAAAAAAACAGATGCTTGGAACCAATTGTGGAACAACAATGTAGGGAAACCACATTTGGGGAACAACAAAATGCCTGGAACCAAGTTGGGAACAACAGATCCCGGGAAACCCAAAAGTTGGGGGAACAACAAACCCTGGAACCCATTTGGGATGGAAAAAAACAGATGCATGGAAACCACAGTTGGGGGAAAACAACAGAGCATGGAACCACGGGTTGATGAAAAACCGATGAAAGGGAAACCCACAGTTAAATGGAACAAAAAATGCAGGGAAACCCACATTTGGGGGAACAACGATGCAGGGAAAACCACAGTTGATGGGAAAACCCAAAGCAGGGAAACCCCAGTTGATGGAAAAACCAATGTAGGGAAACCCACAGTTGAGGGAAAAACCCGGATCCCGGGAACCACAGTTGATGGAAAAACGATGCCGGAACCAGAGTTGATGGAACAAAGTGCAGGGAACCACATTTTGGAAAACCCCAAACAGATGCAGGGGAAACCACAATTGAGGGAAACAACAGATGCATGGAACCCCAGTTGAGGGAAAAAACAGATGAAAGGGAACCCCCTTTTGATGGAACAACACAGGGCAGGGAAACCACAGTTAAAGGGAAAAAAAAAACAATGCCGGAACCACAGTGATGGAAAAACAAATGCATTGGGGAACCACAGTTGGGGAAAAAACAAAATCCCTGGAACCACAGTTGAGGGAAAAACACCGTGCATGGAACCAAATTTTGGGGAAAATTTTCGATGCTTGGAACCAATTTGGGGGAACCCAACAAATGAATGGAACCACTTTTGGGGGGAAAACAGATGCTTTGGAAAACCAAAATTGGGGGAAAAAAGATGCAGGGAATACAGTTGGGGGAAAAACCCGGATGATAACCACAGTTGGGGGGAACAACAGATGCATGGAACCAATTTTGGGGGAAAAAACAATAAAGGAACATCAGTTAAAGGGAAAAAACCAAAATGCAGGGAAACCACATTTTGTGGAAAAAACGATGTAGGGAAACCCACTTTGGGATGGAAAAACCAGTTTAAAATGGACCCCCCAGTTGAGGGAAAAACCCCAATTTTCCCAGGGAACCACATTTTAGGGAAAAAACCAATGCATGGAACCACAGTTGAGGAAAACAAAAAAGGAATTGGCAAAAAAACCACAGTTGAGAAAAACAACAGAGTGGAACCACAGTTGTTTGGAAACCCAACAGAGCAGGGAACCCCACATTTGAGGGAAAAAACCAGATGTATGGAACCCCGTTGAATGGAAAAACCAGATCCCGGGAAACCCCCAGTTGAGGGAAAAACCGGGTGCGGGGAATCCACAGTTGAGGGGAACAACAGATGCATGGAAACCACTTTGTTTGGAACAACAGATGCAGGGAACCCCCAATTTGGGGGGAACAATAGATGCATGGAACCACGTTGGGGGGCCCAACAGATGCGGGAAAACCACATTTAAAGGGAAAAAAACAGATGAGGAAACCACATTTGATGGAACAACAGATGCATGGAACCACATTTTGGGGGGAAAAAAGCAGATGCAGGGAACCACAGTTAAATGGAACAGCAGATGCAGGGCCCACAGTTGAGGGAAAAAAAGATGAAATGGAACCACAGTTGATGGAACAACAGTGCAGGGGAACCCCCGTTGTGGAACAACGGATCATGGAACCAAAATTGAGGGAACAACAAATGCAGGGAAACCACATTTGGGGGAACACAGATGCAGGGAACCACAGTTGATGGAACAACAAAATGTAGGAACCACAGTTGATGGAAAAAACGATGCAGGGAAACCCACTGTTTGATGGAACAACAGATCCCTGAACCCCAGTTGGGGAACAAAAAATCCCATGGAACCACAGTTGGGGGGGAACAACAGAGGGCATGGAACCACAGTTGAGGGAACAACAGATGCACAAAACCACAGTTGGGGGAAACAACAGATGTAGGAAACCCACATTTGTTGGAACTACAAAAGGCATGGAACCACAGTTGAGGGGAACAACAATGCAGGGAAACCCACATTTGAGGGAACCCAACAGATGCGGGAACCACATTAAATGGAAAAACAGATGATGGAACCACAGTTTATGGAACAAAAATTTGTAGGGAAAACCACACTGATGGAACAACAAAAGAAAGGAACCCAGTTGAGGGGAAAAAACAGTTTAAAGGGAAAACCACAGTTGATGGAACAAAAAGTTTGCAGGGAAACCCAACAGTTGGGGAAAAACGACAGATGAAATGGAAACCACATTTGGGTTGGAAAAACAGATGCAGGGAAAAAACCACGGGTTGAGGGAAACAACAGATGCATGGAAAACATTTAAAGGGAACAACAAAAAACAAAAGAAAATCCACCAAAAATAAAAAAAGTTTAAAAACTTGCAAAATTCCTGCCCCTCTAAAGCACATTAATCCCCCCTGGGTTTCAGTATGGACGCGCCCAAGAAAATTTGTTTGACCCTTATAAAAGGGGCCCCCCCCAAAACCCAAATTGACCTAGTAAAATGAGGTAAAACTTAAACAAAATTCAGTACCTGCCCTTTGCCCTTGTGTTTTTTTTATAAAAACCTTTGTTCCGGATATTTTAAATTTTGATAATGCGATTAAAAAGGGTTACAACCTTTTTTTTCCCTTTTTCCAAAACCCTTTTTTAGCACAAAAGAAATTATATACATAAAATATCCCCCCGTTGGGTTTCGGCTTTATCCCCAGGATGCGACCCACACAGTCCATAACACCAGGTACTTATTTTGTGCTAGGTGAAGGGAGAGTAGGTGTCTTAAGGAAATTACGTTTATGTGTCAACAGTAGCAAGGGATCGAACACGGTCCTAGTGTGTGAGCTGGGTCGTACCAACCCAGTTCCTTTTATTTCTGCCTTTCTAGGCCTTCGGATTTGGGTTTATTCTTGTATATTAACTTATTAAGTGAAGGGAATATTACTCAGAGATATTATATAGAGAGGTGTATTTCTCTGTGAAATATATGACCAGTAAAGATGCTTTGACCAGATAGCATGGGCGAAAGCTCTATGGAACCAGATAACATGGACCAGTGAGCTGTATGGACAAGCAATCAGGACCAGCAAGCCTGCATGGACCAGTGAGCCTGTATGGACCAGCTATCATGGACAGCAAGCCTGCATGGACCAGTGAGCCTGTATGAACCAGCTATCATGGACCAGCAATTTTCATGGCAGTGAGTTTTTATGAACAGTTTATCATGGACCAGAAAGCTTCATGACAGACGACGGGACCAGTGAGTTTTGTATTGACCAGCTATCATGAACCAACTAGCACGAACCATCTAGCATGGACTAGCTAGCATGGACCATCTAGCATGGAGCAGCTATAATGGACCATCTAGCATGGATCATTTAGTATTCGTCAGCTAGCATGGACCAGCAAGCATGGACCAGTAAACATGGACCAGTTAACATGGACCAGCTACCATGGATTAGTGAGCCTGCAAGGATTAGCAAGCCTGCACCAGCTAGCGTAGGCTAGGAAGCCTGTACCAGCTAGCATGGGCTAGGAAGCCTGCACCAGCTAGCATGGACTACGAAACCTGCACCAGCTAGCATGGTCTACGAAGCCTGCACCAACTAGCATGGTCTACGAAGCCTTCACCAACTAGCATGAACTATGAAGCCTGCACCAACTAGCATGGTCTACGAAGCCTGCACCAACTAGCATGGACTACGAAGCCTGCACCAACTAGCATGGTCTACGAAGCCTGCACCAAATAGCATGGTCTACGAAGCCTGCACCAACTAGCATGGACTACGAAGCCTGCACCAACTAGCATGCTCTACGAAGCCTGCACCAACTAGCATGGTCTACGAAGCCTGCACCAACTAGCATGGACTAGAAAGCATGCACAAAGTAGCATGGACTAAGAAGCCTGCACCAACTAGCATGCTCTACGAAGCCTGCACCAACTAGCATGGTCTACGAAGCCTGCACCAACTAGCATGGACTAGAAAGCATGCACCAAGTAGCATGGACTACGAAGCCTGCACCAACTAGCATGAACTGCGAAGCCTACACCAACTAGCATGGACTACGAAGCCTGCACCAACTAGCATGAACTGCGAAGCCTACACCAACTAGCATGGACTACGAAGCCTGCACCAACTAGTATGGACTACGATGCCTGCACCAACTAGCACGGACTAGGAAGCCTGCACCAACTAGCATGATCTAGGAACCCTGCACCAACTAGCATTGACTCCCGGAACCTCCCACCAACTAGCACGGTTACGAAGCCTGCACCAACTAGCACGGACGACGAAGCCTGCACCAGCTAGCATGGACTACGAAGCCTGAAACCCAACTAGCAGGGGACTAGGAAGCCTGCACACCTAGCGTGGACTACGAAGCCTGCCCCAACTAGCACGGACACGAAGCTGCACCATAGCACGGACTACGAAGCCTGCACCAGCTAGCTTTGGACTACGAAGCCTGCACCAACTAAAATGGTCTACAAAGCCTGCACCAACTAGCATGGACTACGAAGCCTGCACCAACTAGCATGAACTGCGAAGCCTACACCAACTAGCATGGACTACGAAGCCTGCACCAACTAGTATGGACTACGATGCCTGCACCAACTAGCACGGACTAGGAAGCCTGCACCAACTAGCATGATCTAGGAACCCTGCACCAACTAGCATTGACTACGAAGCCTGCACCAACTAGCACGGACTACGAAGCCTGCACCAACTAGCACGGACGACGAAGCCTGCACCAGCTAGCATGGACTACGAAGCCTGCACCAACTAGCATGGACTAGGAAGCCTGCACCACCTAGCGTGGACTACGAAGCCTGCACCAACTAGCACGGACTACGAAGCCTGCACCAACTAGCACGGACTACGAAGCCTGCACCAGCTAGCATGGACTACGAAGCCTGCACCAACTAGCATGGTCTACGAAGCCTGCACCAACTAGCATGGACTACGAAGCCTGCACCAACTAGCATGGACTACGAAGCCTGCACCAACTAGCATGGACTACGAAGCCTGCATCAACTAGCATGGACTACGAAGCCTGCATCAACTAGCATGGACTACGAAGCCTGCACCAACTAGCATGGACTACGAAGCCTGCACCAACTAGCATGGACCAGGAAGCCTGCACCAACCAGCATGGACTAGGAAGTCTGCACCAACTAGCATGGACTAGGAAGCCTGCACCAACTAGCATGGACTACGAAACCTGCACCAACTAGCATGGACTAGGAAGCCTGCACCAACTAGCATGGCCTAGGAAGCCTGCACCAACTAGCATGGACTAGGAAGCCTGCACCAACTAGCATGGACTACGAAGCCTGCACCAACTACCATGGACTAGAAAGCCTGCACCAACTAGCATGGGCTAGGTAGCCTGCACCAACTAGCATGGACTACGAAGCCTGCACCAACTAGCATGGACTAGGAAGCCTGCACCAACCAGCATGGACTAGGAAGTCTGCACCAACTAGCATGGACTAGGAAGACTGCACCAACTAGCATGGACTACGAAGCCTGCACCAACCAGCATGGACTAGGAAGTCTGCACCAACTAGCATGGACTAGGAAGACTGCACCAACTAGCATGGACTACGAAGCCTGCACCAACTAGCATGGACTACGAAGCCTGCACCAACTAGCATGGACTAGGAAGCCTGCACCAACTAGCATGGCCTAGGAAGCCTGTACCAACTAGCATGGATTAGGAAGCCTGCACCAACTAGCATGGACTACGAAGCCTGCACCAACTAGCATGGACTACGAAGCCTGCACCAACTAGCATGGACTAGGAAGCCTGCACCAACTAGCATGGACTAGGAAGCCTGCACCAACTAGCATGGGCTACGAAGCCTGCACCAACTAGCATGGACTAGGAAGCCTGCACCAACTAGCATGGACTAGGAAGCCTGCACCAACTAGCATGGACTACGAAGCCTGCACCAACTAGCATGGACTAGGAAAGCCTGCACCAATAGCATGGACTAGGAAGCCTGCACCAACTAGCATGGACTACGAAGCCTGCACCAACTAGCATGGACTAGGAAGCCTGCACCAACTAGCATGGACAGTCTGAACTATTTAATTTTTCTCATGCAATAGTTCACTAGCAATAGCAATTCCTTGGGTATTACTAGTAAGTTCTAAACTTGGTTTAATATCGTCATTATGCAGCCCATACCCATCCTGTGGGTGGTAGTCACACCATACCCATCCTGTGGGTGGTTGTCACACCATACCCATCCTGTGGGTGGTAGTCAACACCATACCCATCCTGAGGGTGGTAGTCACACCATACCCATCCTGTGGGTGGTAGTCACACCTACCCACCCTGTGGGTGGTAGTCACACCATACCCTCCTGTGGGTGGTAGTCACACCTACCCATCCTGTGGGAAAGTCACACCATACCCATCCTGTGAGTGGTAGTCACACCATACCCATCCTGTGGGTGGTAGTCACACCATACCCATCCTGTGGGTGGTAGTCACACCATACCCATCCTGTGGGTGGTAGTCACACAATACCCACCCTGTGAGTGGTAGTCACATCATACCCATCCTGTGGGTGGTAGTCACCCCATACCCATCCTGTGGGTGGTAGTCACACCATACCCACCCTGTGAGTGGTAGTCACATCATACCCATCCTGTGGGTGGTAGTCACACCATACCCATCCTGTGGGTGGTAGTCACACCATACCCATCCTGTGGGTGGTAGTCACACCATACCCATCCTGTGAGTGGTAGTCACAGCATACCCATCCTGTGGGTGGTAGTCACACCATACCCATCCTGTGGGTGGTAGTCACACCATACCCATCCTGTGGGTGGTAGTCACACCATACCCATCCTGTGGGTGGTAGACACACCATACCCATCCTGTGGGTGGTAGTCACACCATACCCATCCTGTGGGTGGTAGTAACACCATACCCACCCTGTGGGTGGTAGTCACACCATACCCACCCTGTGGGTGGTAGTCACACCATACCTATGGTGTGGGTGGTAGTCACATCATACCTATGGTGTGGTTGGTAGTCACACCATACCCACCCTGTGGGTGGTAGTCACACCATACCTATGGTGTGGTTGGTAGTCACACCATACCCACCCTGTGGGTGGTAGTCACACCATACCTATGGTGTGGGTGGTAGTCACATCATACCTATGGTGTGGTTGGTAGTCACACCATACCCACCCTGTGGGTGGTAGTCACACCATACCTATGGTGTTGTTAGTAGTCACACCATACCCACCCTGTGGGTGGTAGTCACACCATACCTATGGTGTGGTTGGTAGTCACACCATACCTATGGTGTTTTTGGTAGTCACACCATACCTATGGTGTGGTTGGTAGTCACACCATACCTATGGTGTGGTTGGTAGTCACACCATACCTATGGTGTGGCTGGTAGTCACACCATACCTATGGTGTGGTTGGTAGTCACACCATACCTATGGTGTGGTTGGTAGTCACACCATACCTATGGTGTGGTTGGTAGTCACACCATACCTATGGTGTGGCTGGTAGTCACACCATACCTATGGTGTTTTTGGTAGTCACACCATACCTATGGTGTTTTTGGTAGTCACACCATACCTATGGTGTGGTTGGTAGTCACACCACACCTATGGTGTGGTTGGTAGTCACACCATACCCACCCTGTGGGTGGTAGTCACACCATACCTATGGTGTGGTTGGTAGTCACACCATACCTATGGTGTGGTTGGTAGTCACACCATACCTATGGTGTGGTTGGTAGTCACACCATACCTATGGTGTGGTTGGTAGTCACACCATACCTATGGTGTGGTTGGTAGTCACACCATACCTATGGTGTGGTTGGTACTCACAAGATTACAAAGGTACATAATGGGACCAGGGACTGGACCCCAAACTTTTAATAGCTGAACAGGTCACACGTCCACACCTGGTCACAATTGCAATGAGTTATTAACGTAAATATTGATTACGACATACACACATTTACAGTGGGCAAAGACAGGGTATTCTACCAGAATGGTTTGTAATATACCACTGTGGATAAAATACTCTGACATATCTTGACCATTTCTCAGTGAGTTGTCTCTAAATTCATTAATTTTTCCGCCGTCCAGGACATAATGACTCAAACCATACCACGGACGGGGATATAACTCCGCGGGTTCTATCCCCACCCGTGGTATGGTTTGTTTGCAGTCGTCTCATTACGATTTCTTGAGTCATAATGACTCAAGGTATGACAAGTGTCCATCTGGTAAAGTTTACATTTCGTTTGGTCTACATCTGGTGGTGGTGATTTAACCTGCCAAAGATACTTGTAACCCAGCCGGAGCCGGGCGGTAGTGACATCCAAGAGTCTGCTTATCTTGTTGGATGTACCATAGACCTGTGTCTCCTTCTGCATGATAGACCTGTGGCTCCTCCTGCATGATAGACCTGTGGCTCCTCCTGCATGATAGACCTGTGGCTCCTTCTGCATGATAGACCTGTGGCTCCTCCTGCATGATAGACCTGTGGCTCCTCCTGCATGATAGACCTGTGGCTCCTCCTGCATGATAGACATGTGGCTCCTCCTTCATGATAGAATAATGATACATGGATTCACTGTTGTCAATCTCTAGTGACGAACTCTAGTGGTGACAATCTCTAGTGACGACCTCTAGTGGTGACAATCTCTAGTGACGACCTCTAGTGGTGACAATCTCTAGTGACGACCTCTAGTGGTGACAATCTCTAGTGACGACCTCTGGTGGTAACGATCTCTAGTGACGACCTCTAGTGATGACAATCTCTAGTGACGACCTCTAGTTGTGACAATCTCTAGCGACGACCTCTAGTGGTGACAATCTCTAGTGACGACCTCTAGTTGTGACAATCTCTAGTGACGACCTCTAGTGGTGACAATCTCTAGTGACGACCTCTAGTGGTGACAATCTCTAGTGACGACCTCTAGTGGTGACAATCTCTAGCAACGACCTCTAGTGGTGACAATCTCTAGTGACGACCTCTAGTGGTGACAATCTCTAGTGACGACCTCTAGTGATGACAATCTCTAGTGACGACCTCTAGTTGTGACAATCTCTAGCGACGACCTCTAGTGGTGACAATCTCTAGTGACTACCTCTAGTGGTGACAATCTCTAGCAACGACCTCTAGTGGTGACAATCTCTAGCAACGACCTCTAGTGGTGACAATCTCTAGTGACGACCTCTAGTGGTGACAATCTCTAGCAACGACCTCTAGTGGTGACAATCTCTAGTGACGACCTCTAGTGGTGACAATCTCTAGTGACGACCTCTAGTGGTGACAATCTCTAGTGACGACCTCTAGTGGTGACAATCTCTAGTGACGACCTCTAGTGGTGACAATCTCTAGTGACGACCTCTAGTGGTGACAATCTCTAGTGACGACCTCTAGTGGTGACAATCTCTAGCAACGACCTCTAGTGGAGACAAGCTCTAGTGACGACCTCTAGTGGTGACAATCTCTAGCAACGACCTCTAGTGGTGACAATCTCTAGTGACGACCTCTAGTGGTGACAATCTCTAGCAACGACCTCTAGTGGTGACAATCTCTAGTGACGACCTCTAGTGGTGACAATCTCTAGTGACGACCTCTAGTGGTGACAATCTCTAGCAACGACCTCTAGTGGTGACAATCTCTAGTGACGACCTCTAGTGGTGACAATCTCTAGTGACGACCTCTAGTGGTGACAATCTCTAGTGACGACCTCTAGTGGTGACAATCTCTAGTGACGACCTCTAGTGGTGACAATCTCTAGTGACGACCTCTAGTGGTGACAATCTCTAGTGACGAACTCTAGTTGTGACAATCTCTAGTGACTACCTCTAGTGGTGACAATCTCTAGTGACGACCTCTAGTGGTGACAATCTCTAGTGACGACCTCTAGTGGTGACAATCTCTAGTGACGACCTCTAGTGGTGACAATCTCTAGTGACGACCTCTAGTGGTGACAATCTCTAGTGACGACCTCTAGTGGTGACAATCTCTACCAACGACCTCTAGTGGTGACAATCTCTAGCAACGACCTCTAGTGGTGACAATCTCTAGTGACGACCTCTAGTGGTGACAATCTCTAGCAACGACCTCTAGTGGTGACAATCTCTAGTGACGACCTCTAGTGGTGACAATCTCTAGCAACGACCTCTAGTGGTGACAATCTCTAGTGACGACCTCTAGTGGTGACAATCTCTAGTGACGACCTCTAGTGGTGACAATCTCTAGTGACGACCTCTAGTGGTGACAATCTCTAGTGACGACCTCTAGTGGTGACAATCTCTAGCAACCACCTCTAGTGGTGACAAGCTCTAGTGACGACCTCTAGTGGTGACAATCTCTAGCAACGACCTCTAGTGGTGACAATCTCTAGTGACGACCCCTAGTGGTGACAATCTCTAGTGACGACCTCTAGTGGTGACAATCTCTAGTGACGACCTCTAGTGGTGACAATCTCTAGTGACGACCTCTAGTGGTGACAATCTCTAGCAACGACCTCTAGTGGTGACAATCTCTAGTGACGACCTCTAGTGGTGACAATCTCTAGCAACGACCTCTAGTGGTGACAATCTCTAGTGACGACCTCTAGTGGTGACAATCTCTAGTGACGACCTCTAGTGGTGACAATCTCTAGCAACGACCTCTAGTGGTGACAATCTCTAGTGACGACCTCTAGTGGTGACAATCTCTAGTGACGACCTCTAGTGGTGACAATCTCTAGTGACGACCTCTAGTGGTGACAATCTCTAGTGACGACCTCTAGTGGTGACAATCTCTAGTGACGACCTCTAGTGGTGACAATCTCTAGTGACGAACTCTAGTTGTGACAATCTCTAGTGACTACCTCTAGTGGTGACAATCTCTAGTGACGACCTCTAGTGGTGACAATCTCTAGTGACGACCTCTAGTGGTGACAATCTCTAGTGACGACCTCTAGTGGTGACAATCTCTAGTGACGACCTCTAGTGGTGACAATCTCTAGTGACGACCTCTAGTGGTGACAATCTCTAGCAACGACCTCTAGTGGTGACAATCTCTAGTGACGACCTCTAGTGGTGACAATCTCTAGTGACGACCTCTAGTGATGACAATCTCTAGTGACGACCTCTAGTTGTGACAATCTCTAGCGACGACCTCTAGTGGTGACAATCTCTAGTGACACCTCTAGTGGTGACAATCTCTAGCAACGACCTCTAGTGGTGACAATCTCTAGTGACGACCTCTAGTGGTGACAATCTCTAGTGACGACCTCTAGTGGTGACAATCTCTAGCAACGACCTCTAGTGGTGACAATCTCTAGTGACGACCTCTAGTGGTGACAATCTCTAGCAACGACCTCTAGTGGTGACAATCTCTAGTGACGATCTCTAGTGGTGACAATCTCTAGTGACGACCTCTAGTGATGACAATCTCTAGTGACGACCTCTAGTTGTGACAATCTCTAGCGACGACCTCTAGTGGTGACAATCTCTAGTGACTACCTCTAGTGGTGACAATCTCTAGCAACGACCTCTAGTGGTGACAATCTCTAGTGACGACCTCTAGTGGTGACAATCTCTAGTGACGACCTCTACTGGTGACAATCTCTAGCAACGACCTCTAGTGGTGACAATCTCTAGTGACGACCTCTAGTGGTGACAATCTCTAGCAACGACCTCTAGTGGTGACAATCTCTAGTGACGACCTCTAGTGGTGACAATCTCTAGTGACGACCTCTAGTGGTGACAATCTCTAGTGACGACCTCTAGTGGTGACAATCTCTAGTGACGACCTCTAGTGGTGACAATCTCTAGCAACGACCTCTAGTGGTGACAATCTCTAGTGACGACCTCTAGTGGTGACAATCTCTAGCAACGACCTCTAGTGGTGACAATCTCTAGTGACGACCTCTAGTGGTGACAATCTCTAGTGACGACCTCTAGTGGTGACAATCTCTAGTGACGACCTCTAGTGGTGACAATCTCTAGTGACGACCTCTAGTGGTGACAATCTCTACCAACGACCTCTAGTGGTGACAATCTCTAGTGACGACCTCTAGTGGTGACAATCTCTAGCAACGACCTCTAGTGGTGACAATCTCTAGTGACGACCTCTAGTGGTGACAATCTCTAGTGACGACCTCTAGTGGTGACAATCTCTAGTGACGACCTCTAGTGGTGACAATCTCTAGTGACGACCTCTAGTGGTGACAATCTCTAGCAACGACCTCTAGTGGTGACAATCTCTAGTGACGACCTCTAGTGGTGACAATCTCTAGCAACGACCTCTAGTGGTGACAATCTCTAGTGACGACCTCTAGTGGTGACAATCTCTAGTGACGACCTCTAGTGGTGACAATCTCTAGTGACGACCTCTAGTGGTGACAATCTCTAGTGACGACCTCTAGTGGTGACAATCTCTAGTGACGACCTCTAGTGGTGACAATCTCTAGTGACGACCTCTAGTGGTGACAATCTCTAGTGACGAACTCTAGTTGTGACAATCTCTAGTGACTACCTCTAGTGGTGACAATCTCTAGTGACGACCTCTAGTGGTGACAATCTCTAGTGACGACCTCTAGTGGTGACAATCTCTAGTGACTACCTCTAGTGTGACAATCTCTAGTGACGACCTCTAGTGGTGACAATCTCTAGTGACGACCTCTAGTGGTGACAATCTCTAGTGACGACCTCTAGTGGTGACAATCTCTACTGACGACCTCTAGTGGTGACAATCTCTAGTGACTACCTCTAGTGGTGACAATCTCTAGTGACTACCTCTAGTGGTGACAATCTCTAGTGACGACCTCTAGTGGTGACAATCTCTAGTGACGACCTCTAGTGGTGACAATCTCTAGTGACTACCTCTAGTGGTGACAATCTCTAGTGACGACCCCTAGTGGTGACAATCTCTAGTGACGACCTCTAGTGGTGACAATCTCTAGTGACGACCTCTAGTGGTGACAATCTCTAGTGACGACCTCTAGTGGTGACAATCTCTAGCAACGACCTCTAGTGGTGACAATCTCTAGTGACGACCTCTAGTGGTGACAATCTCTAGCAACGACCTCTAGTGGTGACAATCTCTAGTGACGACCTCTAGTGGTGACAATCTCTAGTGACGACCTCTAGTGGTGACAATCTCTAGCAACGACCTCTAGTGGTGACAATCTCTAGTGACGACCTCTAGTGGTGACAATCTCCAGTGACGACCTCTAGTGGTGACAATCTCTAGTGACGACCTCTAGTGGTGACAATCTCTAGTGACGACCTCTAGTGGTGACAATCTCTAGTGACGACCTCTAGTGGTGACAATCTCTAGTGACGACCTCTAGTGGTGACAATCTCTAGTGACGACCTCTAGTGGTGACAATCTCTAGTGACGACCTCTAGTTGTGACAATCTCTAGCGACGACCTCTAGTGGTGACAATCTCTAGTGACTACCTCTAGTGGTGACAATCTCTAGCAACGACCTCTAGTGGTGACAATCTCTAGCAACGACCTCTAGTGGTGACAATCTCTAGTGACGACCTCTAGTGGTGACAATCTCTAGCAACGACCTCTAGTGGTGACAATCTCTAGTGACGACCTCTAGTGGTGACAATCTCTAGCAACGACCTCTAGTGGTGACAATCTCTAGTGACGACCTCTAGTGGTGACAATCTCTATGACGACCTCTAGTGGTGACAATCTCTAGTGACGACCTCTAGTGGTGACAATCTCTAGTGACGACCTCTAGTGGTGACAATCTCTAGCAACGACCTCTAGTGGTGACAAGCTCTAGTGACGACCTCTAGTGGTGACAATCTCTAGCAACGACCTCTAGTGGTGACAATCTCTAGTGACGACCCCTAGTGGTGACAATCTCTAGTGACGACCTCTAGTGGTGACAATCTCTAGTGACGACCTCTAGTGGTGACAATCTCTAGTGACGACCTCTAGTGGTGACAATCTCTAGCACGACCTCTAGTGGTGACAATCTCTAGTGACGACCTCTAGTGGTGACAATCTCTAGCAACGACCTCTAGTGGTGACAATCTCTAGTGACGACCTCTAGTGGTGACAATCTCTAGTGACGACCTCTATTGGTGACAATCTCTAGCAACGACCTCTAGTGGTGACAATCTCTAGTGACGACCTCTAGTGGTGACAATCTCTAGTGACGACCTCTAGTGGTGACAATCTCTAGTGACGACCTCTAGTGGTGACAATCTCTAGTGACGACCTCTAGTGGTGACAATCTCTAGTGACGACCTCTAGTGGTGACAATCTCTAGTGACGAACTCTAGTTGTGACAATCTCTAGTGACTACCTCTAGTGGTGACAATCTCTAGTGACGACCTCTAGTGGTGACAATCTCTAGTGACGACCTCTAGTGGTGACAATCTCTAGTGACGACCTCTAGTGGTGACAATCTCTAGCAACGACCTCTAGTGGTGACAATCTCTAGTGACGACCTCTAGTGGTGACAATCTCTAGTGACGACCTCTAGTGATGACAATCTCTAGTGACGACCTCTAGTTGTGACAATCTCTAGAGACGACCTCTAGTGGTGACAATCTCTAGTGACTACCTCTAGTGGTGACAATCTCTAGCAACGACCTCTAGTGGTGACAATCTCTAGTGACGACCTCTAGTGGTGACAATCTCTAGTGACGACCTCTACTGGTGACAATCTCTAGCAACGACCTCTAGTGGTGACAATCTCTAGTGACGACCTCTAGTGGTGACAATCTCTAGCAACGACCTCTAGTGGTGACAATCTCTAGTGACGACCTCTAGTGGTGACAATCTCTAGTGACGACCTCTAGTGGTGACAATCTCTAGTGACGACCTCTAGTGGTGACAATCTCTAGTGACGACCTCTAGTGGTGACAATCTCTAGCAACGACCTCTAGTGGTGACAATCTCTAGTGACGACCTCTAGTGGTGACAATCTCTAGCAACGACCTCTAGTGGTGACAATCTCTAGTGACGACCTCTAGTGGTGACAATCTCTAGTGACGACCTCTAGTGGTGACAATCTCTAGTGACGACCTCTAGTGGTGACAATCTCTAGTGACGACCTCTAGTGGTGACAATCTCTACCAACGACCTCTAGTGGTGACAATCTCTAGTGACGACCTCTAGTGGTGACAATCTCTAGCAACGACCTCTAGTGGTGACAATCTCTAGTGACGACCTCTAGTGGTGACAATCTCTAGTGACGACCTCTAGTGGTGACAATCTCTAGTGACGACCTCTAGTGGTGACAATCTCTAGTGACGACCTCTAGTGGTGACAATCTCTAGCAACGACCTCTAGTGGTGACAATCTCTAGTGACGACCTCTAGTGGTGACAATCTCTAGCAACGACCTCTAGTGGTGACAATCTCTAGTGACGACCTCTAGTGGTGACAATCTCTAGTGACGACCTCTAGTGGTGACAATCTCTAGTGACGACCTCTAGTGGTGACAATCTCTAGTGACGACCTCTAGTGGTGACAATCTCTAGTGACGACCTCTAGTGGTGACAATCTCTAGTGACGACCTCTAGTGGTGACAATCTCTAGTGACGAACTCTAGTTGTGACAATCTCTAGTGACTACCTCTAGTGGTGGCAATCTCTAGTGACGACCTCTAGTGGTGACAATCTCTAGTGACTACCTCTAGTGGTGACAATCTCTAGTGACTACCTCTAGTGGTGACAATCTCTAGTGACGACCTCTAGTGGTGACAATCTCTAGTGACGACCTCTAGTGGTGACAATCTCTAGTGACTACCTCTAGTGGTGACAATCTCTAGTGGACGACCTCTAGTGGTGGTACAAATCTCTAGCAACGACCTCTAGTGGTGACAATCTCTAGTGACGACCTCTAGTGGTGACAATCTCTAGCAACGACCTCTAGTGGTGACAATCTCTAGTGACGACCTCTAGTGGTGACAATCTCTAGCAACGACCTCTAGTGGTGACAATCTCTAGTGACGACCTCTAGTGGTGACAATCTCTAGCAACGACCTCTAGTGGTGACAATCTCTAGTGACGACCTCTAGTGGTGACAATCTCTAGCAACGACCTCTAGTGGTGACAATCTCTAGCAACGACCTCTAGTGGTGACAATCTCTAGTGACGACCTCTAGTGGTGACAATCTCTAGTGACGACCTCTAGTGGTGACAATCTCTAGTGACGACCTCTAGTGGTGACAATCTCTAGCAACGACCTCTAGTGGTGACAATCTCTAGTGACGACCTCTAGTGGTGACAATCTCTAGTGACGACCTCTAGTGGTGACAATCTCTAGTGACGACCTCTAGTGGTGACAATCTCTAGTGACGACCTCTAGTGGTGACAATCTCTAGTGACGACCTCTAGTGGTGACAATCTCTAGTGACGACCTCTAGTGGTGACAATCTCTAGTGACGACCTCTAGTTGTGACAATCTCTAGTGACGACCTCTAGTGGTGACAATCTCTAGCAACGACCTCTAGTGGTGACAATCTCTAGTGACGACCTCTAGTGGTGACAATCTCTAGCAACGACCTCTAGTGGTGACAATCTCTAGTGACGACCTCTAGTGGTGACAATCTCTAGTGACGAGTACAACTTAGAAGTTATTAACTTAGATATGTACACAGGGGACTTATGTACACCCATCATACCGTAGCAACTACACTTGTTTAATAACAATAGTGGTTGTACGGGAGTGTTTGGATCAAGGTGACTGTGCGTGCTGGCCAAGGGCCGCTGTGTACTTCAGCTTAGAAAGTTGTGTGTCGTTGTAGCAATTGATGCTGTCAGTCACACGGGGTAACCAGCGTTTAAAATTGTTCTTGTTGTTTGTAATTGTTGTTGTTTGTAATTGTTGTTGTTTGTAATTGTTGTTGTTTGTAATTGTTGTTGTTTGTAATTGTTGTTGTTTGTAATTGCTGTTGTTTGTAATTGTTGTTGTTTGTAATGTTGTTGTTTCTAATTGTTGTTGTTGTAATTGTTGTTGTTTGTAATTGTTGTTGTTTGTAATTGTTGTTGTTTGTAATTGTTGTTGTTTGTAATTGTTGTTGTTTGTAATTGTTGTTGTTTGTAATTGTGTTGTTTGTAATCGTTGTTGTTTGTAATTGTTGTTGTTTGTAATTGTTGTTGTTTGTAATTGTTGTTGTTTGTAATTGTTGTTGTTTGTAATTGTTGTTGTTTGGAATTATTGTTGTTTGTAATTGTTGTTGTTTGTAATTGTTGTTGTTTGTAATTGTTGTTGTTTGTAATTGTTGTTGTTTGTAATCGTTGTTGTTTGGAATGTTGTTGTTTGTAATTGTTGTTGTTTGAAATTGTTGTTTTTTGTAATTGTTGTTGTTTGGAATTGTTGTTGTTTTTGTAATTGTTGTTTTTGGGGGAATTTGTTGTTGTTTGAATTGTTTTGTTTGGAATTGTTGTTGTTTTTGTAATTTTTGTTGTTTGAATTGTTGTGTTGTTTTTTTGGTTTTATTTTGTTGTTTGGAATTGTTGTTTTTAAATTTTTTTGTTTTTTGGAAATTTGTTTTTTTTGGAATTGTTTTTTTGGGAATTTTGTTGTTTGGTTGTTTGGAATTTTTGTGTTTGGAATTTTTGGTTTTTAATTTTGTTGTTTGGAATTGTTTTTGGAAAATTGGGTTTGTTGGAAATTTTGTTTTTTGGGAATTGTTGTTTGGAAATTGTGGTTTTTTGGAAAATTGTTTTTAAATTTTGCTGTTTTTTTTAATTTTTTTGAATTTAGATTGTTAAATTTTGTTGTTTAATATTTTCAGCTGTTTTGTTGCAGTTGTTTTTGTTTAGATTGGGAATGATGGTTGAATAGTTTTGTTGAAATTTATTGTTTTGAAAGAGTTGTTGAAGATTGGTTAACAACCAAAAGTAAATACCCTTGTGTAGAGATAGAACACACCCTGCCTGCTCGGCTGCCTGTCTCAAAACTGCCTTCTGGGCCCCGCTTTTTCCGGCCCGCCTGTCACGGCCCCTCGTCTCGACACCGCCGTCTCCGATCCCCTGGTCTCACCCCCCCTTCACGACCCCCCCTGTCTCGATGCCTGCCGTTACGATGCCTGCCTGTTACGAACCCGCCTTCTAAGGCCCTGCCTGTTAGACCCCCTCCCCTGTTAGCCCCCCTCCCGTTACGTTTTCCTGCCGTCACGTGCCCCCTGTCACGAACCCTGCCTGTCTACGACCCCCTCCCTTTACAACCCCTGCCTGTCACGACCCCCTGCCTGTCTACGACGCCCTGCCTTCTCGACCCCCCGCCTGTCTGACCCCCTGCCTGTTACGACCCCTGCCTGTCACGACGCCCCCCTGTTACACACCCCCCTGTTTTTACGATGCCCTGCCTTCTACGATGCCTCCTGTCTCGATGCCCTGCCTTCTACGTCCCCTGCCTGTCTACGACCCCCCCTTCTACGTGCCCTGCTTTTTAACAAACCCCCGCGTCTACGCCCCTGCCTGTCTACGATCCCGCCTTTACGAGCCCTGCCTGTTCGACCCCCCGCCTGTCTACGACCCCCTGCCTGTCTCGAACCCTGCCTGTCTACGACCCCCCTCCCGTTACGACCGCCTGTCTACGACCCGCCTGTCTCACCCCTGCCGTCTAGACGCCCTCCCTGTCTACGACACCCTCCCTGTCTACGACCCCTGCCTGTCTCGACGCCCCCCTGTCCGACACCCTGCGTCTACGACCCCCTGCTGTCTAGGGACACCCTGCTGTCTACGACCCCCTGCCTGTTACGACACCTCCCTGTCTACGATGCCTGCTGTCTACGAGCCCTCCCTTTTTACGATGCCCCCCCTGTCTCATGCCTCCTGTCTCGATGCCCCCCTGTCTACGATGCCCTTTGGCCCCTACGATGCCCTCCCTGTCTACGGCCCTGCCTGTCTACGAACCCTGCCTTCACGACCCCCTCCCTGCTCGAGCCCTGCCTGTCTCGACACTGCCTGTTTTCGATCCCCGTGTCTACGATGCCCTGCCTGTCTACGTGCCCTGCCTGTCTACGATGCCCTGCCTGTCTACATGCCCTGCCTGTCTACGATCCCCTGCTGTCTAGATGCCCGCCGTTCGATGCCCTGCCTGTCCGACCCTGCCTGCTCCCGACACCCCCCCTTTCGATCCCCTGCCTTCTACGATGCCCCTGCCGTCTACGACACCCCCCTTTTAGTGCCCCCCGTTACGATGCCCTGCCTGTCTACGTTGCCCGCCTGTCTCGAAAAACCCTCCTGTCTAGATCCCCTGCCTGTCTAGGGACACCCGCCTGCCCAGATCCCCTGCCTGTTCGATCCCCTGCTGTCTACGACACCCGCCTTCTACGATCCCCTCCCTGTCACGATGCCATGCCTGTCACGACCCCCTGCTGTCTCGATGCCTGCCTGTCTACGATGCCTGCCTGTCTACGACCCTCCCTGTCTACGTCCCCTGCCTTCTACGACCCCTGCCTTTTACGACACCCGCCTGTTACGACACCCTGCCTGTCTACGATGCCCCCGTCTACGACCCCCTGCCTGTTTTTCAAAACCCCCTGCCTGTCACGACCCCCCTGCCTGCTACGAACCCTGCCTGTCTACAACCCTGCCTGTTCGATGCCCGCCTGTCTAGGGAACCCTCCCTCTACAAACCCCCCGCCTGTCTACACCCCTCCTGTCTACGCACCCTGCCGTTACTGCCCTGCCTGTCTACGACACCGCCGTCTACGATGCCCTGCTGTTCGATGCCTGCCTGTCTACGACACCCTGCCTGCTCGATCCCCTGCCTGTCTACGACACCCTCCTGTCTACGACACCCGCTGTCTACGATGCCCGCCTGTCTAGACACCTGCCTGCTACACACCCCGCCTGTCTACGACCCCTGCCTTTACGCCCCTCCCTGTCTACGACCCCCTGCCTGTCACGATGCCCTCCCTGTCTAGACACCTGCCTGTTTTACGATGCCCTGCCTGTCTACGACACCCCTCCCTGTCAGACCCTGCTGCTACGATGCCCTGCCTGTCTAGACACCCTGCCTGCTACGATCCCCTGCCTGTCTACGATCCCCTGCCTGTCTCCGACACCCTGTGTCACGCACCCTGCTGTCTACGAACCCTCCCTTCTACGCCACCTGCCTGTCTACGACACCCTGCCTTTGTTACGATCCCCTGCCTGTCTACGACACCCTGCCTTCTCGATGCCTGCCTGTCTACGAACCCGCCTGTCTACGACCCCCTGCCTGTCTACGATGCCCTCCTGTCTAGACACCCTGCTGTCTCGACACCCTGCCTGTTACGATGCCCTGCTGTCATACCCCCTCCCTGTCTAGAAACCCCTGCCTGTTACGCACCCTGCCTGTCTCCCCCCTGTGTCTACACGCCCTGCCTGTCTACGACGCCCTGCCTTTCTACACCCCCTGCCTATTACGACCCCTGCTGTCCGACCCCTGCCTATCTACACGCTGCCTGCTACGACGCCGCCTATCTCCGACCCCCCCCCTGTTTTAAAAAGCCCTGCTATCTACACGCCCTGCCTGTCTACGACGCCCCTATTTCGACCCCCTGCCTTCTACGACCCCCCTGCCTTTTTGTCTCACCCCTCCGTTAGGAACCCTGCCTGTCACGTGCCCTCCCTGTTAGACCCCCTGCCTGTCTACGACACCTGCTGTTTCGATGCCCTGCCTGTCTACGACCCCCTGGTCTACGCACCCTGCCTGTCTCGATGCCCGCCTGTTAGGGCCCCGCCTTCTAGCCCCTCCCGGTTCGACCCCCTCCCTTTTCCTAGACACCCTGGTTTACACACCCTGCTGTCTACACCGCCCTGCTTTTTTACGACCCCCGCCTGTCTACGATACCCCGGGTCTACGCACCCTGCCTGTCTACAAACCCCCGCCTGTCCAACCCCCTGCCTTTTCTACGACCCCCTGCTATCTACGACCCCGCATGTTTACGACGCCCTGCCTATCACGCCCCCCTTCCTGTTACGGCCCTGCTATTACGACGCCCGCCTGTTAAAGACCCCCCGCCATCTACGACGCCCTGCTGCCCACGACGCCCTGCCTTTCTACCCCCCTGCCTGTCCCGACGCCCTCCCTTTCTACGACGCCCGGCTATCTACACGCCCTTCCCCATAACGGAGGTCCTCATCGACCTTCCCAAGAGCAGGTGCCTACGCCCCCGGGAGTCTTCAGGGGCCCCCCTACCCCCCCTGGGAAAGAAACTGTAGTCCCCAAAGCACACCAAGACATACCCAGCGGGTTTGCTGTCAATCACCCGTCCCCAGCCAACCCGCCGAAAGGTGTCAAGTTAAATGATGGGGCAGTTAATGATGGGGAGGCGGGGCCGGGGCTGTGATTTGACCCCCGCAACTACAATTAGGGAGGACACTGGTTTTCCAAAGGAGCTTTTTTAAACCCATGAGACCTTTAATGGTCTTTTTGGCCTGATTTGTTTGGTATGCAAAAGAAAAGGGAGGTAAAGTCACAGGGAAGAAAGTCGGAAAAAAAAAGGGGGAAAAAACGGGAAAAAAAAACCACAGGGAGAAAAGTCCAGGAAAAAAAGTCACGGGAAAAAAAGTACGGGAAAAAAGTCAAGGGGAAAAAGTCACAGTGAAAAAAAGTCACGGGAAAAAAGTCCGGGAAAAAAGTCAGGGAGAAAAGTCGGGAAAAAAGTCACAGGGGTTAATTTTGAGGGGAGGTGATGAGCCAAAGGAACTTCATGTGGTAGATGGGTTTCAAACCCCCTCCCTTAGCCCACAGATCAGTGTAGGCTAAGTAAATTTTTGGAGGTGTCACTCTGGGGGGGACATCTGGAGGTGTGACACTGGAGGGGGTGACACTCGGAGGGGTGACCTCTGGAGGGAGTGGGGCACCTGGGGTGTGACATTGCAGGTGTGACACCCGGAGGTGTGACACTTGGGTTGGGGGCCTCGGAGGTGTGACACTCTGGGGGTGGCACTTGCAGGTGGCATCTGGAGGGTACATCTGGGGGTGTGACCCTCTGGAGGGGTGGCCATTGGAGGTGGACACTCTGGAGGTGTGACACTTGGGGTGTGACACTTGGAGGTGTGAAAACTGGAGGGGTGACATTGGAGGTGTGACATCGGAGGTGAACACTGGAGGTGTGACACTCTGGAGGTGTGACACCCTTTTAGGTGGACACTCGGAGGTGTGACACTTTGGGGGGTTGACACTCTGGAGGTGTGCACCTGGGGGTGGAACCTTTGGGGGTGTACCCCTTGGGGTGAGACACTCGGAGGGGTGACCCTCTGGAGGTGTCCCTTGGAGGGGTGACACCTGGAGGTGTGACATCTGGGGGGGGTGACACTTGGAGGTGTGACCCTGGGGGTGGCCCCTCTGGAGGTTGGGAAATCTGGAGGGGTGACCCTCTGGAGGGGTGACCCCCTTTGGGGTGTGACACTTGGGGGTTTTTGACCCTCTGGAGGGTGACACTCGGAGGTGTGACCTTGGAGGTGTGACCCTCTGAGGTGTTTACCCTCTGGGGGTGGACCCTCTGGGTTTGTGACACTTGGAGGTGTGACCCTCTGCAGGTGTGACATTCTGGGGGTGGGGCCCTCTGGAGGTGGACACTCTGAGGGGGGGGCCTGGGGTTGGGACTTGGAGGGGGTGACACTCGGGGGTGTGCACTGGAGGTGTGCACTCTGGAGGGGTGACACTCGGAGGTGTACACTCTGGAGGGTGCACCTGGAGGTGAAACACTCTGGAGGTGTGACACTTGGGGGTGACACTTGGAGTGGACACTTTGGAGGTGGACAATGGGGGTTGCACTCTGGGGTGTGAACTCGGAGGTGTGACCTCGGAGGTGTGACACTCTGGGGTGTGACACTTGGAGGTGTGACACTCTGGAGGGTAACACTTGGAGGGGTGACATTTGGGGGGTGGACATCTGGAGGTGTCATTTGGAGGTGTGACACTCTGGAGGTGTGACACTCTGGAGGTGTGACACCCTTGGAGGTGGGACACTCTGGAGGTGTGCATCGGGGTGTGAAATCTGGGGGTGTGCACTCTGGAGGTGTGACCTCTGGGGTGTGAACCCCCGGGGTGTTTTTTTCACCTGGGGTGTGTTTTTTGGAGGTGTGAAATTGGGGTTGAAATCTGGAGGGGTGACCTCTGGAGGTTTGACACTCTGGTGGGGTGACACTCTGGGGTGGACACTTTTTGGGGGTGACACTCTGGAGGTGTGATCTTGGAGGTGTGACACTCTGGAGGGGTGACACTCTGGAGGTGGACATCTGGAGGGTGACGCTTGGAGGTGTGAAATCTGGAGGTGGGACACTTGGGGTGTTACCCTGGGGGTGGACTCGGGGGTGTGGCACTTGGGGTGGACAATCTGGAGGTGTGAAAATTGGAGGGTTGAATCTGGAGGGTGACACTTGGAGGGGTGACCTCTGGAGGTGTGACACTCTGGAGGTGTGGGCACTCTGGGGGTTGGGCACTTGGAGGTGTACACTCTGGAGGTGTGACACTCGGAGATGGACCTCTGGAGGTTACATTGGGGTGGCACTCTGGAGGGGTGCCTCGGAGGGGTGACACTCTGGGGGTGTGACATCGGAGGTGTGACACTCTGGAGGTGTGACATTCTGGGGGGTGACATCTGGGGGGGTGTGACAATCTGGAGGTGTGACACTCTGGAGGTGTGACACTTGGTGGTGTGACACTCTGGAGGTGGACACTTTGGAGGTGTGACACCCGGAGGTGGACTCTCTGGTGGTGTGACACTCTGGAGGTGTGCACTTTGGGGTGTGGGCACTTGGAGGTGTGACTTCTGGAGGTGGGGACACTTGGGGTGGCACCTTTGGGTGGACCTGGAGGTGTGACGCTTTGGAGGTGTGAAACTCTGGAGGTGGCATCGGGGTGTGACACTCTGGAGGGTGACACTCTGGGGTGTGACACTCTGGGGTGGCACTCTGGAGGGGGGTAAGGACACTCTACAGGTGTGACATTGGAGGTGTAAGAGACCTTCTGGAGTGATAGTGCACCCGGAGGGGTGACACTCTGGTGGTGTGACCTTGGAGGTGTGACACTCGGAGGGTAAGTGACACTCTAAGGGTGACATTCTGGAGGTGTAAAAGACTTCTGGAGATGATATGACCCTCTGGAGGTGGACCTCTGGGGTTAAGTGACACTCGGGGTGTAAGTGCACTCGGAGGTGTGACACTCGGAGGTGAGGCATCGGAGGGAAAAAGGGCACCGGAGGGGTTAAAAGATCCTGGAGGGGTAAGTGACACTTGCAGTGTGACACTTGGAGGTGTAAGTGCATCGAAGGTTTTACTGACACCGGGAGGTGAAGGACACTCCCCGGGGTGTAAGTGCACTCTGGGGGTTAAGTGACATTCTGGAGGTGTAAGTGACACTCTGGAGGGGTGACACTCTGGGGGTAAGTGCACTCTGGAGTGTAAAAAATACCGGAGGGGTAAGTGACACTTTGGAGGGGGTAAGTGACACTCTGGAGGTGTAAGTGACACTCTGGGGGGTGTAAGTGATACTCGAGGTGGACACTCTGCAGGTGTAATGCATTCGGAGGTGAAGTGACACTCTGGAGGTGTAAGTGACACTCTGCAGATGTAAGGACACTCTGCGGTGTAAAGGGCATCTGAGGGTAAGGACCTCGAGGGTAAGTGGGCCTCTGCAGGGTAAGTGACACTCTTCGGGGTAATGACACCTGCAGGTTTTAAGTGACACTCTGCAGGGTAAGTGACACCTGGGGTGTAAGTGCCTCTGCAGGTTAAGTGACACTCTGCAGTGTAAGTGACACTCTGAAAGGGGTAAGTGACACTTGCGGTGTAAGTTACATTTGCTGTGTAAGTGCGTCTGCAGGTGTAAGTGACACTCTTCAGGGGTAAGTGCATCTGCGGGGTAAGTGACCTCTTTAGGGGGTAAGTGACTGCAGGTTAAGTGCCTATGGAAGGTAAGGGGCCCCCTCTGGGGGTGTAAGTAAACTCTGCGGTGTAAGTGGGACTCGCAGGTGTAAGTGACCTCTGCAGGGTAAGTGACCTCTGCAGGTGTAAGTGAACTCTGCAGGTTAAGTGACACTCTAGGTGTAAGTGACACTCTGCAGGGTAAGTGACCCGAGGTGTAAGTGACACTCTGGGTGTAGTGACACTCTGAAGGTGTAAGTGACACCGCGGGTAAGTGACACTCTGGAGGTGTAAGGACACTGCAGGTTAAGTGACGCTCTGAGGTGTGACACCTTCAGGTGTTAGGAAATCTGCAAGTAAAGTGACACTCTGCAGGGTGTAAATGCATTCTGAGGTGTACGGACTCTGAAAGGGGTTAAATGACACTCTGCGGGGTAAATGACACCTTTGGGGGTGTAAGTGCCTTGCATGTTTAAGTGACACTCTGCAGGGTAATGACATTCTGCGGTGTACGTGACACTTGAAGGGAAGTGCATCTCGGGTGTAAGGGCATCTGGAGGGGTAATGCACTCTGCAGGTGTAATTTCCCCCTGCAGGGCCCCTAAGTGGACTCTGCAGGTGTAAGTGACGCTTAGGTGTAAAATGACATCTTCGGGTGTAATGACACTCTGCAGGTGTAAGTAAAACTCTGAGGTGTAAGTGGCCTCTGCAGGGGTAAGTGACTCTGCAGTGAAGTGACACCGCAGGTGTAGTGCATCTGGAGGTGTAAGTGACACTCTGCAGGTGTAAGTCACTCTGCAGGTGTAAGTGACACTCTGCAGTAATAAGTGACACTCTGCAGGTGTAAGTGACACTCTGCAGGTGTAAGGCACTCTGGGGAGGTGTAGTGACATTGCGGTGTAATGACACTCTGAAAGGGGTAAGTGACACCTTTAGGTGTAAGTGACACTTGCGGGGAAGTGACAGTTCGGGTAAGTGACACTCGCAGGTGTAAGTGACCTTGCAGGTTAAATGACACCTGCAGGTGTAAGTGACACTCTGAGGGTAAGTGACACTCGCGGGGTAAGTGACACTCTTAGGTGTAAGTACGTTGGGTTAAATTTTTAAACCTGCGGTGTAAGTGAAACCTTCAGGTTAAGGACATCTGAGGGTAAGGACACTCTGCAGGGGTAAGTGTACTCGCAATGTAAGTGGCAACCGCAGGTTAAGTGACGTCTGCAGGTGTAATGACATCTTTAGGTGTAAGTGACACTTGCAGGTTTTAAGTGACACTCTTTAGGGGCAAGTGACCTCTGCGGTGTAAGTGACCTCTTAGGGTGTAAGTGACATCTTCAGGTGTAAGTGACCTCTTCAGATGAAAGTTACACTCTGCAGGTGTAATGACATCTTCGGTGTAAGTGACCCCCCCCTTTCAGGTGTAATGACACTCTTCAGGTGTAAGGACACTTGCAGGTGTAAGTGACACTTTCAGGTGTAAGGAACTCTTCAGGTGTAAGTGACCTCTTCCCCGGGGTAAGTGACATCGCAGGTGGGAAGTGACACTTGGAGGTTTAGTGAACTTGGAGGTGTAAATGACACCTTTTAGGGATAAGTGACACTTCAGGTGTAAGTGCCTTGGGGGTGTAAATGGGGACTCTTTAGGTGTAAGTGAACTTTGCAGGTTTTAATTGACACTTTGCAGGTGTAAGTGACACTCTGCAGGTGTAAGTGACCCCTGCAGGTGAAGTGACCTTGAGGGGTAAGTGACATCTGCATGTAAGTGACACCTGCAGGTGTAAGTGCACTCTCAGGTGTAAATGACATCTTCGGGGTAAGGACACTCTGCAGGTGTAAATGACCTTTAGGGCAAGTGACACCTGCAGGTGTAATGACACTCTTCAGGTGTAAGTGAATCTTCAGGGGTAAATGACACTCTTCGTGAAAGTTCATTGCGGTGTAAATACACTCTTCAGGTGTAAGTACACTCTTCAGGTGTAATGACCCTTTTAGGTGTAAGTGACATCTGAGGTGTAAGTTTACACTCTTAGGTGTAAGTGACACTCTTTAGGTGTAAGTGACACTCTTCAGGGGTAAGTGACGCTCTGCAGGTGTAAGGACACCGGGGGGTGTAAGGGGCACTCTTAGGTGAAGGACACTCTTAGGTAAAGTGACACCTTCAGGGTAAGTGACATCTGGGGGTGTAAGTGACACTCTTCAGGTGTAAGTGACACTTTGCAGGTGAATTAACTTTGCAGGTGTAAGTACACTCGCAGGTGTAAGTGACACTCGCAGGTGTAAGTGACACTCTGCGGTGTAAGTGACACTTGCGGTGTAAGTGGCACTTGCAGGGTAAGGACACCTGCGGTGTAAGTGACACTCTTTAGGTGTAATGACACTCTGTAGGGCAAGTGACACCTTAGGTGTAAGTGGCACCTGGAGGTGTTAAATACATTGGGTGTGCAAGTGGCATTGAAGGTGTAAAATGCACTCCAGGGGTAAGTGACACCCTTTTGGGGGTGTAAGTGCACTCTGCAGGTGTAGTGACCTCTGCAGGTGTAAGTGACACTCTGCAGTGTAAGTGACACCTTTTCAGGGCAAGGACTTCTGCAGGTTAATGCACTCTGCAGGTGTAAGTGACACTCTGCAGGTGTAAAATGACACTCTTCAGGGGTAAATGACATCGCAGGGTAAGTGACACCTGCAGGGGTAAGTAACTCTGTAGGTGTAAAAGACACTCTGGAGGTGTAAGTGACCTCTTCAGGGTTGTAAG
>NC_069464.1:16667015-16682532 GCF_026875155.1 Cherax quadricarinatus | reverse complement strand
AGTGGGGAAAAACATTTTTTAAAACACATAAGTTTATGGATAGGGCTTTTTGTCTTAGGGATAGAAATAGGAGGCAGAGGGTGTGTTTTCCTGGGGCTGGGATGAAGAATATTGTTAGCCATCTGGATGACATCACAAGAGGTAATGGGAGCAATCCTATTATCTGTCTCAGTGCCGGAGGCAACGGTGTTGGCAGACGTAGGAGTGAGGACCTGATTAGCAGGTATAGATCAGCAATAGACATAATTAGGAAGAAGGGTGAGAACCCAGTCATATGTGGTATTTTGCCAAGGAGAGGAGTTGGAAATGAATTTGGTTGTCCAGGGCAATTGGTGTCAATTGCTTGCTAGACAAATACTGTAAAGAAAATGTGGTAACTTTCATTGGCAACTGGGACGTCTTCTATGGCAGAAATGACTTTTATGCCAAGGATGGGGTTCACTTATCTAGGTCTGGGGTGGGGGCACTGGCAACTGCAGTGGAGGGAACTGTTAGGGCTTTAAACTAGGAATAGTTGTATGGGTTTTGGCAGGAAAACAGTGAAGTCCCAGTGTAGTAATATGAGTTCTAGGGGAACTAGGAATAGGCAGAATGAGGTGGATATTGGAAAGCCAGTGGCATTAGGTGATAAGGACAGTAATAGGTTTAGTGGAAAAACAGAAATAAGCAAGAAGGGTAAAGAGAAAGGAGGGTCTCTAAATATATATTATACATACTAATAATCGTAGTGCTAGGAATATGATGGATGAGTTGAGATTAGTTGCTAGTGCAGGTAACATTGATGTTTTTGCCATAACTGACACATGGTTTAATTCCAAAAGTCAGGACATGCTTGCGGAATGTCACATTCAGGGTTTTAACCCGTAAACGGTCCACATGTATACTACAGTGGACCCCCGACATTCGATATTAATCCGTTTCTGAGAGCTCATCGAATGTCGAAAATATCGAAAGTCGAATTAATTTTCCCCATAAGAAATAATGGAAATCAAATTAATCCGTGCAAGACACCCAAAAGTATGAAAAAAAAAAATTTTACCACATGAAATATTAAGTTTAATGCAATAGAATAATTACAATAACAATAGAATAATTGACACTTAACCTTTAATGAAGATCTGGTGATGATTGATGGGATGGGAGAAGGGGAGAGTGTGGATGGTGTTAGTGTTTAGAAGGGGAATCCCCTTCCATTAGGACTTGAGGTATCAAGTCTTTTTCAGGGTTCTTCCCTTCTTCTTTTAATGCCACTAGGACCAGCTTGAGAGTCACTGGACTTCTGTCGCACAAAATATCTGTCCATAGAGGCCTGTACCTCTCGTTCCTTTATGACTTTCCTAAAGTGGTTCACAACATTGTCAGTGTAATAGTCACCAGCACGGCTTGCAATAGCTGTGTTAGGATGATTTTTCATCCAAAAAGGGTTTGCAGTTCAACCCACTTTGCACACATTTCCTTAATTTTTGAAGTAGGCACAATGGATTTCACAACTCGCATAGGCTTCTCAGGGTTAGCCCCAAACCCTTCAAAATCTTTCTTAATTTCCATACTAATTCTCACCCTTTTTACCACAGGGTTGGCACTAGAAGCTTTCTTGGGGCCCATGGTTACTTATTTTTCAGAAACAAGCACCAAAAACAGTGATAATATGGATAATATGGAATGTACTGAATGTATCCTTAGATGTGCGTACACTGGCTGGCTTGTAAACACTGGCACACACGGAGCAGTTCAGGCCGCACGTGGACACGTCTCGTACGAATTGTATCGAATTAACGGGTTTTCAATCGAATGTTGAGGCGAAATTTTTGTGTTAAAATGCATCGAATGTCGATGCCATCGAATGTCGGGGGTCCACTGTATATTTCGTTTTTACCACTAGTGCCCCAAACATATATATGTTTTATTTTTCCTGCCTTCAAATTTGGCACGATTGGCCTGAGATGCCTTGTCAGCATAGAATGGGTTCTAACAGTGTGCGTGGTATTAAAAATTCTGGGACCCACTTAGTACCTTGTGGGAGCACCAGTTCAAATGAGCGCCAATAGAGCAAACAGCGCAGCAAACACCTGGAATTCACTGATGTCATGTATTAATGCTCCTATTTTAAGAGGAAAGTGATTTTGACCCTGAGTTTAGTGGCTTTGAGGTAGATGTGGCCACAAGTGGCCGAGGAAATATCAAAAAACCTTGATAATAACCTATGTGCAATATTTGTGCAACACCCTTTCAGAATGTTTTATAACCTATGCTGGCTGGCTGCCTGCCTGGCTGCCTGACTGGGTGATTGGCTGGCTAGCTGGCTGGCCGGCTGCTGGCGGCCTGGCTCTATCTTCATTTGTCTGTCTGTATCTATGTCTATCTCTGTCTCTGCCTCTATCTCTTTGTCTATTTCTGTCTGTATCTCTGTCTATCTTTGTGTCTGTCTGTCTCTGTCTATCTGTCTCTATCTCTTTCTGTCTGTCTCACAGGTACGTATAAATACAAGTATACATAGTGTAAATTACCTAGGATAACCCAAAAAATCCAGACAAAGTGCTATACTCTGCTTGAAGATGTGAGTAAATGTGATGACAACGCAGTCTTGTGGCTCTCTCTGAGACAGAGAGCTAGACGGATAGACAGACAGGAAGCTTGACAGACAAATAGACAGACATGTTTGTGTACCAGCAAAAACAAAGCAGGCCCTAATCTTTTCTTATCAAGTCTTATCACTGCACCCTTGCAAATGCTTATCAAATGTCAGCTCTCCTCCTCCTCCTCCTCCTCCTCCTCCTCCTCCTCCTCCCTCCCTCCTCCCTCCCTCCCTCCTCCTTCCCTCCCTCTCCCTCCTCCCTCCCTCCCTCCCCCCCTCCTTCCCTCCCTCCTTCCCTCCTCCTTCCCTCCTCCTCCCTCCTCCTTCTCCCTCCTCCTTCCCTCCTCCTTCCCTCCTCCTTCCCTCCTCCTTCCCTCCTCCTTCCCTCCTCCTTCCCTCCTCCTTCCCTCCTCCTTCCCTCCTCCTTCCCTCCTCCTTCCCCCTCCTTCCCTCCTCCTTCCCTCCTCCTTCCCTCCTCCTTCCCTCCTCCTCCTCTTCCTCTTCCTCCAAATACTTTGTATGTATTCAAAGACAATAGTAAATGTCCAAGGCAGGTGTAAATGTCCACCTGTTAATGAGTTTGTGACAGTGTGAGTACAATTTCAGTACCTAATACTAGTGTCAGAACAAAGATTAGTTATGAAATGACAAGAACTACTATAAATTGTAATTCTCAGAACATAAAAATTATGTAAAATAATATGAAAAGTGGAAAAAAAGATATATTGGCAACACTTCTGCAAGCGGCAGCGCTCCATGTTGCTGCAAATCAAAATATTTGGGGCACTGTGGTAGTGAACGTATACATACGTTTGGACCGTTTACGGGTTAAATTGTTCCAAGTAGATAGAAGTATCGGGAAGGGGGTGGGGTGGCACTGTATGTCCGAGATCGCTTGAACTGTTGCATAAAAATGTATACTAACCCTTTGTGGGTCAAGAGGCCCCCTCCCAAACTCGTTCTCAGGGTCGAAAAATTTTCAAAAAAAAAAAATTATTTTTTTCTTATAAAATGATAGAGAATCTTTTTCCGGTCATAATGACACCAAAAGTATGAAATTTATTGGAAAACTTAGGGAATTATGCTCACGAAGTTAGCGGTCTCCAAGTTGGCGATTTCACCCACTTTGAGCCCTATTTTCGGCCAATTCCAGTGTTGCAGTTGACTAAAATCATAGCTATTTCCCTGGAACTCCATTTGTTCTAGAATCCACCATTTACCGATTTCAACTACCCAATAAAGTGGTCAGAAATTAGCAATTTGGGCAATTTCACACAAATTTCAAAAGATGCCAATTTCAAAATACACCTACCATCCGACTTACGACCGAGTTCGGTTCCGAGAAACCGGTCGTAAGTCGAAATCAAACCATACCCCCGGCCGGGATTGAACCCGCGGTCATAGAGTCTCAAAACTCCAGCCCGTCTCATTAGCCACTAGACCAGCTAGCCACATAAGATTCATCCAACTAGGTATATTTCTACACCATAGGAAGGTTAGCACAGGCACCACTGTGACCACAAATGCAAGTTTTTACAGACGAATCTCCAGCTAGCGTGGCCGTGACGAACTCTAGCTCAAGTCCCTTCACCGCCGTCGTGTCATTACGATTTCTTGAGTCATGTTGACGGCAGTGAAGGGACTTGAGCTAGAGTTCGTCACGGCCACGCTAGCTGGAGATTCGTCTGTAAAAACTTGCATTTGTGGTCACAGTGGTGCCTGTGCTAACCTTCCTATGGTGTAGAAATATACCTAGTTGGATGAATCTTATTGTGGCTAGCTGGTCTAGTGGCTAATGCGACGGGCTGGAGTTTTGAGACTATGACCGCGGGTTCAATCCCGGCCGGGGGTATGGTTTGTTTGCAATCGTGTCATTACGATTTCTTGAGTCAGTAAGTCGAAATGGTCGTAAGTCGAACTTTACTACTGAATATCAACAAAACATTTTTGTAATGACTTTATTTTATTGTTTTATTTTGGTATTTCATGTTTTATTTTACTTTTTATGTTGTTAGTACTGTATTTTATACTGTAAGGTTTAGGATAAACACTGTGTACAATACAAATAGTTGTTTATTTCCCAGAAGTTTGGCATAAAAAACACGGTCATAAGTCGAGTGGTCGTAAGTCGAGCAGGTCGTAAGTCGGATGGTAGGTGTAGGGTCCAGAATAAACAAGACAGACATTCATGGCACTAAAAATAACATTTTATCTGTTCATTAGTCACGTCTCTAGGCCCCTCTTGCATTACTTTTGCTTTCCATTTTGAATTTTTATTCCCACAGAAAATAGAAGGTTTTCTGTTACGTATACAGTGGACCCCCGAGTTTTGTGATTAATCCATTCCAGAAAGTCTGCTGAATGGCGAAACCATTTTCCCCATAAGAAATAATGGAAATAAAATTCATCTGTTCCAGACACCCAAAAATATTAATTTTATTTTTTTTTTTTTTTTTTTTTTTTTCAAATTAAATAAAGATTTACATACTGAAAACAATGAGAAATTAAGTACAGTGGTCCCTCGTTGTTCGTAATTAATCCGTTCCTGGAGCCGTTACCATAAACGAAATTTACGATTTACGAATCAATTTTCCCCATAAGAAATAATGTAAATACAATTAATCCGTTCCTGACACCCAGAAGTATTAAAACAAAAAAATTTTTAACATGAAATATACATGTAGTACATAAACAATACAATGGGAAATGATGAATGAAACATTAACAGCATAACACTTACCTTTATTGGAGATTCTTCTTAGTGTACGGGAGACTGGAGGAGGAGAGAGGGTGGATTGTTTATAGTTTGGAAGGGGATCCCCTTCCAATCAGTACCTCAGGTTACCATTTGCTTTTCTGGGTTGCTCTCTTCTCTGTTTCTTAATGCCACTAGCCCACCTTGCGAGTCACTGGAGTCCTGTCTCACAAATAATGTGGAGAGAGCTGTGTTTCTGGCGTCTCTTGAACACTTTCCCTAAAACGCCCAAGACTTTTTCACTGTACATGTTGCCAAATGGCTGCAACAAACCGTGTTAGGGTGATGTTTCTCCATAAAGCTGCCATCGTACCCCTCATAGTAAAAATCTCTTTAATTTCGGAAGAAGGCACCTTCTCAATCTCTCTTCCTCCGCCTCAGCAGCAAGATTCTGAGCTGCAATGGTTGCTCTTCCTGCTGAAGCTCATGCAGCTCCTCAGTGGAGAGCTCTTCATTGTGTTCTTCCACCAGATTACTTTCCACATCTCCAAACTCACATCCAACCCCATTGAACTTTCCCAGTGCCACAATTGAATTTTACAACAGACTTAGGCTCATTAGGGGCAGTCCCCAAATCCTTCAAAATCCCTCTTGTCGACACAATCTGGCCACAATTTTCTCACAGCAGAGTTCAAAGTCCTTGTAGTCACTCCCTCCCAAGCCATATCTATAAGGTTTATGCAGTGGAGTATGCTGAAAGTGTTCTCTCCAAAATTCCCTTAGGTCAAGTGAGTGTCTGTGGTCCACAGCAAGCACCTGTAAACATTGCTTTGTGGTAGAGTTTTTAAGTTGCAATAACCTGCTGGTCCATGGGTTGAGGAGAGGAGTGGTATTCGGGGGCAAGAACTTTACTGTGATGAACCCATAACTCTCTAAATTAGTCAGCCAAGTTTGGGAAGGGATGAGCAGTGCATTGTCCATTACTAGCAACGGCACTTGAGATCCAATTTCTTTTTCCCAGGAGATACCCTTCACACTGGCCAAACACTTCATTGAACCAATCCGAAGACGAAAATTTCCCTCGTGACCCATGCCGTAACTATTAGATTTTCAAACACACACAATTTACTCTTCAGAACATTGTTTTTTCCTGAACACTCTGGGATTTTCAGAAGGGACACTAGTAATAGGCTTCACTTTGAAATCCCCACTACAGTAGCGCAGAACATTAGCGCCAGCCTGTCCCTTTCATAGGCTTAGTCCTGGCATTTGCTTTTTCCTCTTGTGTAATGATGGTCCTCTTTGGCATTTTCCTTCCAAAGAGGCCTGTTTTCGCACAATGAACACTTGATCAAAGTTTCAGCCTTCAGCCTCTACTATGTACTACTGGAATTCATGCACATAATTTTCAGCCGCCTTGTGTCCGAACCTGCTGCTTTCACCATGCCCTTAACACACTGTGTAATGCCAGTACGGTTCCTTAAATCTCTCAAACAGCCCTTGCTGGCCTTAAATCCTCTCGTCTTCACCACTATTTGCAGGCAAATTCTTTACCAAAACTTCATGCAACTGCCTAGCCTTTTCACAAATAAAGAAGGTCATAAGAGTAGCTCTGCGAATTGTTTCTCATTATCCACACCAATAATACCTTCTCAACCTCTTCAGTACTGGTGATCTCATTTTTTGTCAGCAAGTTACTCCTATTGCAACAGCAGCGTCCTTTATTTGTCCCTTTTCTTCTTGGGGGCGCTATGGAACATAAGGTTGTGTAGGTTTTCACATCAGTCCCTGGACAGTAGGCCACCTTGTACGCTTTCATAGGTTTATTGATGGTTTTCTTAAATTCAATCGTATTTCTCACCTTCTTACCACAGGCCTTGGCACTAGGAGCTTTCTTTTGAGCCATGGAGCTTATTTAGTACTTCTTTCTTCTTTCAACACACCAGCCGTATCCCACCGAGGTGGGGTGCCCAATAGGAAAAACAAAAGTTTCTCCTTTCATCTTTAGTAAAATATACAGAAAGGGGTTACTAGCCCCTTGCTCCTGGCATTTTAGTCGACCTTACAAACACGCAGAGCTACGGAGGATGAATCTGTTCCAACTTCCCCATGGAGATAAGAGGAAATAAACAAGAACAAGAGCTAGTAAGAAAATAGAAACACCCCCAGAGGGGTTGTATACTGATGCTTGTACATGTATGTGTATGGGACATAAGTGTAAGCCGCATAGCAAGACGTACCTGAAACCTGCATGGTATGATACAGAAAAACCACCAGCACTCCTACCATCGTGTAAAACATGCACAAGGCCTTACTTATACACTCACTGGCAGGACGTAGTACATCCCTGGGCGGTTGCTGCTACCAACCTACTACCTAAAATTTAGTACTTGCAAGCCCACAAAATAAATGAATATTATGAATATTTCTGCTGGAGCACGCGAGGACACTGCGCTCATCTGGTAAACAATGCCAGAACTATGGCTGCCGCCCTGGCCCACGCCGTGCGTACGCGTCCGGACCGACTACGGCTCGCGATCAACTATGAAAACGAGTCCACATGTTTATTACGAAAATACCCCATGATTGGCGAATTTTACAATTGCCGGGAACTACGAAAAGCGGGGGACCACTGTACAGTGGACCCTCGACCAACGATGGCATTGTCTAACGTTAAATCCGACTAGCGATACATTTTAACTCAAAAAAATTTGCCTCGACTAGCGCTAAAAAACTCAACCAACACGATTCGTTCCGTCTGAGACACGTCCACTTGTGGCCAGTGTTTACAAGCCAGCCAGCCACCGCAGTCCCATCCAAACATACAATCGGAACATTTCATATTATCACAGCGTTTTTAGTGATCACACCTGCAAAATAAGTCACCTGGGCCCCAAGAAAGCTTCTAGTGCCAACTCTACAGCAAAAAGGGTGAGAATTACTATGGATATGAAGAAAGAGATCATTGCTAAGTAAGAAAGTGGAGTGTGCGTCTCCGAGCTGGCCAGGTTGTACACAAAACCCCAATCAACCATCGCTACTATTGTGGCCAAGTAAATGGCAATCAAGGAAGCTTTTCTTGCCAAAGGTGCAACTATGTTTTTGAAACTGAGATCGCAAGTGATAGAAGATGTTGAGAGACTGTTATTGGTGTGGATAAACGAAAAACAGATAGCAGGAGATAGCATCTCTCAAGCGATCATATGTGAAAAGGCTAGGAAGTTGCGTGAGGATTTAATTAGAAAAATGCCTGCAACTAGTGGTGATGTGAGTGAATTTAAGGCCAGCAAAGGTGTTTGAGAGATTTAAGAATCGTAGTGCATACATATGTGATAAGGCATGGAGGCTGCCAGTTTGGACCAAAAGCAGCTGAAAAATATGTGCAGAATTTAAGAGTACATAGACAGTGAAGAATTGAAACCTGAACAAGTGTTTAATTTTGACACTGACAATGTTGTGAAACACTTTAGGAATGTGAGATACAGGCCTCTATGGACAGGGATGTTGTGCGACAGAGGTCCAGTGACCTCAAGCTGGTCCTAGTGGCATTAAAAGAAGAAGGGAAGTAACCCCGGAAAAAGGGGCTTAACATCTCAAGTCCTAATGGAAGGGATTCCCCTTCTAAACACTAACACCATCCACACCTCCCCCCTCCCATCCCATCAGTCATCACCAGATCTTCAATAAAGGTAAGTGTCATGTAATTGTACATGTCTTTTTCAGTTTGGTGTATTAAAATTAATAATTCATGTGGTAAAAATTTTTTTTTCAATACTTTTTGGGTGTCTTGCACGGATTAATTTGATTTCCATTATTTCTCATGGGGAAAATTAACTCGACAACATAATTTTGATTAACGATGAGCTCTCAGGAACGATTAATATCGTTTGTCGAGGGTCCACTGTACATACATAATAAAATAATAGTAACATTACACTTGCCTTTACTGAAGACTTCTGAGTGGATGGAAGACGCGAGGAGGGGATAGAGAAAGGTGTACACTATTGTTTGGAAGGAAATCTCCTTCCATTAGGACTTCAGGTACCAATCCTTATCTGGAGTTGCTTCCCTTCTTTGTTTTTTAAAGACCTGGGAACAACTTGAGAGTCACTGGCCCCCTGTCACACAAAATATCTGTCCAGGAGCTCTGTTTCTGGGCGTTTCTTTAAGATTTGTCTGAAGTGGGACCAACACTGTCATTGTGCATGTTGCCAGTACGGCCTGCAACAGCTATGGTTAGGGTGAACTTCATCAATAAATGTTTGCACTTCAGTCCACTTTACACAAATGTCCTTGATTTTTGAAGAAGGCACCTTCCTCCATCTCTCTTCCTCCTCCTCGCAGCAATTTCCTGACTGTGCTCTCCCTTTCTGATGCAGATGAAGCTCTTGCAGCTCTTTTAGTGGTTAGCTCTTCCCTGTGGTCCTCCACCAACTCTTCCACATCCTCGGGCCCCTTCTCCCCCCTCCAACCCCAGGACTTCCCCAATGCCACAATAGATTCCACAACTGGCATAGGCCCTTAGGGTCACCCCCAAACCCTTCAAAAATCCCTCTCTTGTAAACATTCTGGGCCCCAATTTTCTCCAAGCAGAATTCAAAGTTTTTGCAATCCATCCTTCCCAAGCCTTACCTATAAGGTTTTATGCAAGTGAGGATATTGAAGTGATCTTTCCCGAACTCTCTTAGGGTCAATTCAGTGTCTGAGGTCACTTCAAAGCACTTTTGAAACACTGCTTTGGTTACAGTTTTTTGAAGTTTGAAATGACCTGCTGGTCCATGGGCTGGATGAGAGGAATTGTATTAGGGGGCAAGAACTTCACTGTGATGAAACTAAACTCCTCCACCTATTGCTCTTCCAAGTCTGGAGGATGAGCAGGAGCATTGTCCATTACCAGGAGGCACTTTTATGGCAATTTTTTTTCCAGAGGGTATTTCTTCACACTGGGGCCAAACACTTCATTAAACCAGTCTAGGAAAATTCCCCTGGTGACCCATGCCTTATTGTTAGCCGCGCACCACACACAAATTACCTCTTGGCGACACTGTTTTTCTTGAACACTGAGTTTTTTCCGAGTGATACATCTGAAAAGGCTTCACTTTGCAATTCCTGCTAGCATTACTACAAAACATAAGAGAAGCCACCCTTCATGGCTTGTGCCCGGGGGAGGGGGCCGTTTCCCCCTAGTGATGAGGCCTTTTTGGCATTTTTTTTCCAAAAGGGGCCTTTTTTGTCCAATTAAACATTTTTTTGGGGTTTGAATTCTCCAGTTCTCGCCTCCAAAACCCCCTGAAACAAACTTCTCAGCTGCTTTTTTGTCAAAAAAAGGCAGCCTCACCTTCCTTATCACACTGTGAAGCCACTCCATTTTCGAAAAATCTCTCAAACCAACCTTTTCGGGCCTTAAAATCACAAGTATCACCACTCGTTCGGGGCATTTTCTTACGAGTCGTCAGCAACTGCCTTCCCTTTTTCACAATTATCGCTGCATAAAATATTCCCCCCAACTTTTTTTTGGGTAATCCACCCCAACAAAAACCCTTTTTCCACTTTTTGGGGTTTGCATCTCTTTTTTGTCAGCATATCTACCCCTTTTGCAACAACAAAAACATTTTTATTTCCTTTCCCCACAAATGAAGTGAGGTTGAAGGGGGTTTTCCATACATCCTGGCAAGTTGGTTAAGGGGGTTTGCCATATTTTCCTGGAAAGTTGGTTGAAGGGGGGTTTGCCATACATCCGGGGCAAGTTCTGAACACCACTCCACCTCTTTTTTTTCAATGATTTCCTTTTTGAATTCAATGGGTTTCCCTTGCTTCTATTCCAAAGGGTTTGCACAAAGTTTTTCCCTTGGGGCCCAGGTGACTATTTACAATTGCAAGCACAAAAAAAAAAGATTTTTTTAGAAATGATAACCCCGGGGGGTGATGACACGTCTGGTAAACAATGGCCTTTTGGTGTGAAGGGTGGGGAAACTGGCTTTGGTCGGGTGAGGGGCAGAGGGGTACGGACAGTCGCCGAATCACGAGTCCAATCACGAACCACGGGGCAAATTTTGCCGAAACTTGCCAAAAGTCGGATTTTTCACGAAATCGATGCCGACAAAACTCAGGGGTTTCCACTGTACTCTGCATCAGCGCACTTGTGAAGGAATTTTAGACTCACATTTGACGTGTTTTGGACGCTTGGCTTGATTTGTTTACTCTTGAACACGGCAAAAAACGATCATTTTTGCATTTTGAGCTCTTTTTCAAGTACTTGTCATCGTAAAACCAATCAAAATCAACTCTAATTCGTAATAATCTTCCATTCTGTCAAATGACCCAAGGAAAAAGAATACAACCAAAAAATACCATACAAAAAACACAAAAATCATTTTTTTAAACCGAAACCAAAGATTTTTTTTTTTTTTCTCTCTCTTTATGTACAGCATGTTTCAGGATTTTTTTATACTGCACACACTGACCCACGACCCATTTTTTCATATGTAGGCCGCTAGCTTTCTTCCACCAGTTTTAAAGGGCGCTAAAATTTTAGGCTATAAGTACGTGACCGACCCGGCCCCAAACCACTTTGCGGCCGACCCTAAAGGGTTAAGTCAAGGTAACACTACAAGCAGGATAAAAATTTTCAGGGGGCATAAAAAATTTATTTCTGGGAGTGAATACTTTCCCCAAACTTAGAAAGGGATAAGGGAGACTACTGTGGAGGAAATTTTAAAGGGCACAAGTACAATAAGTAGAAATTCAAGGGGACTTTAACTTTAGTCAGATTGATTGAATTTTTCTTGACTGGGATTTTAGAACAACGTTTTTCTTAGAAGTATTCGGATTATTTTTTTAAGCAGTTTGTGAAGAACCCAAAAGGGGAAATAACCTGCTTGACTGCTTCTGGCAAACAAGGAAACCCTTGTTATAATTTTTAAAAACAGAGAACTCGGCACAAGCACCAAAAATCTTTTATTTTAGCTTGAATGGAAGTATGATAGTGGGGATAATTCAGTAATGCCCCAGATTTTGCTTACAGATTAAGTGGGCTTGAGAACACTTCCCTGTGACGGGAAACCCAAAGAGAGCATCAGAAGATACTTTTCTTACACAATACATGCTGCCCAAAGAACTTTAAAATTTCCCCAAAAAAGAAATTAGATCGAATGAAATGCCCAAAATGGGATTAACCCTTTGAGGGTCGACGGGGGGCCCCTCTCCGAAACTCTTCTGGGGGGGGTCGCCAAAATTTCAAAAAAAAAAAAATTATTTTTTTTTAGAAAAAATTGTTTTTTTTTTTTCTAAACATTAAGCAAACAAAAAAATTTTAACCTAAATACTTCCCCGAGATAGGAGGCGTAAATTGCCAAAATTGAAAAACATGTGGTAACATCGCCGACTGCCGTCACCGGGTATTTTTCTTTTTTACTTTTTTATTACTTTTTTTAAATTATTTTTCAATTTTTTTTTTTCTGATAACTTTTAGGGCCTCTGGGGCCCAAACTGATCAGTTTTTTGAAAGTTTTTTTTTTTCAATACTACCCCAAAAGGTTAAACACTTGTCTTATTTGTTTAAAAAAAATTTTTTACCAAACAAATGATATAAATGTTGTTTTTACTATTTTTCAAATTTTTTATATCACATATACAGCACAGGAAGTTTCTAAAGTTCTGCGCCGGGGAACTCTTTTAAAAAGGGGGTCATGCACAGTGGAGTTTTTACACTCCTTACCATAAAACAATGTCTCTGTTTGTTTGTGCGTTTTTTTTTTAGGCCAAACTAACACCTCTTCGACCTTTTTTCTTCAAACATAGCAAGGGGTTTTTACCCCGGGAAATGATCACCATCTTCAGACGACAGGTATTGTTGAAAATTTTTGGGGGGCGGTCAATTGCAGGGGCTGTTCCTTGGGACTTGAAAACTATTTTTCATTACAGACAAACAGAATTCGCCCTACTGTGGGTTTTTTTTTCGGGGCCTTTATACATATTATAACATGACATGGAAAAGTCCCCCAAAATGGAAAAACGTTTGTGTACCCCCTTATAACCTTGCAACACAACACAAACCCCAAACTCATGTCACATTTGTCCACTAAACCCTGTTGAAGGTGAAAAAAATCACACGCAGGTTTAAATGGGTTTTATTTTTCTCTTTATGCCCTGCCACGCTGCCTTTCATTAGGGGGAATTGAGACAAAATGTGCATCTTGTTGCATGCCCCCGAAATGCCCTGAGTCATTGGCAGCAAACCCTGCACCCACCTCTACATGCCACGTCAAACCGGGCATATTTTTCCGATTGCACGCACTTGCCACACACATCTGTCATGTTCCCCCCCACAAAAAAACACTGAGTGAGGGGCTTGTGTACCATTATCTGTATATAATATAGCCCCCTTTCCAAGGTATTTTCTATATTGTTCAAACCCCATCACCCCAGAGCCCAAAAACTTTCCCCGGTATTTTGCATGTAAACTTTCCCGTGTACACAATAATATCCATACCAAAACTGTAACAATCACAAAGCACAAACAATTTTAACCAAAGCGTTTCCTCTTGCTTTGGATTACTCTTGAAAGAGAGTCTTCCTTTGAACGAAACAAAACTCGTCAATTTCAACTTTTTGAAAGGGGTAAAAAGCGAAATGAATTTCGTTTCAGAACACAAACACTTTTCCAATCTTATATAACCCAGTTCTGTCACCGGTTTTATCTGAGAGTGAAGCATACGAAATTTCACAAATCGATTCACTGGCTTAACACGAAACCGGTGTTGCAATCAGGGGGGCGTTTTACCATAAAGATTTCACTTTGTGCTTAACACATGGGCATAAGCATTTTTTGGAAAGAAAAAATACATCTACCACGTTTGCCCCTTCCCCCCGGGTAACGTGATTTTGGGGAAAGTAATGTGTTTTTCCAGGTGTACTCTAGTGTGGTTTTTCTTTCCATGACAATACTTTTCATCATGGTTCACAAAAAATACCGAAACATTCCAGTTCAGGGCATTGTTTCCCCAAATACACAAATGGCCGTATTCCTTTGGCGTCTGAAACGGTGGGGGTTTGGAACAAAATTGACAGCTTCCTGCCAATCCCAGGGGCGGCGGGTGGTGGGTACTGGACAAGACAGGTGGTTGGGGTTTTGGGGTTTTGGAGGCGGGGTGGTGGGTGATGGGGATGGGGGCCTTTTTTTCTAGATCCTGAGGCAGCGGCGTGGGGGAGCATGGCCCACTGCTGGTGCCTACACCGCCGGGACCACTCTACCAGCACTTTTTTCCCTCCCCAATTTCAACAGTATCTTCGCATTTTCATTCCCGACTGTTTACACCAGGGGGTGGTTTCCCAAAATTTCCTCCTTCCCTTGGAAACATAGGCACACACCAAGCCAATACCGTAATCTGACCTTCACGGGGGGTATTTCACTTCACTATCACACGAAATAGTTTTTAAAAAGCTGTATTTCATATCATATCACCAAACATCACCATGCTCTCATCTGATCTGGGATTTTTGGGGAAAATAGAAATTTCCTCTTTGGGGTTTTGGGGAAAAACGAACTGAACAAGAGGGCCCCGCAAGAGGTGGAAGGGTGGGGCTCTGGGTTTTCCCCCATTTTCCGATATTAGGTCATTAGTTTCGGTCAAAACCTCACTAAAACCACGAAACTCATCTCACTTTGGGACTTCCATCACTATTAGACTGCACTGGGGAACAAAAGTGTCCCCCAATTCGCCGAGGAGTGAGACCTTCTTACCGCGAGGCAAAGGGGGGACATTTTTTCTAAGGGCATTCCCAAAAAGCCCACGGTCCCAGATATTTTTTTTACTCGCACACCGACCCGCAGACCCATTCTCCCCAACACCTAAAAGGGCCCTTCCAGCCTTTTCCGCGCGAGATTTGAGGGCCGCTAGAATTTATGCGTACAGGACGCAAAAACCCCTACGCTAAGACGTACAGTACGCCAAAACCCTCAAAAGGGTTAATAGGCTCAAATATCTTTTTTGGACACAAGAATTTATTGGGACACAAAAGAGGGGAGGGTCTCTTATGAACAGTATATTGACATTAAGAGGGGCTTTAAAAGGGGATAAGAAAAGCAAACGGGACCATGAAAAAAAAGTTCTAGGGATTCGAAAACTTACCAAATTTTTTCCAGGTTTAATAAACAAATATTAAGATAAAAATAGGTCCCCCTTTAAAAAAACTCTGGGGATCTTTCGACAAGGGGAAAAATGTCCTATTTTTTAATAATTTTTTTT